>JARLTB010000090.1:2052500-2640000 GCA_030141615.1 Unio pictorum
TAACTTCTAGATATCCTTTCAGGTATTAGTATTAAAACAAATTCAAAAGACTTAATTTTACCAAGAACATATTTATAATGGCCATGGGCTTGTTTACCGAAGAAGATTTAGTTCATAAGTTGAATTGTATAATTGGATTGAACACATAGAAAAATATATAGAATATAACATTTGTCGGGGACTTAAAATTACGTATTGTATTTGTAGTACCTTATTAGATGTCCACATGCAAAGACTTGTACGAAAAGAAGTAAGAAACATTGGTATTTTTAACTCAAAAGATGATAGAGTAGTTAATCAGAACAGATTGAACGGAACAACAAGATATGACTAGTACGGATATAAGTAAAGTCCATTCTGATATATTGCTATAACCGAACCCTAACGACATTGGAGATTACATCAATAGGACATGTGAAAATCTGCTTTTAAATATAAATAGTTGTTTTACTTTATTTAATCTACTGTTTTATCATCCTAACTAGCTAAGTAAAATTTTCAATGACACTCCGTAAGTAAAATTGATTGACGGTATATTGATTTGTAGGAGGCAGTCCATTTTACTAGGGTTGGCTTGAGGGCGTGAAGTTTATTATTCACTGTATTATTCCACGATCCATGCCACGTCTGGCGTAAAGACTCTTTAATACTGTGTTTAAAATCAGAATACGATATTTTACAATCATATGGTTCCTAAGATAACAAACAGTATACTGTATTGAGGGATGTACTCAACTCATTTTAAAACTGGATGTTTTGTTAATAATGGCTGCTCTATTTGTCTATTGTGTTGTGACTGAAGTAATAATAGAGAAACGGAGTAGATGATGCTGTTTAATCTACGTTGGTTGTTCATATTCAGAGCCAACGTTATCCTTTTGACTTTAGCTGAACAAATAGATGAGCCATTGTGTTATCGAAGTTATGTTGTGCGTTATTTACTAACAAAGGATGCATCAACGTTATCCTCATTTATCTACCAATATAAATTATTGTATAGTTTTTAAATTTGGTGGGGAGTTCAAAATACGAGTGGTGGTGGAGGGAAAGGTTTCTCTTGGACATATTTCCATTGTGTAGCTTGAAAAGTACTATTGGTTTAACCAGCCAGGGAGATGGAATGCCTATGATTGTTAGACAGATCAATTTGGTATTGTCAAGGATGGCTGACATTGTAATGCCGAAGGATGGTATGTCGTTATGGTATTTTTTCGTATAAGGTTGTGTGTTTGGAGTGAAAAGCAGCAGAATTAAGTGTGGTTGATCTTTAACTTAACTGATCATAATGTGCGGACATAAGTTCTCTTAGATGAAATAAAGTTGGATCGTTCAGTTCAGCGAGGCGAGTTTTCACACAGGGAGGTCTTAAAATGCTTCTAGATCAAGTCATTTTCCTTCATAAATAGGATCAAGCATGTTCAATTATGAATTTTTGACTGATCCATAAATAACGCAAACATTTGTTCAGTTGGGAGCAAAGAAACGTTCTATTTACATTTCCAATGACGTTGTTATCATTAGCCCATTTAGTATGCACCAATACTTGAAGTAGATCTAGATATTTCGAGCATTTAGCGTTTAAGTTCTTAATGTGTGAAATAAAAGTCATTTTGCCGTCGAAGATAATACCCCTACGTCTTTGCTTCTTCAAAACATGGATAGCTGCTCGGTTCAGCGTGAGTTTACGTTCATTTTGATGTCATCGTCACTGACACATCTGCAGGCATACCATGTTTGATTTCTAACATTTTAAACCGTTAGCAATTTGGAAGCTTTTTGACCATTGGTTGTAATTGTCTTTCATTTAATTGCATGTGCTTTGTGCCTATTCGTGTATAGAACATATGAAATGAAAGAGGGATCACTGCCTTGTGGATCCAGATCATGCAGGTCATTTTGTATCCGGACGTCCATGTCGTCTAAAATACCCTTTTGATAATTTGCTTGATATTTTAAATAATAAAACGCAGTGTATTGCATTGCACGGCCTCTGCTCAACTACCGTGATCCTTTCCTCCACTGACATGGGATGCAACACACGGCAAACAGAGTGCCTCAACTTAATAATAGTTAGGACATGTTGGGCCTATTATGCAATAGCGGTCCTGCACAGGGTAAGTAATTACAGTAGATTTCCAAGTTACAATGTCATCGGAGAAAGGCAATTGTATTGACATAAGATAGACTGGATAATAACATATATTTGTACAGACAATGGTAGCACCTCCCCCAATCTAAAGAAAGATAAATATGTAGGCATAGGCAAATGTTCCAGTAGTATGGTTGCGTCGATTGGCTTGTCAGAAAAAAATAATAAATTTGATACATGCAAATGGTTGCACTTCTAGGCAACCCCTTAAGCCGTCTTATAAAAGTTAATATGTTGAAGGGGAGGCAATAAAGTTCCAAAGTTTTAAATTGATACCTGCAAAGGGTTACACTTGGTGTTTGGTCATTTGTGTGTTAAATATCTTTCCATGGTAAACATTACAATTCATGTTTTAATAAAAAGCGCATACTCATGTTAGACTTATGGATATTATATTTTCAACATCGAAGCCTAAAATTAATTCCCTCTATTTTTCTCAGGTGACGCCTATTGTTTTTAGATCGTTGCACTGAAAAACACACTTTCACTCATACACACATTTGCTGTATTAAAATGGTATATAAACTATGAACATCCAACTACATCTTAAAAAATATATTCAAAGATTACAATGAAAAGTTTGGGGAAGTTGAGGAAGATACCATGCAGTCGTATCATGATAATATTTGCCTTTATCGTCAGAAATACCAAAAATCGATACAGAAAACCGTCTCAGCAAATAGCGATTTGTACTGGTATTGTTTGCAAACGGAGATACACCATGTCAGATAGAATAGCTAACACCCATTTACAATTACAATATTGGATTTCCAGTTTTGCTCTATAAATAGTTATTTTGGTGCTTACATAATTGTATATTTCCCAGTATAATACTTGATTCCTAAATGTACTACGGATATGAAGGATTATCTGGCGTAATTAGTTTTGTTTTATGCAGAAGAAGCTGACTTGTTAAATAAATAATAAAGAAAATGTTATACTCAGTTCAAGATATCACTAATGCTTTAAAATAGTCATTGGAAACAGACAAATTCAGTAATTCTTTAATAAGCAATCAGGTCTTTGCTTCATATTAGTTGTTGTAAACTAAAAAATCATCGAGGCAAGCATCACAATTGTCTAGACCAGAGTTGATCATAGTCATGAACATCATTCCCTCTAAGCGAATGATAGATGTGCGCGCAATGCTCGCTTCTTTGTGCATACATTTGGGAGACGAAGAAACCTTAATGTTGGATCGACAATTCAGCTGCGCGGGGACGTATGAGCAGCTTAGGGAGAACGTTGGTCATGAGAAGTTGAAAACAAAACTTTGCGAGATATTACATCCTAAACGGATTTACATTATGTTGGGGAAAGTATATCTGAAGTCAGGAGTGTTGAAATTTCTTTTTCTGTCCGTTAGTGGAATTGGAAAGGACTCCATTCTAAAGGTCAAATTTGGTGACATACTTGGAGTTTCAGATGTTATCAATAGTCATTGTTTCTTGGTAATTTGAAGGAAGACCCCATAGTCATTTTTAATGGACAGTAAGAACTCATGCTTCCGTCAAATATTGAAATCATTTGTTCAAGTATTCCTGTTTGAGAGTGTTCATCACGTACGGACGTTGCCTCTCTAGCAAATTCAATAGGAGTTTATTCATTTGTTTTGATAGTTTCTGAACTTTTTCTGATAAGCTTCAGGGACTAACCCATAACCCTTTAAAATGGATTCCTTAAACGCATCATAGTCATTATATTGGTTAATCGACAGTGAATTGGAAATATAAATAGCATTACAAAGGGGTAAAAATTATCATAAGTGTTATCATGGCAGTTTCAAGTTTTCTACAACGTTTTCAAAACGGGTACACTATTTGTCTACTTCTCTTTCTCTGAAAGCGGGCACTAACCTAATATTTTGTACAAGATCAAAACAAATTTGGATTTAAAATATAAACTTGTTTACCACTTGGAAGGTCCATTTCGTTTAATTTAAATTGATATTCACTCACTTTGTTCCAACTGTTTTTGATAACGTTCCTGTCTCTTATCTTCGCTTTCTCTAACGATATCTGCATTTCTTTGTTTGTAGTTACATTTGTTTTAGTGTAACTGCATTTGTTTACTTTCTCATTTTCTTCTGCCTAAGGATGTATTTGTTTTTCTTCCTTCGCTTTATGATAATCGAGCTTAGTTAACTACAATCCGTTCTTGTATTTTAATTTTAATACTACTACTTTCAGATTGCGACTGATACTTTGATCTAAAGAACACTTTCTACTATATATTTAACCAGTATCTTTTAATATCCTCTTTCCTTAAGGACCCCTTTACCTCAGGAAAATAAACTTTTCTGGCAATTTGAATCAATGCATCTTTTTGAAAAATTCAAATTCTTCCAACGTAGGATTTAAAAGAAAGATTTACACTTTTGATGACATTTTAGAACACGTTTGTCTATTTCACATTGATTCTAACAAAATTAGGGGAATTTTTAAATTTCAACAAAAGTGAAATAGTTTAGTCAATATTGAAATATTTAAGCCAATATAAAAAACAATTTAAAACTTTTTACATATATATATATATATATATATATATATATATATATATATATATATATATATATATATACATACATACACGTGTGTGTATCTTTGCAGTAGTATATATTCAAAAAGTCATATATAAATATAAATATTCATCATTCACACATAAAATAGTAGCCATCAAAGTAGAATTATGCTTTATTATGTTTTTATTCTACATTTTGTTCTCATCATCATGCATAGATATGTTTACCACAATTCCTGGTTATATTATTATTTGACAAACATAACCATGTTCTTGGGAACAGATTTGATCGTTAGCAAAGTAGAAGTAGAAATCTTTCCTCATTTCTAAACAATTCTCATTTCCGCTTAAATTGTCAGGTTGAAACCTCCACCAAAATTTAGCCGTGTTGGGAATCGGGTCTCTTCTCACCGTTAGAAAATCGGCCCCGTTACTTGGTCGTTGAGCCCCCAACCAAAAATTATGAGGGCATCCTCCTGTAAAAGGTACATTGGTTATACGTATTCACCCCATTGCTCTAATTATCATGTATAGATCTGGTTCCCAAAAATTCAAGTCAAATTATTTTTTTTATGTGACAAATATAACTGTGAATGGAAAAGGGAATTATCATTAGCAGCGTAGTTGTTGAACTCTTTCCTCATTTCTAAACAATTCTCTGTTATCCGATTATTATTAGGTTGGCCAGGATTCCAAAAGTTATCTCCGTTTGATATTAGGTCTCCTATCACCGTAACAAACAGATTGCCCCCACTATTTGGTCTTGAAGCCCCCAACCAGAAATTTGTATAGCAACGTCCTGAAAACGAATCATTGAGTATATGTTCTGTATTTGAATGTAAAACGTTTAATCTTTGTAAATAATTACTAAAATATAAATTTTAAAAAAATAGTTTACTTCATAAAAATGTATCAGACACTAGTGCGCGAAATGTGCAAACATAAGATCAAGTATTTCTTTAAGTAGCGCTAATACAAAATAAGTATTTTCTCTACCATATAACACTAACTGCAAATCAACTGATGTAATATTTTTGATAACCTGAAAATATGTAGTAAAAATATGTCGGACAAACAATTAAACGAGTTTCTCAAAGACAAAATATTCATCCCTTTCTTTAAAAAAATTATAGAAATCCTCTGTTTTCCTTTAAAAGTTAAATATATATATCCTTTATAAATTATTATTGTATCTATTTGGTTTTATTTTCTTATATTGTACTATAATACAGTACTGAAATGTTTCCTTTCGAATTACGAGAATGAACTGTTTCAATGAAATGGGTATTTTATCTTTTTTTCTGTGCATCAATTCGCAAAATCATTGACGGGACAAACGTATGAGCCAAGAAAAATACATGTGATGAAATTATTGAAAACATCCATAGGCTGAATTTACTTCTAAGCAGTTCATTCAATAACAGTATTCATTTTAACTAAATTAAGATGTATGGCTGATCAATTTACGTTTGAATAACTATATAACTACAAACATATTTCCATATTTGTTTAAAAAAAATAGGGATTAATCCAAGGAAACAAGACACCAAACTGATATTCCTATTACTGTAATATGAAGTAAATATGATTTTCACCCAAAATATTTCAAATGAGCATTATGATAGCCGTATCGACACCAGAAGAAGAATTATTTATTTTCGATTCTTTTGTCATAGTCCGCCATTTTCAGCCGGTTTATTTATATTTAGGCTTTTTCACTGCGATATGTTCCTCCATTTATGTCGTAGAAGTTCGAGACATCTTTTTAATTTTAGTTTACTAGTCGCGAACCCGTTTAGTCTATTCCTTAAAGATTATATTGTCTCAAAAGGCGACATTGAGGAAAAGAGTAACTTAACTTAACTTAATGGTCATTCAAGTCAAGATTGCTATCATTAGAAATGTTTCGATTATCAGTGCACGTAGTAAGAATACACCACAGTCCTGGCACGCGAATGTTCTGGGAGGAAAATATCCATTGGTCTATTTAAATAATATTCGATTTTGTCCTCCTCTTTGTTGTATTTTAACTTTCATATAGCTATGAGGATAGGTTCAAAGTTCGTTGAGTGTCTCAAACTAATATAGTCCCTAATATCTTGTTAACATTGCACAATTTACAACTTACTCAACAGTTGGAAACTAACACCAAAGTCATACAGACATAGGCGCAGTATTGTTTGCCGACACCTTTTGTTGTTGGTGGTATTTTGGATTTTCAATACCGTACCAGAAGAACTTCAATACACATCGTCAGAAGATAGCTCCTTATTATTTTTTTTTTTTGCACGAACGTTTCTAGTACATTAAACAAGCCTGATGATTTTACCGTTAGTTGCATTAGCTTGCTCCTGGAGAAAGTTGTAATTGCATTCGGAGGGCGCCAAAAGGTCACCTCTTTCCGCTTGACAGGCCATTCTTGCATTATTCCAATTTTGGCAATCGGATGACTCGTACCGATAACAGAATCTCCCACACGATCCATCGTACAAGAAATATTTTTCTGGACATGCTGGAGATAAGATGAACATAGGTAGATAGTAATAAAAAACAAACCTATCGCAGCTTACCATGTACAACTGCTTTTCTGAACTTTGAAGCAAGTAACCAAAATTAATAGTAAAGAGTTTTCAAAATCTACAATTACTTCCATGGTAACTCAACTCAAACAACATTTTTCTTTGTTGAAACTAATGTGATCCCTCCCTGCATATATGGATTACACTAGCAGATAAATTCAAGCAAGACACCACTCAGCTGGTGCTGCCATCCATTATTCCCAAAGTAACTGATTTTTCCAAAGGGTTATGTCTTACTGTGACATATTTAATGTCATCAATTAATAATAATATTAATTAATAATAATCAATATATAACAGATTTCATGCTGACTGGTCATTTCATATTTAGAACGTTTGCGTATTTCTAAATTTTTTTTCAATTAATTTATAAAGTTGTACATATACATGACCTTCCATAAATATATTTCCAAATCAGATGTTGCATAACATTACCGTGTTACTGATTACGCTAAAATGTATTCGTTCTAACGTAATGCACGCTAAATTAAAATATGAAACCTTGTATTGTTATTCTAAACTTAAAAAATATTTTCCTTTGTTGAAACTAATGTGATACCTGCATAAATGTATTACACTATCTGTGATGAATTCGGATCAGAAAAATTCCAGTACTATACCAATCAGCCTTCTGATGCCATCCATTATTCATAAAGTAAATGATTTAACCAAAGTTTTTGTCTTACTGTGACATATTTAATGTGATCAGTGAAGGAATATTACCGAACGATAAAATGTAAGTCAAAACCAATATATAATATCTTGCATGCTGATTGGTCATATCCTATTTAGAACGTATGTGTAATTTTAAATTTATGTTCGATTAATTTATCAAGTTGTACATATGCATGACCTTGCTAGAAAGAATAAGGTACTCTGATTGCATTTTAATCTATTACATAAATCTGTTGAAAAAATGATCTTAATGTAATTAAACATACTTTTATATTTATTACAGATCAAACAGATAAATAAAAACATCCCATAATTCACTGCCTCTAGTGATTTTAATAGACTTCAAGTGCTCTTTTGTGTGAAAAATAGAAACATTAATCTTGAGGATACAACACCGTGTACAAACTCGATAAAGCACTGGAATGTCGTTAACTTGCTACGGTATTATTTTACCTTTAATAAAGACCCTCCGGCCTGTATGACTCCAAATTATTATTTGTTTAAAATCCTCTTTATAACATCGATACCAATATTGATGTATTTTATGATCATAAACTATAAATGCTATTTTATCGCAAACCTTACATTTGACTGCACTTTAACCGTAACTCGAAAACCTGAGACTCATTTTTGTTTTCTATCACTGAAATCTTTATCACTAGATAATTATTACTTATTACACGTCATCTTGCCACGTAAATTTGTTAATGTTTATAATTAAATTTAATGTATTATATCAAATCAATAAGCACTATGCTCTTTACTTTGTAATACAATCTTAATCTAAGATTTAAAATGGCGAGGGAACCATTTATTCACAAAACCTTTACAAGTAGTGATAATATAATGAACGTTTTTAACGTTTCTTTCAAAATGGCGGTCATCCAGCCTTATAATGAAAAGCAAGACTTTCGAAGCTCACCATATCTTGGTAATCAGCGACAAACAACGGGTCATCGTCAATATTGTTGGAAGAAGCTTAAAAATGGTAAGGGTTCACTTTGGGTTGATAAGTTTTGTCCAATCTTTTTAAACCGGAATTAGTTAGTTTTTAAACAGAGATTAGTTTAGGGAAGTTTCTTTTAACGTTCTAATTTTGGCAAAGTTTTCCATCTACCACAAGCAAACATAAAAAACAAAACACGTGCCAATTATACCTTATGTACAGTATGCGTCCAACACTAATTGCAACTCATGGTAACTGCATATGACACGTTTTGTTTCTTTATTTAATATAAAACATTTAACAGTACTATTAAGCAATGAATGATCTTAATAATTACATATGTTGATATGAAATGACATTAATGAATTAGTAATGGATTATTAATATATGTAATATATTCTGTATTGATAACTATGTAAACGCTTGGGACACATTGAAAACGATAGACAACAGCCACGATAATTAGTAACCTGGTTCGTTAAATATCAAACCAAACAGTATTTAAGAAAGGTACACAAGGAACATTGTCAACAAAATCAAACACTTGTACAATTTGTAAATTAATATTAAATTTAATACTATAACATTAAACAGTTATACATTAACGTTTATCTTTCTAAACTAATACTCCACTCTGCAAACTGGAATTTATATCAAACTAACGTAGTTTATTTCAAACATATTTCATTGCCTTATTTTAAATTAGAAAAGCGATTTGATCGAAGATCTTAGAACTTAGTATGCCTTCTTCCTAGATGAAATAGTACACTTTAGATTTGTAATGAACGTTTTATTTAACCAAGATTGCATGTTGTGAAATACATGCAGGCAAAGAGATGCAAAAACCGACAGACCGCGATGTTTGATTCATCGCAGGACTATGTATTCTTTACTTAACCTATAATAACACAATTCTTTCTCAAAATATAACGCTATTTCATTGTGTCAGTTATCTTCATGTACGATCCAGGTATGTTGTTTTCCAATTCGTTTATCGTATGTTTTTGTTGTAACACATAACTATATCAAAGGGAGAAATTTAAAAAAATTATGAGATGTCAAAGGTATTAAGAGTTCTAGTTTATTAACTGATGTTGGTAGGCAAATACGTATGTTGAGTGTTGAATATAATAACCTATTCCAAATACGAATTCTAAAGTAACAAAATAGAACAATTGTTGTGCTGGCAGAAAAAGGGTACTGAGTGCGCATGGAAGAGCATAAGAGAAACATGAAGGAAAAGACCATAAGAATGTCACCTGGGGCAGCCGTAGTTGTAGTTGGGGTTGGTGTCGTAGGTGTAGTTGGGGCTGGCGTCGTAGGTGTAGTTGGGGCTGACGTCGTAGGTGTAGTTGGGGCTGGCGTCGTAGGTGTAGTTCGGGCTGGCGTCGTAGGTGTAGCTGGGGCTGACGTCGTAGGTCCAATATTTCTCTGACCAAGAAGATTTCGAAACAATATTACAACAGGTAGGGCCAAGGCTGAAAAAGAGGACAAATGTAGAAAATAACCATATTTCGTACTGAGAGAAGTCATGAAGAACAAACAAAATGTAGAATATTACAAACTAGTCAATAAAAACATATAATAAATTTATGTTCCTATTTCATCTAGTTGCCTGTAAATCGATATATTAAGAATAAAAATGTCCGTTATGAGAAACGTACGTTCCCAAAACTGTATATCTTGCAGATACAAGTAACAGGAAACAACACAAGAAACGATGAAAGGATTATCCAGGAGAATTTGACAATCAGAGAACTTAACACGATCACGATTTAGAATCAATAGATCAAAGAAAATTTAAGTAAAACCGTCTGGAAAATTAAAAACAGATTCAACGAGAACTTTATTTTAGTTTTCCTGACAATTATATAAAAAAAGGAAAGTACAATAAACATCGAACAAAAAAGACTGCAATGCATACGTCTAAAGGTTATACATACATACATACATACATACATACATACATACATACATACATACATACATACATACATACATACACACATACATGCATACATACGTGTGATTTTACGTGTGTGCGTGCGTGCATAGATACATACATAGATACATACATACATAGATACATACTTACATACATATATACATACATACATTCATACATACATACATACATACATACATACATACATACATACATACATACATACGTGTGATTTTACGTGTGTGCGTGCGTGCATAGATACATACTTACATACATACATACATACATACATACATACATACATACATACATACATACATACATACATACATACATACATACATACGTGTGATTTTACGTGTGTGCGTGCGTGCTTGCGTTTTTGCTTGCTTACGTGTGTTCGTGTATACAAGCATGCATGCAGATAGCTATGCAGATATCCGCACTTACGTAAGAACGTGGCAACATAAGTGCATATATACATAGACACAATCTCGCATGCATACAAAGACATGCAGGAATGCATATACAGACAGAGAGATTAACAGAACGTATGTCAGCTATGTCTGTATTTAGATGGAATATAAATACCGAAAGAATCGAAAAGTGATCCATATCCATTGTGTACCAACAATAGTACTGGTGGACTCGGGAATATATGTATTCCATTCATGAAGTTGGTCGGCAGGCAATTGCTGAACAGCCCAACTACTATCAACAAGATGATCTTGTATCTCATTCTTTAAGTACCTGTATAATAAAAAATAAAACAAAATATATTGAATGGACCTATGCATCTATCTATCTATCTATCTATCTATCTATCTATCTATCTATCTCTCTCTCTCTCTCTCTCTCTCTCTCTCTCTCTCTCTCTCTCTATCTATCTATCTATGTGTATATATGTATATGTACATGTAGATACCATAGATCATGTAATGATTGCAGTGTTAGAGTAGCGCTGTCAAATTTGCCAGAATTATGACTCGCTGTGATACAAATATGCAACTAAGATCTAACATAATAGAGTTTAAGTAGTAGACTATTGCATAATGCCACCAGAAGCATGAGAGTTCGATGCTTACACTATTGTGATTGAATTCACTTCTGTATTTTTGTGGGTAAATATAGTTGTTCAAACAAGGGTGTCGTTATAGCGTGACAGTTAAGATCAAATCGCTACATAACTAAAATAAATACATCATATCGAATTTTCAGAAAAAGGCAAATAGTTCGAACAATTTTTCAAACATTTATTTCGTGCACCCTGAAGTACATATTGACTTCTTTTCATTAGGAAGAGAAAATCTTGGTGAAGAATATGACAAAAATTGCGAAATGTTGTTGTATGAAGTCTTCATAGAAATATATGTCGCTGACTTTGAGTTACCAAACGACGACATAGAATATAGTGTACAATCTAGCGATGGCATTGATGACAAGAAAGACAGAAAGGACTGTGAACATCACTACAATGAGAAAATCAAATGGATGTCGTACACTCCCTACCTATATATTGTATACGTAGTGATAAAAACGCAACATTAACAAAGCGAATGGGATACATTTTCTTAAAGTCATAATTAAGTCTAATGAGCAAATATTACTGATTCGAAATACAAACACAAACAAAATGGCTTTACCCTCTTATATACTGACATGCTAAATGTGAATCAAACGCGATATTGACTCCAGTGGTCAAGAGAAAGAAAGGTTCTAGGCACAATACGCATGCAAGCCAAAGTATAGGAATAAAGAGTTGTTTTGCACTAATGCGAAATGCAGGCGAACCACAGCTGGTTATGAGCCATCATCCAACCGATAAACCAATGATTGAAAACTGTGTATTAATGTAAGCAATGTGAACAAACATGAATAATTGGGATGCAAGGATTTACAGATATACTCGCTAAGACACTAAAAGCATCTTTAGACATAGGTGAACTTTGTTCTCTGTGTATACTTGCTTAAGTTTCGTATTCAAATAAATATGGATTCAGCGGACAATGTTATTTTAAACTCTTAAGCCTCTGGTTTTAGAGTGAGGCTGTTAGAGATAAAATTAAAAAAGAAACATTTTCCAAAGATTCGTGAAAATTTGAGCGAATATACTAATATAATAATAGATCTCAGATGCACTTGAGTTAAATTAATGTTACATGCGCTGGTCTCTGATTGCGACCATACAGTTCATTGACATCAGCATGATCCTACCCGAATATCATTAATAACTTGTCTGCTTCAAGCCACACCTAAAGCTTTCAGCCGATTTCACTTTACACTGTCAGACGCATTTTTGTATTTGTTATTGGTGATATACACGGAAAACATGGTCGGAATTAATACCCAAGCAGTGCAGTATGATGATGTGTGTCTAGAATATCTTTGTTGGATGGTGTACTGGAACACAAAGCACCATGCATGATAGGTTCGGGTTCAACGCCGCCTTTTGTACTCAGCACCAAACTGCGACTGATAACCATGCCTTTTATTGCAACAGAAATAACGAATGCCACAGACTAAGATCATACAAGAGGGTTATGCTACAGCTGGCTGTATTCTTCCGTGACAAGCATTTGAAACATCTAACGAAAACTATGTACAATGAATAATGATGCATACGGCACTTACAATACAATCTTCAGATTTGTCAAATTCAGCCGCAGTCCGGATGGCATCGAGGTTCTCTCAGGAGACAATAATGGAGGAAGAATTGAGCGGCGCGGATGAGAAGGTGACCTTTCCCCGGAAATCTTCACAAAGGGCATATTTGCGACAATGTTACCTACGCCTCAAGCCGCGAATCCCTGACATAATCTCGATGTAGACTAGTCTGAGTTTCAGACGCCACGCTTAAACAAGGTTGCAATCGTGTGTAAAATTACCTCGTGGAGAATGGTTATGGGGAACAAAAGGAACACATGAATGGTACTCTTTATATCTTATTGCTTTTTTCTCAAAAGGCCAGTATGTACATTCTATTATAATTATTGAAGCCGGCATTTTCAGATCTTGTTGTTGTAATCGTTTAATAATGTGGGTTACTTGTGACTACTTATGTTGTGTAACAATAATGTTCTGTATAACAGTTCGTCTAGTAAAGAATTCAGTTAGATTATTGGTATTTAACGCGCGTAAACTTCATCTACTTTACCTGAAACAACAATATTGAATAGAATGGTATCATTGCCCACTATTGCCTTCCATGTACTTTTCTGGTAACAGGATGATGCTATTTATCATCAAACTATTGTACCAAAAACCTCCATTATTTCATAACAGTGTGATGCATATATAGATTATTTATTGGAATGCAAGAGTAGCAAAGAGACCTCTAGCTTTCAAAAACATGTAACAAGATATCACTAAGAACTGAATCGTAATTCTCTACCAAAAAATTATGATAAACAAGGTTACGGGCCCATCCACTTTGCATTATATTTGTTCTAGTGCCTAAATTCGGACACAAATATATGTGTAAAACAGCATGATAGGACAGCAATAGTAAAATAAATTAAATTATTGCATATTTTTTCCAATTAATTTTCATTCTTCTTATTTCACACATCTTGCAAAATAGGTTGTCCCTATGTTACAATGATTGTATTAATAGCAGTTGTGTTTTATTCAAAGTCCATCGATTTCATTTCCGTAGGAAGAAACTTGTAGGTGTGAGAAGATTGACAATTTCTAGATCACTATAACATTTCTTCGTTGTAATAAGAACTCGTCTTTTTAGAGTGACATGAAAACATACATATAATCGGGAAAAATTCTTATAAATAAAGAGATGACATTAGAGGTTGAGAAGTCACTGTGGTACACATAATTTTTAATGTACAGATTACGAAAATTAGACTTACCGTTTCATTCCGTGATACTTGCACACCTAGGAACGGAAAAACAAATTAGTAAAATTAGACTTACCGTTTAATGCCGTGATACTAGCGCACCTACGAAGGAAACAATTAAACCCTTTATATTGGAAATCACTCCAATGCAAGACAGACGGTGTTACATTTGACCAATGGGTTTTCTGTATAGTACCGCCCTCGTGATCTCGTGATGGAAAACGACGAATAAATGAACATGTTCCGTGTTATAATATTTCCGCATGCGGGCTACGTTCCAGGCGAAAAAAACTCTACTTCAGTATAATGACTTCCCTTTAGTACACCTTACATACATACATACATACATACATACATACATACATACATACATACATACATACATACATACATACATACATACATACATACATACATACATACATACATACGTAACTATTTTCTGGAACTTTGTTTTTTACATTGCATACATTAATGTATTTTGTTAAACAAGAAACTACTAAATAATATGTAACGGCATGTATCAGACACGTTATAGTGGCTAGACATTTAAGTGATTATAGACAAGTATACTGTACTGACTAAAATTGTCATATCAAATAGTTTCATATAAAGCAAGTTACTGAATATCAACAATGACTTGTTGCACCGGCAAATTAAAAAATAGTTTGCAATAAGAAATTCAAAATTGTAACACAAATGTGATCGAAACCATTGCTGACACACCAATTACATAAATTTGAAACATTCCCGGAAGCACAGAAGGAAGTGCAAATAATAGTTATGTAGGCCTATTTCGTGTGTATGTAGAAATGATACGGAAGTATTTGTCATGGAATCAGTTGCCATGACAAATAACTGATTTCATTAATTGTGACTGCTCTCACGGCAAAAGTTATTACAGCGTTCGCCTCTGATGCGGGAGGTCCCGGGTTCATCCATCACAAAATCATATCAAGGACGTATACAAGTGATACTAGTAGCCACCTCGCTTGGCTCATTGCATTAGGAGATTAGTGTTAAGACGGCGTGGATTGATGTCTACAAAATCTGACTGGATGGGACATTATATTACATGTCTGCGGCTTCTTGCCCCAGTGCTTCGTATGACTGTAAAAGGCCCAAGTCGCTGTTGCTATTTCTGTTGCTATTTTTGCACTATTACGAGCGAGTTATTTATCATTATCTCATCAAATTTCATGTATGAGAAGCTAATAAAAAATTACAGTGGAAATCTTTAAAGTCTCAATTTTTATAAATCAATAGCTATCATATTGTACAACCATTGACAATTAAAACCATACAGATAAACATGACACGTTAAGTAATGATCAATTAGTTGTGAGATATGAAAATACGACTAGTAAATTGCTGATATATTGCAGATATGTATTTGTCGTCTGTATGTCTATATGTCTTTCTTTATGATCCTTTCGAATGAGGTCAACTTACAAATTTGGATATGTACCAGCTAAGGTGATTAGCTTAGCCTAGAGACAAACCAATAACTGTATTTAACATACATGCATACATACATACATACATACATACATACATACATACATACATACATACATACATACATACATACATACATACATACATACACACAGACAACATACATACATACTCAAAGACATACGCTTGGCTCATTGCATTAGGAGATTAGTGTTAAGACGGCGTGGATTGATGTCTACAAAATCTGACTGGATTGGACATTATATTACATGTCTGCGGCTTGATGCCCCTGTGCTTCATGTGACTGTAAAAGGCCCAAGTCGCCGTTGCTATTTCTGCACTATTACGAGCGAGTTATTTATCATTATCTCATCAAATTTCTTGTATGAGAAGCTAATAAAAAATTACAGTGGAAATCATTAAAGTCTCAATTTATATCAATTAATAACTATTATAATGTACATTCATTAACAATTAAAAACATACAGATAAACATGACATGTTAAGTAATGATCAATTAGTTGTGAGATATGGCAATAAGACTAGCGAATTGCTGATATGTTGCAGATATGTATTTGTCGTCTGTATGTCTGTATGTCTTTCTTTATGCTCCTTTTGAAAGAGGTCAACTTACAAATTCGGATATGTACCAGCTAAAGTGGTTTGCTTAGCCTAGAATACAAACCAATAACTGTATTTAACATACATGCATACACACAAACACACAAACACACACACACACATACATACATACATACATACATACATACATACATACATACATACATACATACATACATACATACATACATACATACATACATACATACATACATACATACATACATACATACATACATACATACATACATACATACATACAAACATACATAAAACATACATACATACATCTTGTTACATGATTAGGCAAGACAATACTTTTTTTATGCCTTAGAAATATTTGACTGATTTTCGTTGTAAATGCGTACAACGCTATTTTTTGTGAATAAGCGTCTTTCCAGCTCAGCCAGGAAACTAAGATGTATCTCGCTGCAAATTACTCGCCACAAAATACATTATAATCATGATATGCCTATATAATGCTCCCTAAATATTACTCACTGTCTTATGTTATTAAGCAAGATCAATTTATGACCTACACACTGGTCGTTTTGGATGTCGTCGAGGAGTTCACGTTCTACACTGTGTTCCTAAGCCATAGGGTTGTGTGTTAAATTTATATTTTATTTGATAAGCAATCTTATTGAGATTTTTATGTTATATCGTGTAATGATTAATTTATTACAACGCAGATTTGAAACCTTGTGAGCTGTGAATTACACGTTGCTATTAGAGTTTAAGGTCTTATGCTATATATACACACATATATATATATATATATATATATATATATATATATATATATATATATATATATATATATATATATATATATATATATATATATATATATATATATATATATATATATATAGGTATTTGTTCAGAAACCATTATTAGTATCAGTTTGGTTGTATTGTAGCTGACAAGATTAACTGACAGCAGAGTTGGTGAGTAGCGCTGTCTATATGTATGTACGTATATCTGTACATATGGTGGAGCCACGACTGTAGACGTAGCTAATAATTCAAGGGTGCTGTATGTTATCTGTACGTGTATACGTATGGCTGACTGTACCTGTGGTGGATCCGTGAAGGGTACGAGTGGCTGATAAAAGTTTGGGCCAACCCAAAGTTATCAATCGTTTATTTGTTCTAATTGTTTTTTTCATTTGGGTGCATTTTCATTTACATGAACTTTATTTGAATCTTAGGTGTCTTCCATGAGATTTATGTAAATCGCACTTACAGTGCAGGACATTTAAACATATTTGAATACCTTGAGATTGTTTGAATTTTAATTGTAGTCCATACGTGACATTATGTGAATATCTTACAGTGCATACTATTATTCTAAACGTATATGAAATTCATGATGTTTCATGAATCTGTGTTTCAGATTGATATCATATTTTTAGTTTGTTTTCACTGTGTGAATGTTTGTAAAGAGCAATTGGATCAATATTGTGTTGTTAGCGTGTGAGAATCTTTATATTCTTACATGATATATTTTTCTCTACTAAATATGTTCATAGATACCGATATTTCACACATTCTGTTTGAGATATTTATAAAATCCAAAACCCACTCGGTTTCTATTCTGCACACATGTAAACATACATACATACATACATACATACATACATACATACATACATACATACATACATACATACAGACATACAGACCTACCTACCTACCTACCTACCTACCTACCTACATACCTACCTACATACATACATACATACATACATACATACATACATACATACATACATACATACATACATACATACATACATACATACATACATTCAAGGTGCCTTGTTTATCTATGTTTTAATTGTTGATGGCAATTTCATTGCATTCTTAGCTATTTATTCAAAGACAGATTTTCAAGATTTCCAATATAATTTTTATTAGCTTCTTATACATGAAATTTGATGAGTTTGTGATAAATATCTCGGTACTTAGAGTGTAAAAATAGCGAAAGGCACTGGGATACTTTACAGTCGTATGTAGCTTTGGGGCATCATGCCACAGATGTAACATAATGTCCCATACTGTCAGGATTTTCTGGCACAAATCAACTAAGTCCTAACACTAATCTCTTAATGCCATGTACCATGTGGGGTAGGTACTAGTACCATATGTATAAGATATTTGTATGATTTTGACTGGGGTGAACCGGGACATCCCGCATCCTATGCGGACGCTGCAGCTACGTAGGCCACTTTAGCCGTCACAATTAATTAATTCGAGCGTAAATTATGTCATATCCTACAGTTTTAAACATTACCTAGTATCGTTCATATAATAGGTCCCAAAATACCATTTGCTTTAACTACGAACTAATATTGAAAACAATAATGTTGAGCCAATATAAATAAACCATATCCAAGTGGCAGACACCATCTACTTGGAAATTTGAAATCTGAATTAACTGTTTTCCTTTGTAACACTACAACGGCAGTTTTTACTCTTCACTCCTATCTTGTTTTGTACAGGCAAAGCTACATATATTGAAATCAACATGTCTTTTGATACATATTAATATCCATCTCTTCTTTTTTCTAGAGTCCAAAGTTAGGAAGTTTAATTAGTACTGTATACGCTTTAGAAATGAGTATCGAATGTATATTCTTTCTAGTAGATTTAAAGAAACAGAACGTTTTGTATAGAGCCGTTTTCATAATGCACCAGGTATCAACTCCTGGAACTAAGGTATTAAATAGTTTTGCCACACGCGTGTATTTACCTGTGTAAATAACATTAAAATTTGTTACCATTTAAGTTTTCAACGAGTTCATGTAGTAGGTAATAAAGTAATGTAGGGAAAGTTGCCGCTTTTTCATTTTATTTAATAAACATTGATAATTGGTTGACTATATATCAGAATCTCGCACTTCATTGATTTTTTTTCACCATGGAGTTCACACAATCGGTAAAAAAACGAAATGGGTTATGATTCCCAAACACGGGCTTTTCTTTATTTTACGACGAACACAATCAACTTTTCAAACTAAATCATTTACTGTAGCTTTAAACATGCATTCCACAAGCATTATGTTTATTAAGGTAATCAAAGTGAAATAAAAAATTAGCCCAATTATATGTAATCCTTTTTTAACATGAAGTTGTCAAAAATAGCAAGGAAGAGCACGCTATGTACGAAGATGTTTCTACTTAAAAAGTAAACGTGCGTTACATCAATCTGCGACAAATAGTTCATCATCATCATCATCATCATCATCATCATCATCATCATCATCAGACAGTTGATCGAGTGCGGTCGTTGAGGCACTGCTGATGACGATCTGACCAGTTACTTCCATTTGTCTCGATCATGTGCCAATGCTTGCCTGGGTCTCCGCAAAACTTTATATCGTTCATCCTGTGATCTTGTGAGTCCACCTTGTTTCTGTTCTACCTCTTCTGTAGCTCTGTAAGCTGCTCTGCTGTAATGTTGTGGATAGACTGTTGGCTTTAGTGACATGGCCATACCATTTCAGCGCTCTAAGAATGGTTCTGTATCATATCATTTCAAGTGACTGGGTTCTTCGTTGTACTTCTGATGTAAGTATCCAGGCCTCACATGAATACAAACTGTTTGAGATAACTAGTGCTCTCAATAGTCTGATTTTAGTTTTTAGACATAGCTGCCGTTGTTTGTGCTGCTCGTGACATTATTTCTGCTCTTTATCCCTCTTCAATGGTTATGGAACCATTATTTTTAAGATGGCCCACTGTTTCCGGTTTAGGTTCTCTGACTTTAGTCTTGACTGAGAATTGTTTGCCACTATTTGTCATTAGCTTTGTCTTTACGGCGTTTATCACCATGTCAAATCTGGAAATTGTTTTATCCAGGTTCTTCACTCTCGTGGCAAGTTCGTCTTCATTGCCTGCCAACTCATCAATGTCGTCTGCAAAGCGTAGGTTGGTGCTTTTACGACCTCCAATGCTGACTGTCCCACAGGGGTGTTCCAGGGCTACGCTCATGATGCACTCTAAGTAGATTTTGAACACGTTTGGTGACAGGAGACGGCCTTGACGTACTCCAACTGGTGTCATGAACCAGTCCCCAACAAAACCTAAACCAATTACTCCACTGCTAACCTTGGCGTACAGCTGCTTGATTTTATTTGTAAACGTTTGACTCATGTTGTACTTCTTCACTGTGGCTCACAATGCCCCATTCCACACTCTGTCAAAAGTCTGTTTGAAATGAATATTTGATATATGTCTTGCTGATGTTGCGAGTAATGTTCACACAGAGCCCTCCGTTTGAATAGTTGTTATGTTGTGCTTCTTCCACTCCTGAACCCTGCCTGTTCTTCAGCTATTATTTCTTCTGCATGTTGTTTCAGTCTTCTCAAGATGATATTCGTCATCATATTACTAGCGTGGCTGATAAAATGTTATTTCTTTAATTTTGCTACAGCTGAAGATTCAAGTACTGTTCCCTTGATGGATTTGTTTACAAGGAAGCCTACTACATTTATGGACTTGTCCAACTCTCCACTATAGAAGAATACATATATTTCAGAGCGAGAGACAGCATCGATATCGCCACCTGGAGTTATTGAACTCTGGTGCAAATTGGAAGACTCCAAGGGTTGACACATGCGATTGAACACCTCACATGGCACATTATTGGACTCTTGTGAAGTCAGATGCAAAGTCCTAGGAAAACAACAAACTGAAAATAGGCATAAATTCTGATTTTTGCAAATCTAAACAAACTTTTAGATCTAATATACTAAACTTAGCAACACGACATGCGTCTCAAAATCAAGTTTTATTTTAAAAATCAATGCCACTTCTAATGTTTTCTTTGATATTGTAAGACGTCCAAAGAGTGTGTCCTCAATGTTACATCAACGCTAATTCATTGATAAGAAATATCAATTTCTAAACTCATTGTTTATCGAACCAGGATTATTTGTTTTGTAATAAGATTGTTTTAAAATATTATGATGACACTTAACATCCTAATTGTATTAATATTGGAGTACATGACCCTGTACTAAACGAAAAGTATTTATGAGAAATATTTTTATAAAATAATTAATAGCAACGGTTCATCTTATTAAAAAGATGGATCATTTGATTGCGGAGAATACTGAACACCAAAAGATATGACTTATTGGTATAATGAATGGTCATTATAAACGACATATACATATTGTGGAACAGGGTAATGTTCAATTACAAAAAAAGATGAGATATCCATAATTGTATGTAAAAGACATATAGAGAGGTATATGTCATTCAAGTATTAGTAGACATTTGTATCGGAATATATAATCTTTCCTCGACCATATCTGCAATGGCTACTGTCTAGTTTACCGAAGGAGATTTAGTTAGTATGTTGAATGATATATTGCAATTGAACATAACAAAATATATTAGAGATCATTTTGGTCAGACTTCTAAATGTTATGTGATGCATTTGTAATACATTAATATGTAGTATCATGCAATGATTTATAAGAAAAAAGTAAGAAAAAAATTAGGAGCAATGGTTATTTTTATTCAAACAATTATATATATATATATATATATATATATATATATATATATATATATATATATATATATATATATATATATATATATATATATATATAAAAATCCCCAGCAACCTACCCAGAATTCCTTCAACAAAATAACCCAAATCCTAAATACAGTCTAGAAATTATCCTCAATTATCTTAGGGACCATTGACAAGACTGATGACATCTAACACTGTATCCTACTCTGAATCTTACACACACAAAAGGAACAAAAAGACTAATTACGAATAGCTCAATCCTCCTACATGAACCAAACCCCCAATCACTAGCTGATAATTAAGCATCACGAAACCGTGAATAAATGCGTGGGGGATGTGGCTCCATTGCGTTACCCCGAAAAAAAACAGTAGCACCAAACGGTGCACTAAACAGTCGTGCATGCCCGAACGGGCGAAAACTACTTTAATTCAACTAACACACACACACACACACACATATATATGAGCGCTATCGTGAAAAAATGAAAAAATACCGACGCAGCGTAGCAATCATCGACATCACCGTGTACTCGGTGTCCGGTGTAATGGCCAGCGCCGGGGTTATTTTGTCAACGGTGACCATGATGGCTCCGATTGCAGTTCCAATTGCTATCTCCGCGGCAACAACAATTGCGGAAGTCGCCACCGCGATAACTAAAAAGTTATCATCGTATTCTCAGAAAAAAAACTCGCCGATTATACAGCTCGGTACAGGGTGGTATTTGACGCGTACTCGAAATTATCCGAGTTGATCTCGCTGTCGATAGATAATTCGTTCATATCCGATGTTGAATAATGTCACTCGAACTGCTTCAACGAATCGCGGAGAATACCACTCCGATACGAACAAGCATGATATCAATAACATCAACAAACCCTGAATTTAGTGTGAACTTCCCTTCTCCGATTCCAGTGCGCGAGATCGCGCTGGCAAAATTACGAGTATATCATAGCTGGCCTAATATCAGATCGGTTGCATTTGGCGGTCAGCATCCCAATAACTCGTTAAGATTTTTGTGGTATAAACCCGATGGTACTCCAGCGTGGGAAACTATTTCGTTGCCAACCGGATCGTACAAAATTGAGCAAATCGATGCTGAAATTCAGCGTAGAATAAAATCAATCACGGGAAAAGAATCAAAAATAGCTATTAAACTTCATGAACCGACGCTCTCGTCGTCGATCGAAATAAGCACAGAGGGATACGCTGTAGATATCTATAACAGCTCGTTAAGAACAGTGTTAGGATGGCCTGAAAAACCAACGGAAAAAACCCCCGTCTTCTTACACACAGACGTACAATCATATCACGAAATCAATCCCAGGTATCGAGATAATTTATCTGATATAAAAAAGGAAAAATCGCTGATAGATTTATATTTACCAACAAAGACACATTGCAATGGGATTTTATCATTAAAAGAACAGCCGACTCATCTGTTACTATTTCATTTACGCTAACTGACATCACTGGTTATTTTAGTGAAATTAGACAATTACATGCAACACAACTAGAACAACTACAGCAAACAAAATCGCAAAGACACATTGAAATATCAAATCAGCTTATATCTGACAAGGAATATATCCATAAACTAATTATTCAAACAATAATTAATGACAACAGCGACAATAAACAACGATTCCTAACCGATTACAATATCACAGAAGCCGATCTGCGTAATTTCAAGTTTCCCGGATATAACGCTAATGATCTAAAGGGAAGTGTTAGGATTGTTATCAAGATATTACAAAGACAAGATTCAACTGTCCTCTTCAGGTATAATAATGACCCAGATGGTGGCGGTAGGCATATTGCCCCGCACAATGTGAATATTTCAACGGTGATTGCGCTCAATTTAACACGTGATGCAATTGAAGGAAGCTATCAAATTAATCTAGAGCAATCAAATCAAGCTCAGCAGGGATATATTCTTTATTCGTTTGCACCAACAGCTCCTCTAGGATTCCTAATTATTGAAAACCCAATTAATCCTGTCTGCATGCGATGCCATAATAATTCGTTAACGAGAATTAATTTCCGACTCACCGACCAGTCAAATAATTTAATTGATCTACAAGATGAGGTGTTAGCGATTAGATTGTTTGTAAAGTCCAAAAGACTCGATCAAATATTTGGTTGAAATAAATTATTAACCTATAGCAGCAGGGGGGCGATGACAACATCGTTGGGACGTTTTACGGTTAAGCAACGAAAACGCGAATAGAGTATCACCGCGCAAACTCATGTCTTGAGCAAGAAATCAATAAGTCTCCGTTTACCAAATGGAGACTTTCTTTTTTTTTTGGGTTAAAATATGAGATTCGCAGGAAGGCTCTATTTTCCGTTTTGAGGGCTTAAAGTGATTTTGTCGGAAAAAGTTGTAGGGTTCGCCCTTCTTCCCCTGCTGCTCTCCCTGCTGCTCAACATATTGATGTTTACCTTTCTTCAGTTATGTATTGGATTATTGACAACATGAAAGAAATCAAAGACTACTAACGATGCGTTTGCTATTATATGATTATGAAATTGACAACAAGAATATTAAGATACAAGACAATTAAAGAGCAGATGCACTTTTGCGTGTGTAGAAATGTCTTATTTCATGTACATTGTTTATAATTCATGAGCGTTCTACTTGTATCTTTTTTCTTCTGAAAATAATGATAAATTAATATATGGTGTAAAGAGAGATTTCTCTCTTAAATATTTATTTTTTGTTTTTGAGTATAGTTCACGTATATCTGAATTAAATCAATTGTTTGTTTGCAAAGTTAAGTTTTTCAATTCAATTAATGTTATTATCATACCTGATTCGGCATTTTATTTATGAAAGTTTTTTTGACCTGATGTGATATCTTTTTTATACAAAAGTTTATACATGTAATACACATTGTAATACATTGCAGGTCGAAACTATCGATCAAAATGGGCTTAATAGTGAATGGTTCATTGCAAGAAATGCACTATGTTGGGTCTTCGTCTTATAGTACGTGGGTGTGAGACTTAGACGTATTACGAATTCAATCTCAATTAATGTCTACCTACTAGGAGTCTTTGATGGCGTGAAGTTTATTAATCAATGCGTCATTGCACGATGCCTGCTACTTCTGACATAGAATCTTTGATAGTAGTTTAAAATAAGTATACGGTATTTTAAAATTAGATGGTTAGTTTGATAGGTATATTTTAGCATCGCGATGAGCTTAATCATTACTTTTAGTGCCTTTAAGTCTAGGTAACCAGCATTGCACTATCTTGTGGGAAGACATCAACACAGTAATTTCCCGATTCGTTGTTAAATAATGTATTTTCCAGTTCTCTATTGTGTAGTGACTGAAACACTGATATGGACGCAGAACAGATGACACTATTTTCAAATAATTTGTTTTCGATATAAAGCAGTACCAGTTATATTGCTATAAGTTTGCATGGAAAAAAATCGATGCAACATTTGGTAAGCCAACTTTTGCTGTGTGTTGTTTATTAAGTTTACCACTGCCTTCTCCTCATCCTTGCATCCGTTTTAACTTAGATGCAGACTTAATGACAAGACTTGCGGAATATGGAGTATTTGACTCCCATTGTCCACCATCGTGAAGCTTAAAAAGTACTTTTAGTTTACTTAAGTAGACAGGGTTGTGTTTTTGAGACAAACGCTTTCTGAATTTCTGAAAGAGCAATTTTGTTTCTATAAAACCTTGATGATAGTATAATTACAGAGGAATGTATGGCATTGGGTTTATTTTTCAATAAAATTTAGTATTTGGATTACAACTTAGATTTGCTTAAGCAAGTATATAAGGGGTTGATCTTAATTTGTGAGCATACTGTGCGGAAAGAATTTATTTAATATATTTATAAAGGTAGTTATTTCGTTTCCGCGAGAAGCTTTTCACATGGGAATGTTTTATATGCTCTTAAAGCGAGTCATATTCATTGATGACGAATTGGAA
Source organism: Unio pictorum (assembly GCA_030141615.1). Lineage (NCBI taxonomy): Eukaryota > Metazoa > Mollusca > Bivalvia > Unionida > Unionidae > Unio > Unio pictorum. The sequence goes on from JARLTB010000090.1 coordinate 2,078,755, forward strand.
CAAGAATCTTCAAATATGACTTCCTATCTGAACCATTAACAACAGAACCATAATACAGTTGGAGCGATAAAACGTTCTTTATAAATTGAGTATTACATTTATATCAGTAACCCAATCAGTGTGCGTTACTACGTTAAGAATGTCTAGCGATTTCACCTATTTCACTTAACCTATACATTCTTTAAGTGTGGAATAAACGTAAGTTTTATTTCAAAGATAACACATCAGAAATCGTGTCCTCAACAAATGGATAACTCTGGAATCTGACATAATTTAATGGTGACAAATACAATTATGTGTATAATATTTAATCACACCTTTGAAACCAATCACGTATGCCAGTGGTTAACGGAATTATATAATGAAGAGATTCTCGGAAAAGATTTGGATACCAAGGAAATAAATAAAAAAAGCAAAATACATTTTATATTTTAACTGTTTACTAGCGTATGTCAATGTATTAAGAACACGTGTTACGCCTTAGACTGCGAAGTTTCCATCAATTTCCAGGAGCATTTCTTTTCTGTGTGACGTTACTCAGTAATTTATCGTTTGGGTATTAAGTGTATTTACTGCTCACTGGAAATTTCTGACCAATACCGTTGCTGGGAGTTGGCAATCCACTCCTTATGTCACTGCCTATGAAACCATGGCTAGTGTAGCTAGATAATTCTACGTTTCAGTATCAACACATAATTTAATATATATATGCTCTCTAATGTCAGGAATACTTCTTCACAGTATCACTGTGTAAGCTTGGTATCTATAGCGTTAGATTGCACACTATACAACACTTAATGATAACATTGCAAATATAAATACTGCATGGTTTTGTTCATCTAATTATCGGGGTGAAATGGGCTTCGACCGGAAACTCAGCCTCAAACCATTGATTATATTGATTGGCCGTTTAATGACAGATATGAACTATTCATCAAAACAAGAACAAGTCTGCAGACCATTTTATGTTTGCATGCTTGTAAATATTATAGATTCTGTCCCACATTTTAAATGGTGGTAAATTCCAAACAGAAGATACCTACGGCGCATACGTTTGTAACGAAACAATTTGCAGAATAATAGTAGATTGTTTTAGTCCTTTACATGGTAACATGTAAGCCACACAATACATGCAGACCACCATAAGTGCCAAGGTTTCCAGGGAAAGTTCAGTTGAGGAATATTAAAACTAATACCATAATATACACTTCATAAATAAAATTCTCAACAAATTTTAGTCTTCCCAAATCTATTCAATATAACCATGGATACAAATCTATATTTTGAATGTTCCAACAAGATAGGCATAAATCAGACACCCAACTATTAAATTACTATAACCATATTCAGGTTGATTCCTAGCTGAGAAAATATGCGAAATTATATTAGAATACACATCTTCCAAAAATAGACGTGAGACACTTTATTCTCTTTCAGCTGTAATGACATGCTTGCATCTGTTAGACTCTACAGTTCGTCCCGATAGGGCCGGTATTTATAGTTTGCAGACGACCAATCTAACTGACGTAAGCTTAATTTTAATCCCATTTTGCCTCCATCTCTCAGTCTAGCAGCTGACTGCAATCCAATATTGCGACTGTTATATTTATTAGAATGTTACCCACATTAGGGTTTAATGTACATTCCTTGTCATCTTGTCATTATAACTTGTTAGAATTATGTCATGCACCTCATGACTGCTGCTACTCTAAAGAAGAGGATCATGAATTTTTTCAGCAAAGTTCTACACGCATCAATCATGATAAGAGAAATGAGCCGCAGTGAGAAGAAGCCTACTTGTTTCAACATAACATATTCCCTGTACGGGAGACTCCTCAATGAAAACGTTCATTGTTATTCTCGTCCTGTGAATGGTAACATTCATATTATACATAATAGGAATGCAATGGTGCCTTAATGCATCATAATACTATATAAACAAAGGAATTATGACAAGCAAATGAAACTGTCGAAGCAAAGCTACAAACAACGAGACCCAGATCTACGATCACATGATGGGCAGTCAGATATGATCTGTGTAGTTTGTTGGAATAACTAGTAGAACAAACAACATAATGCAAAAGATTTAAAACTTCAAAATACACAACGTGATTCAACATGTGTTATTCAATCTAGAGATATCACATTAAAATTTCAACAAGGACTGTAATTCAGAAGATGCAAGTCAACACATCTACACTGGACATATAAAATCTAAATAGGCAACATATAAAATGGATTGTTATACATTAACGCATTGATGCAACACTTTGCTAAATAATTTTAGATTAATGACATTGTATTTTCAACCTTCTCTGTGCAATTCAAACGACATAATATCAAAAGTCGACATTGAAACTACATATTTTAACCTTCTGTTTAAATCAACAGACATAATCTAAAATATCGACCTAACAATGACAAGTTAAAAACAAACATTTTTGTTATAGCACGTGCCATCAATTGGAATTCTCGACGAATGACTGTCACAGAGAAAAATAAGAAATAGCTCTGTTACGTCTTAGAACAATTCAACCATTTTCCGTTGTATAAGCATACAACGTTACCTAGTATGAATCACTGTTTTTCTAAGGAAACTACTGAACTTCATGTATCTTGTCGTAGAGCACATGAGGCGAGAGACACTAAAAGCACGATATACGCGGGTATTTCACCCTGACCAATAACCACTCTCATGTGAATGTGAGGCAAGACGACTCTTGTTTAACTGACAGACTGGTCTTTCTAACTTGTGTTAAATACGGGAAATTAATATTAGGCTTTGATGATGAAAATATTATCATCATACGTTTAATATGAGTATGTGCTTTTTATGAAATCGGTAATTGCAATGTTTACCATGGAAAGATACTTAATATACCAATGACCAAACACCAAGTGTCACCGCTTGTGGGTATCAATTTAAAACTTTGAAACTGTATTTCCTCCCTTTCAACATGGTAACTTGCATAGGTTGTCTTAATGGCCTGCCAAGAAGTGCAACCAGTTGCATGTATCAATGTAATTTGTTTTTGTCTGTCAAGACAATAGACGTAACCAAGCTACTGGAACATGTAAGCGTGTCTGCTAAGTTAGCTTCTTTTTGGGGAAACCAATTATTTGTACAAATGTATGTAACTATCCAGTCTATTTCATGCCAAAACAATTGTCTTTCTCCAATAAAATGGAGCCATGGGTACTGTAATTACTGACCCTTGGTTGGCCCACGGTTGCAGAAGAATAGATCCAATCTGTCCTCACTACGTGTTGTGTGAGGCGACTAAGTAGAGGCACACTGTTTGCCGTGGGTACAATCCCGTGTAAGGGGAGGACCGGATCACCGTAATTGAGAAGAGGCCGTACAATGCAATACATTGATTTTTATTATAGATATGCGGTCGTTATGGTTCCTCTCTCAACACATCTGAAAGTCATTTCCACACTACACTGTTATACAATATACAGATGCTAGGAAACCGCTTGCTGCACTGTCTTTGTTTGTGATTGAAGTGACAATTACGGGATAGGACGGCACAGCAAAAGATGCTAGAATATTCAACTTGGGTTGCCTTATTGTTGCAAGTGAACAAAGAGGTCAAACAGAAATATCAAAAAAATCATCAAAGTCATAATCAACATCAATATTTATTAGTAGTTTTGTGTTGGTATGGAAATATGTAAAATAAAATTAGCATATCAGATATGTGGTGTATGCCTACAGCTCGCAATTATTATCTGTAAATGATACATGTTAGCAATCCTGAATCGAATGTCCATTACGTTACTTTTCTCCTTATTTTGGCCTATTGTGACAATATCATTTAGTAGTTATATAATAAACGGGTTCAGCAAATAGTAAACTTATACAAAAGATAAATGTCTTAAACTTCTGTGACATGAATGGATGAATGGATGGCAGTGTAAAACCGTCTGCGGCTGCAAATGGCAGAATATACCAAAACAGCGAAAACAAATACTGCATGTCAAGTATCGATCAGGCTATCCAGATACAAATGATCGATAATGCTACTTTTGAAATATTTTGAGTGTAAATCTAATCTACATTATGTTACAGTAATCCTAGTATCAGAAATCGGTGTCTTGTATCCTTTGATTAATCCCTATTTACGTAAACAAATATGGTAATTGGTGTGTATTTATATACTTATTCAAACGTGAATTTATCAGACATGGATCTTACTTTACGTAGAGTGAATACTGCTATTAAAAGAGCTGTTTAGGAGTAACTTCAAGCAGCTAGACATTATGTCAATATTTTCACCATCTGCATGTTTATTGGCTGATACGTTTCTCCAGTCAGTGATTTTGCGAATTGATGCCAAAATAGAACACAGGAAAGACAAAATATAAGTCTGGACACACGTACCTGTAGCTGAAATGCCCATTTCATTGAAACATTTCATTCTTGTGGTTTAATGGGAAAAAGTTCAGTATTTATTTCCATTAAAATAGATGAACAAAATATAGACAAACTGTCATACACATAATAATACTTTTTGAAAGGAAAAAGAAGTTATGAATTAAACAAAACTTTAGAAACAAAAATACACTATTGTATTCAGCACAATGGTAGTAAGGTCATTATGTACAAAGTATCAAACCTATAAATCCCATTAATTTCTGTTAGGAGTCTATTCATGTACCCATGCACACACTATATTGGCATGAAACATAAATCGAGTAGAGAGTTAGTATTGGTGACAAAATGTGTTGAACTAGTATGAAAAACATAGGATCTTTAAACTTTTAATATGATGAAATGATGAAATGCTGGATAAACAATCTAATCCGGCAAGATTAGTTTATCAGGGCAAACATTAAAATCAAGTTATATTTTTTGTAACAACAGAGATACACGCATATACCTATATTGAACAGAGATAACTGTAATATGTTTAGCTTTGTTTAAGGAAGTTGGTACACATGCACAGAAATAACCATCATACATGGTGTTCAGGAGATATCGAATTAATTAAACTTAAATCTTCTTTTTACGTGCGCAAGCTACTGTACACGGATGATGACGATAAATGTACATACTCTTAGGTCACGATATTTTATACGTCTTAATAAATGTACATACTCTTAGGTCACGATATTTTATACGTCTTGATAAATGTACATACTCTTAGGTCACGATATTTTATACGTCTTGGTAAATGTACATACTCTTAGATCACGATATTTTATACGTCTTGGTAAATGTACATACTCTTAGGTCACGATATTTTATACGTCTTGGTAAATGCTTTGATAAATGTTTTGGTCAAGAAATTTATATAATAATGATTTTATTAGAACAGCAGAGAGAATGCGATGGCAATGAAACGTCCAAAGTTAAACAAAAATATACATATAAATTAAAAAAAACACACTTACAACAAAGATAAATTAATAAAAAGACTAAACCAATAGAGTTACTCTCGGTTAGTCAGATGCTTCAGTTTGGCATCAATGTCTTTTTATCCATTTACGTATAAAGTTTTTTTTTGGCTTCAAAAATGACGTTTCAGAAAAAGATATGTTCACCGTATCTGCTGCGCCCATGATCTAAAGGGACAAAATCCAGTAATTAATTGCATATATAAACGTTTTGCAATAAAAATACAGAAAGTATAATTAATGTTTTATTTCAGGAAGTTGCGTTGGAAACGTCTGGTTGGGGTTAGTACAAGAGAGATTTTGTAACGTTGACAGGAGACCCAATTTTAAACACTGAAACAACCATATATCACACACCGTCACACGCGGTGTGAATGTCATTTGCATTCAAACTGGGTTGATTTTGTGGGTTTTATGATTGGTTTCAGTTTGAATGTAAAATCGACCCCGTCATACCATCATACCATTGTCATCCTATAATCCATTGTTAGATTTCATGTAGCATTCATTGTAAATACCATAACAATGTCATTGTATATATGTGCGCCTTACAAACTCGCACAATTAACTCGAAAATCAAAACAATAAAAGAGATTAATCCCCCTTGATTGCCTCAACACAGTAAACACGCCATACATAAGTAATACAGGGTATGGAACAGAAGTACTATAGATAGGTATGCGCTTACTCAACTAGAACAAAATTCTATAGACAGGTGTCACTGGTGATTTATCACTACGCGAAAGTATATAACACACAAAAGAATTTCGGGTGAGGTTTTTTTTTCACTTACAATTTAGATCGTATATTATATTTATAATGTTGGGTGGAGCATTGACAACTAAATTAGCACGACAACGATTAGCTTCGATAAAGAAATTTATTCCAGTTCATGATTCCGTTCGAATGATGCTCCAAACGAGACAACAATTTCAGACTGTTTTGCATTAGACATTGAACAGCTATTCAAACCAGTAACCACCGCAACGGGAAAAGTCGTATCAACCACTGAAAAAGCCATATGGGGAGATATTCCTGTGGAACAACGAGAGAAAGAAAGACAAGCCCTTCTTCCTGTACTTGAAAAAATAGCAAAGAGATCCAAGCAAGCAAAAAAATCTTTAAAATCACTTCCTGGTGATATAATAACCGCAGCACGACTTCAACAACAAGGTGATACTATTGAAGAAGAAGAAGAGGCTGAAATTGATATTATCCCTCCGCCTGAACTAGGTGATGTTATTGAAAAAAAAAGAAGAAGAAGGTAATATTGCTAGTGGACGAGTTGCATTCAATGATAAATTCTTTCCGGGTAAATTAGATGAAATAATAAATATTAAATTCAATTCTAATAAAGGAATTGCCGAATTTGTCATTAGGAGTTTTCATCAGAGAAGAAAGTATACCCACGATGATTATAAACTCCCTGATGAAGAATCATGGATTAATGGATTATATCGTGTTTACAGGTGCATCTAAGGCATCGATGAAGGATACAACATATAGAGAATTTATTAGAGAAATAGAAAAAGCTAAATCATCTACAGAGAAGCAATCAGATTTCTTTATACAATTTTATTTAGTGTATTAGTAGCAAGGCCATTAGGATATTATCAAACTCATAAAATTAATAGGTTTCTTTTATTAGTCTATTCATGTCACTATGAACAATAATTGCATGTAAAAACATCGATTAGAGAGTGATTATTGGTGTTAATGTGTGTTGAACTATTGGAAGAAAACTTCGGACCTATATAGCTTTTATATAAAAGCGATGATTATTCATTCTCTTACAAATCTGTTGACGTGTCTGTCCGACCTATTGCATCCTACATCTTTTACAGGTTATCAAATGCATTACATCAGTTGATATGCAGCTAGTGTTGTAACGTGAAGAAAATACCGATTTTTTATTAGCCTTAGTGATAGAAGTACTTTATCGTAAATTGGCACATTGAGAGCACGCAGTATCTGTTAAACGTATTAACGTTTTGCAATGAATATACACGTATACTCAATGTTTCCATTTCAGGAAGTTGCGATGCAAATTTGTGTTGGGGCACGGTCCGAGGAGACCCAATTTCGAGCAAGGCTCACGTTTTGATTCCAGGCCAACCTGACAAAAATCGAGGAACTTCTGGCTAAGGACAATGTATATAACGAAGCACACGGTTTTATCTGTCAAATATCTATATAATAGGTAACTATTTGGAAACAGATATATACATGCTTATTAGCGCAATAGGGAGAGAATACTAAACATAAATATTCTTTGCCGGCTATCTTTATATATGTGATGATGAGTATTTAGATTTATGTGAGTATGTGTGAATATTATAAGCTTACAATATATATATATATATATATATATATATATATATATATATATATATATATATATATATGGTTAAATTTAATTGTTGGCACGAATATATAAAATCCTTGGTGAAGTTGTCATGCTTTTTCTAAAAATTCATCAAACGTAGAAATCTTTCCGTAGAAATCTTGCTTTCAAACCATACACAGGAACAATCAATTTTTTTTCCAAAAGTTGAATTGATTCAACTTGCCATAAAATATGACCTTTCTCAGGCAAAAGTTTACTTAACCAAACAAGATATTAGTAAATGCTGCTCCATTATTTGGTAGGAAAGAATGTTTTTGATAAAGTTATGCGTTAGTCCCTGAAGGATATCAGCAACAAATGCAGACACTATAAAACGAAGTATTTGAGATTTGACATGCCCATCATAATTCAAACTGGCACAACTAAACCTCAAGCTTCTGATAGCTTTATATAGATCTTTGTCTTTTCCTACGTGTACCTTTTGCAAGAAGGAAGGACTTGTTATTTATGATTACTACAACGTGAAAAATGAGCATCAGAATCAAGACAGACCTACTCCAAATGCTAATTGAGGTTAATTTATGCCGCCGTTAGACGTTCTTACATAGATACATAATCACAAATGGAACCGTTGCCAGTCACACTGGTTACTATTTGTTTTTATGCAGCAACACACCGGATTGGTGAACATATCCTGGCTGCTGAAATTTTTATTCATGCAACATCATCCAACGGCTGCTGCTGCACCAGTCACGCATATGTAATAATTGATCACACAAGCCGTTGTATCGTATGAGTAATGCATCTTTCCTGACAACTTCGTCCGTTGTAAGTGCTCCTCTATGATTATTTTCTGAGGTCGCTAACAATTAGTATGTCTCATAGTTATTCTATTAAAATGTTATGCCGTCGTTGCAACACTCACGTATTACTTTTACTGATACTGCGGTCATACAATTGTTTGAATTCTCTGATGAATATTTAGGTTTATGGTGATTGTACGTGTTCGGTGAATAGCACCACAGCCGTGATAATCACAGTACTGTCTACAACTTATATAATCCTTCTCGTCTTCGATCAAAAACTGTTTAACATAAAATTGTGTTATTAAGTAACATTCGAGAGAATGTTTGGGAGGGACATGAGAACGTTTAAGTGTTTACCGATTTTGTTCCTGTAATGGCCCATTGAAGCTTCGACGTTGAGGGGAAACTGGTCTATTGCACAACCGGATACGTGATTTTTATTGCAATGAGTGGAGCTATATGATCTTACTCTACTTAATCTTGGATTCATATGTACTTATTTTGTAGATATGTCATCTACGGTCAGACTATATTTAATTCTGAATTAACAATTGGATATTTTTGGATCAAGATCTCAGAAAGGTGTTGAGTGTGTATGTCAGTTATTTTAAGCATCGTGGATAAAAGCTATATGTATCTTATGAGCTACTTTTGTCAGCTGGTGATCTCGTTAGGTTATACCATTGTGAATGTGTACTATGCTTAGTGTCAGCAGGCATATCATTATATTTGTTATATATTATGTGTTTATTGAGTAGATAGTGAGTAGATAGTGAGCACATCGCATATGTATGAGTTGACACAAATATGACAGTGGACGCATTAATCTTGGTATCGTAAAAATGTGTTATTTCTGAATTACCTCAGGTATTACGTCTCATTAAAACGGTGAGAACAGTTACAGATAAGTTATGCACGAGAGGTAGTAAAGCATACAACGGTTACATTTGTCGCAGCAGAATAGGACTCCTAATAGTTAATGCAGGTGTGAGCGACCTATAACAAGCTTTAACTAATTTATCAAATTTAAACGGAAATAAATGAGCGTTACAGTGGTGATGAAAAGTCTGACCTAGAAGACTTGATAGCAACCCAGATGGAGCAAGATATATACCTGCAAATTGATTCTAAATTTGGAACTTTGGACAGAGACGATTTTGAAAGGAAGATGTGTTTGGAATTGGATGCGCAGAATTTTAAGATATAAGAACATAACTATATGACTTGGCTAAACTGGAAAACAGTAATTATCCCTTGACTCGTATAGTTGAGAGGACAGTAAGATGTGATAGTGCGCCTCTAGAGGAGAGATTAGCTGAGGCTATATTTATTCTATACCATTTCTTAGCAGGGGATAACTTATCCGAAGTGAAAAGCCTCGCGTCGAGACAAAAATCACGCACGTGTATCCATGATAGCAGTACATGTGTGAGCCGAGTATCTAAAAGAAAAGGACCTACGAAAGAGTCACAGCTGTCAGAATCAGAACCAGAACAGGTGATGCAGAACTCTGAATGCAATTCAGTATCATCTCTTTTAAATGATAAAGATGAGCAGCAGCAGGGGCGAATCGGACATTTTTTAGAGGCGTCAATTTGGCAAACCAAGGCTTCTTCGAAATCGTAAATAAACCGTCAATTTGGCATATTAAGACTTCCTTGTAAATATTTTATAGAGGTTCATGGGCAAAAAAAAAATTGACGCCTCTAAAAAGTTGTCCAACCCCCTGCTGCTGCTATGGGTTTAACAGTCATTGAAATCGTAAACGATTTTTACGATAAAAGTTGCTACGATTTGAACCAAAAAATTTGATCAAGTCCGATACGATATCTTGATCTAGGATCATGCATATTTATCGTTACAAATCCATGCGGGATTGACTGAGCATGACTAAAGAAATTTCTAAAGAGATTATAATCCATATCACCGCCGCACCAAGTCTGGTGAATATTTCGTAGCGTATGTGTATCAACTCCGTTGAATACAGCAAGAATAATGCAGTTATCTCTGATCACTTTGGTATCTAAGTGTATCGTTGAGTGACATACATCACGTCAGTGTTTGTATGCCTGCCTCTGGAAAATATCCTAGCGGGATTTTTTTGATTGTCTAACATGACATCATCCTATACGACTAAATTGTTAATACTTCCATCAATATCATCAATGCTCCGTGCTTCTTCAATATCGGTTATAAATTCAATAATACCCTCGCCGGTGATCTCTGCTGCCTTTTTGTTGTAACCCTTTAACACTTTGATCATCTACACTCGGTTCTATCAAATACAACTTATCCCATTTCATCCATCTCGTTATCAAATTAAGTAGCAGTTGTGTCTTGCCACTTCCAGATGGTCTGATTATAATCATTCTAATTGAATTCGGCAACATTGCATGGTGTTTAATAGGTTCCCATCGTCGGGTAGCTGAATAATCAATTACATTCATGTTATTATAAATATATTATGGATCTATATTGGGTGAAATTTAAGAAGCGTACTGGCACAAACGAATTGACGACGATTACAACTATAAATAACAGATCAGCAGTTTCTGGTAAGTGTGTACAATGTAGTACTAAAAAAATTAGATTTGTTTCTATGAAATCTGCAGGAAATGCTAGCATTTCTGATTATTTAAAAAAACGAGGAGGTGATATTGCAGCCAAGTTAGTAAAATTACCAGGAACACCATGGGCAAACTACCCAAGATAAAAACACATTCCAGGGTATAATTATTGTGGACCCGGAACCAGACTGGATATCAGACTCGATGATCAAAACCAACCCCGACCCGGTGAAATCCCAGTAAACGCTATTGATAAGGCGTGTCATGCTCATGATGTTGCTTATAAAAGCAGCAATCTGCAACATAGACATATCGCAGATGTGAAATTGATTCACGCGTTGATTTCTATCACTGATAAATCCTTCAAAGAAAAATTGGCTTCATTTTTGATAAAATCGGCAATGAAGGGTAAATTAATGTTGGCTGCTGGTAATTAATAACAACATGGAATCTATTTATTATTCTCCAAGAGGATACTGGAGGGGTAAAGCAGCAATTGGTAAACTCGCTAGCGCCGCAAAGGTGAAAAATACCACTGCAGCGGATTGGTTATCCAAACAGGCAATATGGCAAATTTATCTACAACCTCCTAAACAAATTAACTACTCGCATTTTGATGTCAGCGCTCCTAATGAAGCTCATCAAGCTGATATATTATTTCTACCGCATGATGGTGTTTACAAGTATGCGCTAACTGTAGTTGATGTTGCGAGTCGATACAAACAAGCAGAACCGCTAAAGACAAAATCATCAACTGAAGTTGCTTCTGCAATTGAAAGAATGTATCGAAGGGGTCCTCTGCACTCGCCAAATCTATTAAAAGTTGATCATGGCAAGGAATTTCAGGGTGCAGTGCTATCAATAATGAAGCATCATAATGTCACTATCAGACGAGTACATACTGCATTACACCGCGATCAGGCAATTGTTGAACGATTTAATCGGACACTTGCTGATCGGTTATTTGGATATCAATACGAGAAGGAATTTATTCAGGATAAACGATCTCGTGAATGGGTTAAGAGATTAAAAGGCGTAATTACCGCGCTAAATAATAGGATTACTCGAACAAGTAATATGAAACCTAACAATGCGATTAAAAAAAGTATATACACGTAAAACCACAAAATGATTTTTCAAAACAACCAATACTCGGTTATGTAACTTTTAGATATTTATACGAACCAGGAGAGCTCGAAGGCGGTAAAACAGGTCTACTGATCCTATTTGGAGTGTTACTGAACATAAAATATCTAACATAACACGATCCACGGGTAGACCAGCAATCTATAGGTTGGATTCAACTGCTCCTCAGTGAGGATTTACTCGTGAACAACTACAAGTGATACCCGAGGATACTCAATTACCACCGCATGGTCTTAACTAGCACCTCTTCGTCTGTTGCACTCAAGACAGGTCAGCATCACATTATCTCTGGTATGACCAATACTGCTATTCTTTCCGTCTACGGTAAATTGGCGAGGATCCTTATCCGACCAACGCCAACTCATTATACAATTGCAACTCGCGCAGTGATTATTATGTTGTTGTTTCAGTGTAATTATTAATTCGGCATCAATATCAAATTCTCTATTATTTTTTATATCCTGTTGTTTATAACCAAAGAGTTTTTTCTGATTATGTCATCGCTGACAATATCACTTATTGTTGTGTCATTAGCATCTAAAACAACTCTTCGAAGCTGATTAATTCTTCGTACTCGGGACACCGCAAGATAAACTAAATTTGACCACTCGATGTGATTATCTATGATCCAAACAATTGTATCTGATATAGTCAATTCCTGTGAAGAATGTATCGTTGCTGCGTAACCTAGCGTCCATGGGGATTTATCAGCGCGTAATGCATCTTCGACGACATTGATATCAACCAGCACAATATCATTTAATACTAAAATCTGCTTTTCACTTTGTCCTGGAATATCAACTTCGATATTTTGTCTTCGTGTATCCTTGAGTCTATAACACAACGGATTTGGAATTGTTGCAAATTTTTCCTTATGTAATTCAAATAACTTCATCTGAATTGTGTCTCTGACTATTTTTCTACTTGCTACTATAAAATCGTTTGGTTTCCAAGCTTCCCAGAAATCATTTAATGGTGTTTCCGAAACTATTTCACGTGCTATTTCACATTGGATTCTATGCGGTTGTAATCTAATTAGCTTTTTAAACTCGCGTAATTGTTCATCGAGTGTTCTATGATCAGTATTAATTTCTTCATAATAGTCTACAAAATTCTTTAACCAATCATGTGGATACAAACCGACAAATGGTGGTGGTTGACCATGATAGCCACACATTATTACTTTTGTATTCGCTAGCAATAACCAATCAAGAAATCTTTGTAATGCATTTAACGATACCGTGCATATTTCATCCCAAATAATGACTTCAGGAATATATTTTTCACCCATTCGATCAGGAGTCCATTCGTCGCCTTTCCATCGAAAGAAAGTGTGATAAGTACAAGCATCAATTCCTCGTCGTTTCATTTCTCTTGCAAGTCTATGGGTCGTTGTTAGCACAATCATGTTTGATGCGTGAAAATCCGTAGGAGTTTTCTTACGAAATAATTAAATCGCACGAGTCGTGTTTCCTGACCCACCACATCCGTTAAATGAACTGTTTTATATCTAGATATTGGATCAGATATCGACGGTGCATTATATAGTTCTGACATTTGATTATTTTTCAAATATTTATCTTCAATCGTAACATCTGCTGATTTGGAATAATCACGCAGCATTTCCTTTTTAATTCTCCATGATCCCCAACTCTCGTCAGAATTTGTAAATTTAGCAACTGCTTCGCTATTTTTCGCGTTTGTATAAAATGAATCAGTGGCTACCCTGACCGCAAATTCCGGAAATATATTTATCATTGAAAATAAATTAATAAAAGCATAACCAAGCATAGACGACCTCAAATGTGCATATTGAAGATTTTTTCCATCGTTGTAAGTAACAATTGTACCCAATTTGGTTCTATCGGACAAGAAGGCGTCTTTACGATTTACATATATACCTTTAGATGTTACATTCGCGATTATAAAATCGTATTCAGCATCATCTATAATCAACCGTGATGAATATCTGTTATTGTCATATTTTTCCACCCTGAGTAAATTTACCGATTATTCTTTTACCCAGATCTTTTTGCGTGTTTATTTCTAACTTCAAAGATCTGTTTCGACCATTTCAAGATATATTTTTCGTCTGGATCAGAACATAGTTTTTTATAGTCGCTGATTATACTATCTAGACTATCAGATTGTAGTAACCAGACCTCAATCTGCGCTCGATATGATATAATTGCTTCACTGACAATCAGCGATATCAGCATTTTAGAATCAATTATATACCGTAATAACACTATTGGCATCCAGTGTTTTGCAGATATGTGTCTACCAATCCAAATATAACAGCACGGATGAAGTCCTGTAGCCAATTCAAATGATACCACACGAGTAAATCCAGTTAAATCAAAATCGGGTAGTGGTACATTAATCGCAAAACGGGTCATTTCATGTGTGGGATGTCCAAATCGTTTAAAATACTCAGCACATTCTCCATACCCGAGAAAACTCCCTGGATAACACGCAACCATATCAACTGAAATAATACTTTCAGAGGTGTATTTTGTATTCCATAATCCACCATGGTTATATTCGATACAGCTTGATTTGATATCTGATAGAAATTCTGCTCTTGTTGGTTTCCACGTGTTTTTCTTTCTCGCAAAATGTGCCGCTACTGACGGAATTGTAAAACAATTTGTTAATAATTGTTCGATGTCTTCTGTTGAAAAGCCACTAGCTAGTTTTTTCATCTCATTGTGGAGGGCTTCAGTACGGTATAATTCTCCATTTGGTCTTACAAATTGATCGAATTTACCCTTTTCGTGTTCAAAACTTTGAAGTAAGCACACTGACACAGGATCGTTTTTACTTAACTGATAAATAAAATCAAATAAATTTCCCGTGAGATATGTTATTGCTCTATCCCGCGGAAATTTTGTTACCGCAGGTGTCCACGCGTGTTCATTATGATTAATAATTTTAATTGGAGCTCCCTTTGTTTTATATTTTGATTCGTGTAATATTTCTCCTGTCATTGTCATTATGGTTATTGGAAATCTTAATGATGTTTATATCTTGAATTGATGCTACGTTCTTCCTTACTGTTAATTCCCATTCATTTATTTATTTACGTCTTAGATCCGTCAATTTGTTTCCACGCAACGCATTTGTGAAGTGTTCCATTATTCGTTCTGCTACGCAATTTATCATTGACGAATATTTCATTGGTTTTAATTTTTCAATACTCGATTTATCATTTAACGAATATATCCCATAAACAACCGCTGTTACAGGATAAGATCATTCACAGTACGGTTTGTCAATCTCAGTCAGCAATCCTGGTTTGGAATCATGACTCAAAGTGATAGTTCTTTTATTTTTCAAGATTGGTTCAAATTTATCTCGAATAATCCAATTTCCCATTTCTGAGCGGATAATGAATTTCACTCTAAAAAAGGACTTTTTCTTGTCAAGATGTGAGATTATCACTGCTGCTCTTTCGTCGTTCATGGTAGCATCAACGTCACCATCAATTCGAAATGTTGACCAACAGTGAGATGCTCCATCGCGTTTGAATTCATTAAAACAATCGCGGATTTTACCTATCATGCTTCTATCATTTATTAGACCCTTTGGTACATCTACGGAGACTCTATCAAAATTGAACTTAACATTTTTCCAAGTCGTAATTTTCGATAATCTCTCGAACTCTTCCATATTATAATTAAAACAAGTATTTAAGTAAATAATTTATTATATAATGAACCATTGCAAATGGCTTATGATAGGATCAGTAACCACATATAACAAATGATGCAGAAAAGAATTCTGTGGATATCATTTACAAAGCGTTCGTAACGGAATTTATGGGCCCTTACCTTGCATACAATGTGGGGTAGGTGTGAGAGGAAAATCGTAATTGTGTCTGAGTTTCGGTGGTAAACGATACAGAGAGCTACAACGTTATTATGATAAACGAATCAAAGATTCCGTCAAAAACTCCATCAATGACTTTGACAGAGTCAGCAACAAAATCATAAGAACACCTCAAGACTATATTGCAAGATTTCCAAACGTAATAATTAAACCAAACAATCAATTAGACAAATAGAATTAGTATATTAATGAACCAAGAATTTCAGCCACATCCCCTGATTACCAATTATGAAGCGTCTTGTGATGGTATTGTCAGAAACCGCAGACTGAAGAATCCAGCTGGTTTTGTAACTAATATGGGGTATTTGATGTTTCGCGCTGGAAGGAAAACTTATCATAATCATCGTTTCGTGTATGAAGTATATAACGGATTGATCAAAGATGGTTTTGTTATTGATCACATAAATGGTATTAAGACCGATAATTCTTTAGATAATTTACGAGCTGTTACACAAAGTGAGCATACTGCATCTGGGAAATCTGGTACTCATAAATCAATTGCGAAGAGACCTGAAAAATCATTTAATACTAAAAATAACGAGGAAAAATATTTCAACCTATGACTGAAGCCGGAAAATATTTCGATATTTGCGAGCCCTCAGTACGAAAAGTAACAGAAGGGATATATCTATCTTCTTTTTCGAAGCATTTTAAAAACAGAATTCAATTCGTTTACGTATGATTTCTATTTTGTATTATGTGTATAACACCAAGGGAGAGAACTCGTGCAGGTATGTTACGGCTTATGAAAGAGTTACCCTCAATGGGTTATTCAAAAAAATTATTCGTTGATTTTATGTCAGGCAAACTTTGTCTTAGTACACAGATTAAACGTTATGCAATGCATGTCCACAGTTTCCAGTGTTATAGTATGAGCCTGTCGTACAAACGCTAGCGTTTCCGAATCAAACAATAGCAAGTGTTTTTCACAATTTCCGTGTTCTTAAATAACCCTGTCTACTGTCCGCGCCTTGAGTGCCTGTTCTAAGACAAATCAATAAGGCTTTTGATATCCCAGTAAAACCATAGCTACGGAATGCCTTTTATCGATTTGCACTCCCACAGTTATTAATACTATGTATGTTAGTCGGCTGGGGGATCAATATAAATGCAATCTTACAGCAGTCACTACATATTTGATTAGTTTTCTTACAGATTATATCTCCATTGAGAATCATGACAGTTTAATCAGTAAAATATTGTTAAACTGTCTTCCTTTCCTATGCTCTATTTGTTCTAAATAGACAATTAAACAACGAGTCTTATTATAGTGTGAATAGAGAGACACACCGTATATAGTACATGCTGTTTGGAGATGTAGTCTGACGGAAGGAGACAGACAAACAGACAGACAAACAGATAGATAGATAGATATATGTTTGTTTGTTTGATTAGGATTTTTAACGTAGCTTTAAGAATTTTTCAGTCATAATACATTAACTGTGGTCAAAACGTTTATATCACGGGTCAACATTAGTTGGTTAAGAGCAATAATTAAATAATGTAGACAAGATCTGAAGCTACAAATCGACTAGTATATATCCAAGTTTGTTTGTTACAAAGAGTTGTATTCTTTTTTTGTTGATTTTTTTTTTAAAGTTTTCGGTTTGATACACATATATCGTATTCAAAAGCATTTACTTGTAGATATCGAATTTAGCGTATTCGTAAAGCATTGCGGTCTCGCCCACAGGCCCATGGTTCGATTCTAGTAACAAGAAATTGTCGACGGTACCGATTTGGATGGTTTTTTCTATATGATTGGGGGCGCCATCCCAAAGGTACTTCATGTATACCTCCCGTCACGTCAAATACGTGACGGTGTGATTTCATACACCCCTGGGAATTTAATTCCTTGGGTGTACAAAAATACATAAACAGTCTTCAGAACATTATAACATTTCGTTTCGCTTAGAAAATTCACTGGAGATATGTCTATGTCTAAATAATAGCATGGATGCTAAAGCTCTACGTCACACACTAGGGTAACCATCACAGGATAATTCAGAATGAACCCTATGAAAAAACACAAAGGCTATCCAGTGTGAATGATAATCGCTCATCATCGCTATTATATATTTTTAATAAATATATCAATATCAATTTTTCAAATTAGAAATATATATTATTATATATAAGTCAATTCTGAAAATATCAATGAGATCATAACTGAGATTTCAAATTTGAAAAATCAAGGAATTCAGTAATCAGATAAATTAAATTGTGATCAGATTCTATCTGATTTTCAAGATACTGAGTACAGCACTATGAAAAATAAATACTTATTACTAAAAAGGTACGCTTTTATAAAGAAAATCCAGAAGCTATTCGCGATTCCCTTGTATTCTGTAACGACATCAATAAGTTTGTCCCGTTTTTCACTGTTGTCGAAAAACTCAGAAAAGAATTGGGGCAGCAATATCACATCAAACGAACAATTAATTTGAGGGTTAAAACAATAAGAGATATTATCCACCAAACTGATGATCCTCGCTTGGTTACCTCAACAGAGTAAGTTCTAACCATAATGACAAAGTCACCAGTGACATATACAATACAACGGACAGGTAGAACTCTTACTCATCAAAAAGGTATGCGTGTGCTCTTCACCGTGAATGAATTTGTAGATTTTTTTATATTTCTGGTCATTTTGCACTGCATTTAAAAAACGCTAGCGTTTTCTATCGTACAATTAACAAGACAATCTGTCGTTCTATATAATGGTAAACGAAGCACTAACGACTAGATTAGCTGCAATTAAGAAATTTATACCAATCCGTGATTCTGTTAGAGGAAAACTACAAGCTAGACAGAGTCTTCAGACTAAAGACCTGTTTAAACCAATGACCACGGCATCCAAAGGGTTAATATCAGCCACTGAGCGAGCAATATACGGAGATATCCCGAACGAAGATAAAAAGTAAAAAAAAAACACCTCTTCTTCCTGTACTTGAAAAAATAGCAGAAAGATCTAAACAAACAAAAAAAATCTTTAAAAACACTTCCTGCTAATATAATAACTGCCGCACGACTTCAAGACCAAACAGAACGACCTGAACAAGAAGAAATTGAAGAACAAGAAGAGGGTGCTATTGAAAGAAAAGAAGAGGAAGAAGAGGGGCTATTACAAGAAAAGAAGAGAATATATATATATATATATATATATATATATATATATATATATATATATATATATATATATATATATATATATATATATATATATATATATATTGGTTTATGTGTGTCAGTGGATGGATGGCGGAATGGTCATATGGATAACTGGATAAATGTATGGGCTTACACGAGGAACATTTACAGAATAACCACGGACTGAATCAGAAATCACGATCCGACGTTTATAGCTTCATCGATTTTATTCCTATTGCATCATTACTACAACGTTTGACTTGAATGAGTGTATAATATCTAAACACACGTAGAACAATTTGAATAATTGATGCATATATTATTTGTTTGTCTTGATAAATCTGCTAAATTAATTTAATGGTTCCCTTTAATTAATTATTTCGTCAGGCATTATAAATGGTTTCATTTTTCATCTTGGTCAATATCATTGCTGGAATTTTCTCGGATGATAACCTTTATTGTTACGTTAATATCGACATGATTTTATCCTTCATTGTAAAATCCAAATTTCGTTTTATATACTGTTCATGATTATTCAAGTAATAGCCCAAATATAAAGCAAATATTCGAATAAATATGTACAATTCTGCAACGCCATTCTTCTCTGTGGCAATGGCGTACTACCTGCAGATAACCACTTTTTTATTTTTCTTATGTTAGTTTATGATTCCTTCAATCAGCAAAATACGCTATTTTGCTCTTTTATTTCCTCATGTAACACTTCCACTAGCATAGCATGAACAGACATATCCGTGTGTTACAATATTGTTTTTCATGTTTATTTTTACTGATGTAGATATACAAACCTCCACACATCAAGACATTGTCCTCACAGCACAATGTATATAATGACAACTCTCACAGTTTAATTCATAAAAGTTTCCAACAGGCGCCAGAGTAATACTATGCAAAAGCTCTGACCGTGATCAATTACCAACAAAATCGCTACTAAAAGAGTTATATTGTCAGTCACTCGATAGCATAATAGATGTATACGAGTTACGGAAATGTCTTCAAATTCTAAACTTTAAGCGAGCTGTAAAACCTGGATAAAAGATTTCAGATGTTAACCTCTAGCAAATCCATTACCTGGTTTAGTTTTTCCCAATATCGCATCTGCGCTCTGAGTCGCCGGTGGTTTTCATTTCCACCAACAAGGCGTCGATCGTATCCATACTATTACATTTGTGATGCTAACGAATACAACTTATTAATCGTATTGAGGCTATTTTGTGAAATGTTCTCAATATGTACGTATATGCGAATGCGACCGTCGCCAGTCACAATTGTTACTATTTTGTTTTGTCTCCAGAAAAATATTTCTGATTGATGTATGTTTACTAGTTGTCACAGTCCTTATTGATGCACCATCCACCAACGGATGTTGGTGCTCCTATTCTGAATATACCTTACACGATCACTCAACGAGTTACTATTTCATGAGTAGCGCATTCTTCCTTATTTCTTCCTTAGTTGTAGTAGCTGATTCTTGACTATTTTATCGGGTCGGTAACATTTAGTACACACCATAGTCCTTATATTAATAACGCGATGATGTCGATGTTTAGTTGCAATAAACACTTATATACTCTTTTTTGATACAGTGGTCATACAATTAGAGAAAATCGATGATGATTATTTAAGATTAGGGTGACTTTACTCTTTCGGTGTCTAACACCATAGTGGTACTAATCAAATCAGTGAATAAAACATGAACGATATTCATTGACTCATGGAAACTAACTAATATAAATGTTTGCATTTTTCGTAGCCCGATTAAAAAATATCTTACACACGCGTGTCTGTAACGGCAGGTGTTCTTGTTGCAAGAATATGTAGCTAATTATTTATGAATATTGTTATTCTACACAATTCATCTTGTAATGCCATTCGATCAATAAAATACCATCTTTAATCTTGGATCTTTAAGATATGAGATTAAAAATCTATCAAAGTATTCCCTATCCATAACGCCAAATCATATCGACCCCTCGTCAAATCATCATCCATCAGCAAATTATTTGTATTTTTATATCTACAATCGAAGTCATTAGGCGATCTGTATGGCCAAATATTGCTTGTTCGAATATCGGCTTTGTCAACATATTGAATGATATACGCATTTCATTTTCTTTTTTCAAAAATCAGAAGCTCTCTGCTTTTTTGGCAATCCTGGGCAAATCCACATCAGTGACACTTCGTTGGGCGTTGTCAAGTGTACATCCGAAGTGAAAGTGTAAATTCAGTACATATTTGTTGGGTTGGGCTTTAAAAAGCTTTTCGCGAATGCATTCATTGCTTTAACAAGTGGATAAAACTGAAACGATATTAATTTACAAGTTGAAACTAATTAATATCAATGTTAGCATTACTGGTGGCCCAATTTAACACCGACTTCGCGCATCTTGAATCCTAATCACTGCAGTCAGAATCCATTACTTGTTTGTAAGGAAACGTCTAACTGTAAACACAAAATCAAAGACGTCGAGTCCCTTACCATAATTTTCATCTTCATCAGGTAGTTGTTTTGGTACTGCATATGTGAAACTATCTGGAAAATGGCTGTAACGGCAGTTGTTCTTGTTGTTAGAATATATTATTGATTATTTATGAACAGTGTTATTTTACACAGTTCACCTCTGTAGCGCCATTAGATCAATATAATAATACCTATACTCGTGTACCTTTAAGATATGAGATTGAAATCTATCAAAGTATTCCTTATCCATAGCATATCGACATCATGTCAACTCATCATCTTTTCCTCTGCGAATGATTCGTGTTCTACACGAATAACTGAAGTAATTATGCGATCTGTTCTTCCACATATTGCCTGTCCGAGCATCGGCTTTGTCAATATATTCCATGAACATATTGCATAAAAGCGTTTCGTTTTCGTTCTCAAAAATCTCAAGGTCTCTTTTTTCTGGGCAAATCCACAAGAGGGACACTTCGTAGTGCGTTATTAAGTGCACATTCGAAGTGAAAGAGAAAAATCATTAAGCATGTGCGGGATTGAGTTTGAACATTATTTTCGCGAATGCATTCATTGCTTTTACAAGAAAATATATTTTATGCAAAAATATTCAGTGGTTCAAGAAGCTTCTTGCGAGCCAAAACAAATGGTAAAATACAATATACCTGACCATGGTTATATGTGTGATTGTACATACATACATACATACATACATACATACATACATACATACATACATACATACATACATACATACATACATACATACATACATTCTTTCTTACATACATACAAACATACATACATACATACATACATAAATACATACATACATACATACATTCTTTCTTACATACATACAAACATACATACATACATACATAAATACATACATACATACATACATACATACATACATACATACATACATACATACATGCATACATACATACATACATACATACATACATACATACATACATACATACATACATACATACATACATACACTGTTGAAAGTGTCAGAAAAAACACATACTGCTGACCGACATTTAATGGATGAAAACGAGATGGAAACATACAGAATGATATCAGTAAATTGATAGATACAAAAGTTCATACTAAAACATCTGGTGCAAGTGCTTCACAATGTTAACATATATCATCCGACATTGACAGAAACAAACTTTAGTGTAATCATGCAATGATATTAATTGTTGTTGATTGGGTACATTGAACTCAATGCAGCAATTTGTAAATAGTATTTCGGATGTAGAAGACACCCTTGTTACTGTCGCGACCGTTCTACGCAACACAGCTGATAAAATGTTTCCCAAAAAAAGATTCCTCCCACACTTAAAACCTTACTGGAAATATTTTAATGTGTCTGATCTGCATATGGAGATGAGAAAAAAAACGATTGTTATGGATAAAAGATGAACGGCCACGTGGGACACAATGTATAACTAATGCAGAATACAAAAATGCCAAAAGAAATTTCAGAAAACAATTAAACAAGGCAAAATACCAGTACGAACAAGAACAACTAAATGAGCTGGAAAAAGCTGCAGAACTGGATGTAGCGAAATTCTACAGCATAGTAAGACTACATAAGAAGGGGCAGAGACAAGATATTTCTAAACTAAAAGTGGAAGGAGAAATAATACGGGAAACTGATTTAATTCGTGACGCATGGTGCCAACATTTTAAAATGTTAAGTACTGAAATACCAGATATTAATATTAACGAATCGTTTGCAGCTGAAATTAGAAACAAAATGAAACATATTGTGGATTCAAATATTGATGACAGAGCTGATAAGGATATGTGTGAAACCATACTACCGAAAGACATTGAAGATGCTGTAAGAGAGCTGAAGAAAAATAAATCATGTGGACATGACAACATATGTGCAGAGCATTTAATGTTTGCATGGTAGTCGATTAGTTATATTTTGTGCAAAGTATACAATAGAATAATTTCCTTGGAAACATATCCTGATTACTTCAAACTTGTAAATGTTACACCTATCTTTAAAGGCGGGAAAAAAGATAGGTTAGATATGAATAACTATAGAGATATCTCAATCGTTCCAGTATTTGAAAAAGTTTTTGAAAAAATATTGATGAAAAGGCTAATTCTTTACAGTGATAAAATCGGTTTCCCTCATCCATTACAACAAGGATGCAGTGGCATTGCTGCAGCCTTCATTATAAAAGAAGGAATAACCCATTACTTGGAAGGCCAATCAAAAGTGTATGCTGCATTCCTGGACAATGCGAAGGCCTTTAATACGGTGTGGCATGATGGCCTCTTTTATAAGCTATTCCATCTCGGAATCAACGGAACAATGTGAAGATTAATTAGAGATTCATTTCAAGAAGTTATGGCTCATGTTCTGCTCAACGGATATCATTCGAAACCATACATTGTCAATCAAGGAGTTGGTCATGGAAGAACGCTATCGGCATGGCTATTCTTAGTCATGATAAATGACCTAATATCTTTGCTGGAATCTACAAAATCTGGAATACAAGTTGGCACTCTGAGTATACCCTGTGTTTTACTAGCAGATGACACGTCCTTGCTATCGTCGTCATTTAATGGTATGTGTGTTTTACTTCGTAACCTCAATGACTATGCATCGAAGTGGAGACTGCGGTAAAATGCTGATAAAAGCAATATTGTCATTTTTCGAAGAAGAAAATCACACAGAAATCTATGTTCATGCTTGGAGATAAATTGTTTCCTATAGTGTCCTCTAGAACCTACGCTGGGGTTACTCTCTCCGCAGATCTCTCCAATACTGCTGCAGTAAAAAATGCTTGTGATAAAGGAAGGTAAGTATTTTATTCCATTGTAGGGACTGGCATTGGAAAGGGTGGAATGAATCCAATTAATAGTGCTACAATATGATCAAAAATAGTACTGCCTGCATTGACATATGGATGTGAATTGTGGTCCAGCCTGAGCCAGTCACAGGTATACGATCTTGAAGTATGTCAAAGAAAAGCGGCAAGAAGAATTATAGGTCTCAAACAGCGCTCTTGTACAGAAACAACAATTAGCAGTCTTGGACTGTGGACCATTGAGGGTTATGTGGATAAAATCAAACTTGGCTACTTCAATACATTCTGCAGAGCTAAAGGTTCTTTTGTATGGAAAATTATATTCCACAGAAGAATCCTTGACTTCTTGATACATAAGAGCGAGAGCATTGGGTTTGTTAAGGATATATATCGTGTTCTTTTGAAATACCAGCTTGGCGGGTTTTTCCACCTATACGTGAACACTCTACATTCTACCCCGAACACGGCATGGAGGAGGAATATTGAAATGGCAGTTCACTGCTGCGAAGACTCATTGTGGAGATCTAAACTTGAAATGAGACATGAACTTTTACATTATGCAAGTGTCCATACTAATCTTCAACCACTTGCAGTTGGAAACTTGGTAAATGTGTTCCTAATAAAATTTTAACTTTCGCTTACATTGCTTATTTAACTATATGTCCCATTAGAATAGAGAAGGAAAATAATTGTAAACTCTGCAAGAGATTGATTATAGACAGAACCAAGCATATGTTACTATTCTGCAACGCCCTAAATGACGAGCGTAACACTATGTTTGAAAAAATAATAGATACCATCGACATCCTAGACTCCCACTGGCTTTTATGTCAGGACAATGACACCCTACTTCATATCCTTTTGGGCAAGAAAGTGGACATCTTTGATTCAATGGATGATCAATCATGGCAGACATTCATGTTTGTGGTGGCTGATGGAATAGATACAATTTTCAGAAGAGCAAATGAACTTGTAAATGATATCCCATAGTATGCTTATTCAGGAAATTAAGGAAATGGACCAAATTCATTTATATCTAATAAATAACTCACATGTGCTTTAAGTGAATGAGAACATGATAATTAATTTAAATCGTTTAGTAGAATGTAAATAATTACAATTCCATTATTTCCCCTCTCTTAATCTATGTAGCGTATATAACTCGTTTGCAATGAGTTATCTCACGTATGTGTTTTGACATTAAGTTCTCTTTGCTTTTGTTGTTATATATATATATATATATATATATATATATATATATATATATATATATATATATATATATATATATATATATATATATTACTGTAAGTAATTTAATCACAAACTATGTTCATAACTGTTTTGTATTTACGAAACATTAACTGAATGAAATCTCTTATGAAGAGGAAATAACGAAAGTCAGTCAGTCAGTCAGTGATACATACATACATACATACATACATACATACATACATACATACATACATACATACATACATACATACATACATACATACATACAATGTTGAAAGTGTCAGAAAAAAACACATACTGCTGACCGAAATTTAATGGATGAAAACGAGATGGAAACATACAGAATTATATCAGTAAATTGATAGATACAAAAGTTCATACTCCAACATCTGGTGCAAGTGCTTCACAATGTTTACATATATCATCGGACATTGACAGAAACAAACTTTAGTGTAATCATGCAATGATATTAATTGTTGTTGACTGGGTACATTTAGTGTCTAACTTGATTTAGTTAGTTGTGTGCTCGTTTCTGCTGCATGCGTTTGAAGATCATATCATACATAATTCTACGCAATGAGATCACAGTACATTTGCAGTAACATGATATTCAATTAGTCAGAACAATTTTTCAATATCACATTTTACTTTTGTTGTTTGTACTTTCAGGGCAAATGGAATGAAGTCTTCTTGTCTAGAATTCAGCATGATGTTATTCGCATAACAACGCAAAACTTAACGTTGGTTAGAGTAGAAAGGGTCGGAAATCGTATCACTCGTGTAGAATGAAGGCTTCATATTAGGTGAAATAATGGATCTGGGATCCAATTCGGTATAATACGATTTCTCTATTCTGTATGATAATGTTATCTGATTGACAATATTTATAATAATAATTTAGATTTGTATTATCGTGTATTTTCTCATATATTCCAGAGATAGTAATTTTGATCTGTCTCTAATATGAATACATATCTGTGTATGGGAAGCTACATCAACAAACATGGAGGATGAAAATAACGTGTTTATCCAATCGAGGGCATCACAATTAGAGGACAGTAAATTAATATTGTCTGCATTCAAGCATATATTTCGAACGGCGGACAGTTATTAATAGTTGTGTCACGATATTTTAATTTATTCTGAAATTCTATTGTTTTATATATCAGTGCTAGATAAGATAAGCTTTTTAAATAAAGTGGTCATAAGCGAAATTGTCCATTGGATGACAGCTACTTCCGGATCATTGCAATATAGTTACATACATACTTACATACACAAGGAACTCTCCGACGCAACGGTTATATGGTTGTAAAGGTAATTCAGCATAATCCCTTGGCCATATATTTTCACTTCCTTCTGTACTTCCAGGAATGTTTCAGATTAACAAATATGAAGTGTCAGCAATATGGTCGATCAGTTTATTCTTACTAGTTTGTAAATACTATTGCAAACTACATAGCTAAAGTATGGTAAATTGTGGAAAAAGACCTTATTGAAATATCTGAATACAAGTAATCATTTGAACACTATTTCATATTTGCATCAAAAAAAAAACTACAGTAGGCTGATGTTAGTCAGTGTAAACAGTCAATCGGTGGAACAAGTAAACATAGTCTTTTGTTGATAGATAGAAACATAATTTCAAGGAAGCTATTAGATATAATAAATTTAGTCACCACAGTAAACTTGTATGTAACTACTTAAATGTCTAGCGACTATAACATTTCTGTTACATGTGGTTACGTATTGTACTTTCTTGTTTAAAAAGGTTTATGTGTGAATGTAAATAACAACGTATTCAAAATACGTACGCGGATGCATGTATGTATGTATGTATGCATGTATGTATGTATGTATGTATGTATGTATGTATGTATGTATGCATGCATGTATGTATGTATTGTTACGTGCATTATCAACATGTATATTTGAACTTGAAACAAAAAGACCCATTAAGTTTGTGTTTTCTGTTATATTTAAAGCTTCGGTCACTTCTCTTTTGTGATGGCAGGTCAGAATTACAAATAAAATGGATTACCAGGGTTCATATTTGATAATATGCTCCTTATTAGTCTATCGGACCTAAGTAGCATCATCCAACATGTGCCTTCTGTCCCATTTTATAAAATATTCAAATAAAGACTATCAGTAGTAATAGGGGGCACTCTAGCCTCAATGGAAAATCCAGTCAAAAACAGCTTGAGCTAATCTAGCCTCAAGGGGAATTTAACATGGTGGGCCTATCTAGCCTCAAGGGAAATTTAACATGGGAACTATTTGGGCCTATTTAGCCTCAAGGGAAATTTAACATGGTGGGCCTATCTAGCCTCAAGGGAAATTGAACATGGGGAACTATTTGGGCCTATTTAGCCTCAAGGGAAATGGAACAGGGTGGGCCTATATAGGGACAAGGGAAATAATGGTGGCAATGAAAGCTACTATCTTTTCGAGACCTATGAGTGGCCCTGAAAAGGGCCTTTGGATACTTCTTCTTCTTTTATTTTCTGCCTTTGTTCCACCACCTTTTGATTTTACCAATAATTCCCTTTTTCTTCTTTTCTTCCTCGGGAATCCAGTCAGGATGTCCCATAGCTCTAAACTTCTCTTGTATCTTTATCCAATTATTATTTAATCTTTCAAAGTCCTCTTTCTTTTTTTGGTTTTCATTGTCCTTTCTCTCCTTTCTCTCCTTACTCCAGTTATCTTTTATCTTCTTCACTTCTTCTAATAGCTCCTTTCTCATCAGTTCTTCAGCTTTCTTGAGCGGGTCCAAACACTTTTGGACATGGGGGTACTTTGTCAAGATATTATCCAAAAAACACTTGACGTTTTCGACAATATCTATCACTTGCTTCAATGTCTAACATAGGGTGGGTTAATGCAGCCTCGTAACTTTTTGGCTTCTTCTTCTAGCATTCCTCCTAAAAGCTCCCTGGCTATTTTCAGTCTTTTTGCAAAGTCCAAACTCTTCGTAATCTTCCATTTATGATGTAGTTTTTCCACTTCATATTCCTCGTCTAATATCCAGAAATAGCTGTGTCTTAAATTGTTGAATAAACTTGATGCTTTCGCCATCTTCTATGGTTATTCCGTGGAATGGTTCTAATGTGACTGACTGACTTTGGGTGTTTTATAGATGTAACCGCCCACTAGGGGCATTTGTACATCTTTTATAGGTACCATGTCGGTACCCATTTAGGTGGGAGGGGTGTTACTCCCTCCCTTAAAAGTGCTTAAATGCACTATAAATTAAGGCGTTCCCCTGAATTACTAAAAAGTAACTATCAGGGGAAATGAAAGCCTATATTGGGGGTGGGTAGGAATAGTACCCACACACACCCACCCCTATCATCCAATCGAGCAGTTGTAAGGTAGCGAGGGGAAATGTTTCCTCATTTCGCTAGTAATTTTGTGAGCAGGAACGGCAAAGGAGGAAAAGGTCCAGGCCCAGGAGGGCGTTGACACAGCAGCACACACCAGAGCACGCAGACAGCAAGACAGCACAGCGAAGGACGCAGCCCACACCTGAAACAACAAGGTCATACTAAGGTCAAATTCAGTCCAGTTATACTAATGGACAAATTAACAGCCAATAATGTGTTAGCCACCTGTGCAATTATTCAAATATTTAAGTTGAAGAATTATTATTTACAATCCTATCGTTCGAATAAAACTAGTACTTAAGCGTACATATAATAAGTCCGTAGCAAATTTAGAAAATTAAAAATGTCTGAGCGACATATAATAGTGTAGTCAATGTTAGGTATTTTTGGTCTTAAATTTGCTGGAGGCAATACCAATAAGGTCAAATTAGCTTTTTAGGGCCACGGAAAGTTATTCAAAGAGGGGTACTCGTAACCAAATGAGTCCCCTATTATTCAGGCGAATGAAAAGATAAATGGCAAATATCTTTTCGTTGTACTGCTTTATCCGAGTAGTCCGATGCTGGCGACACATCAGAAAACCGCTGTAATGGCATCAAAATGCTGGCTATCTAAGGTAGTATTTCGCTGACTTGATGACATCATCCTACGGCAGCCTGCGGGTTACTCAATACTTTGATATCACCAGTCAGCGCGCCTCAGGTCCGCCACATTGCTTACTTTTCCATGGCTGGTTGCAATGTGGTTCCAGTACTTCGATGTAGGAGCAAGTCCACTTTCAGTGCCGCCATTTTTCTTCACCACGTGGTTATGGTGGGCTGTCCAGTTTCCATAAGTCTTCGTCGTCTGCCACTTGTTAAAGGGACTTATAACTTCTCCAAAATATTTCCGCTGTGCAGTCCACTGCCCCACATCGTGATGTTTCTCTTCATAGTGAAGTGAGTTGATGCCGTGTTGAACCGTCCTTAGCTGTAAAGCCCGGGAAAATGTGCTTTCGCACCCGTCGTGACGTCATCAGGTCGCCAGCTCCAGAAAAGCCGTCCTACTCGGTCTGCAGTCTTCGCCTGAATGATGATGATGATGAATGATGGAATGAATGAATGATGGTTCTAATGTCAATCAATATTATGGGTTTTAAGTGGTTCGTCCCGAGGGCTCTTACCACTGTTTTATCCGTCAAAAGACGGTTATTTACTTTATCCTGAGGGTGGGAATGGAGCCGCCACCCTGCAGGCATTTATGTGTTCATGGAACACTATTTACTTGGGCCGTCACATCGGAGTAGCTATTGAGCTACTACTGTGTGGTTGTAGGGCCACATATATGAGTGGGAATAGTTCCAGCACACACTCATATTAATTCATTCTGTTTCTGTCTGGTTGTTTTAGGACGTGCTAAGCACGTGTAGTTGCTGCGGCAGGTTTTGCGGGCGAGGCGAAGTGCCTGGCAAGGGCTGCTTCTTTGGACGTACCCTATCCCTATTTATATACTCTGTGCTGTTTTTGAGTGTACAACGTTTATGTAACAGTGTTTTATAATGTTGGGTGCTCGATGTGTATTTTTGTGTAGTTGTTTTCCTAATATTTTATTATGTGCAACCTTGTGTTGCTGGGCCTGATGATCTGGGCTTTGACCACCTTATATGTACTATTTGGGGTTCTAATTAGGCCATATTTCTTAGGTTATTTAGTTAGCTTTGCAGCCTTGTGCTGCTGGCCCTGATAGTCTTGGATTTTTGACTACCTTATATGTTCTAATTTTGCGGGACCTAAATTACGTTCTTCCTTTTTCTATTTGATGTGCGACCTTGTGTCGCCGGACCTGATAGTCTTTGGAGTTTTAGACTACCTTATATGTTCTTGATTTGGGGTCTCTATCATATTTCTCTACCTGGTTAAGTTGCTCCGTTCTCGGTGCATCTGTTGGTTCTAATTAAGCTTTTTTGTGTGGTTGATACTTATGTTTTTAACACTGTACACTTGGTTGTACTCCTAATGAGAAGGTATCTAGGGAAAGTGTCTAAAGAGGAAAGAAGAGAGAGTAGAGTGTTGACCTACATCCTTACTGCCTATGATGTTTGTTTTTTGGTGTCATCTTGTTATTTCTTGAGGTGTGATTTATTGGGTAATTTGATTATGTTTTTATGACTTGTTTGTGTTATAGCTCTTGATTTCCCTTTTTGTTTTATTGGGACCCTATTTCCATATTTGTTTTGGCCCCTTGGTTTAGTTCAGGTCCTATTATTTACTATCCAAAATCACACCATATACTAACCACACACACGGGAAGCAGCCAAAAACACACCCTATTATTTACTATCCAAAATCACACCATATACTAACCACACACACACGGGGAAGCAGCCAAAACAAACCATACTATATACTATCCAAAATCACACCCTATACTAACCACACATACGGGGAAGCAACCAAAACAAACCATACTATATACTATCCAAAATCACACCCTATACTAACCACACACACGGGGAAGCAGCCAAAACAAACCATACTATATACTATCCAAAATCACACCCTATACTAACCACACACACGGGGAAGCAGCCAAAACAAACCATACTATATACTATCCAAAATCACACCCTATACTAACCACACACACGGGGAAGCAGCCAAAACAAACCATACTATATACTATCCAAAATCACACCCTATACTAACCACACACACGGGGAAGCAGCCAAAACAAACCATACTATATACTATCCAAAATCACACCATATACTAACCACACACACACACACACACACACACACACACACAGTAAAGAGTCAGTGTTTATAATCACACTACTCCTCTCTCACACCCATTGGCAATTGACATAGTATTTCTTTTCTTGTTATTTGGGTAGCCCTGAGAAGGACTGTTTTTTAAACTTCAAAATGCACCTGGTTAATGCTGGAATCTCCCAGGTCTAGCCCCCCACACACATCTTCTACTCCAATCATTCTCCCAATTCACTCTTGTGATTGGGAGCGCAAAGGGAGAATGAGTGGCTTCACTATCCCAATCTTCTGTTTGAGGGATAGTGAAAGTCTCTTCATTTCTTCCTCTATTCCGCAACCGTGGATGAGGCTGTGATTGTTGCGGCTGAGACTGTGGTTGTTGCGGTGGGGGCTGTGCCTGTAGTGGACGAACTGGTTCTGGTGAAGGTGTAGACGCCTAGCATTCTCCAAATGCATTTGAAGTTCTCTTAATTTCTGTACTCTATTCATCTTTGGTGTTGATGCGTCAACGATGGGTAGCCAGACTGACTGACTGACTGACTTTGGGTGTTTTATAGATGTAACCGCCCACTAGGGGCATTTGTACATCTTTTATAGGTACCATGTCGGTACCCATTTAGGTGGGAGGGGTGTTACTCCCTCCCTTAATAGTGCTTAAATGCACTATAAATTAAGGCGTTCCCCTGAATTACTAAAAAGTAACTATCAGGGGAAATGAAAGCCTATATTGGGGGTGGGTAGGAATAGTAACCACACACACCCACCCCTATCATCCAATCGAGCAGTTGTAAGGTAGCGAGGGGAAATGTTTCCTCATTTCGCTAGTAATTTTGTGAGCAGGAACGGCAAAGGAGGAAAAGGCCCTGGTCCAGGAGGCGCGGGCGGCACAGCAACACACAGCAGAGCATGCAAAGAAAGGGACAGCAAGGCCACGGACGCAGCATACACCTGAAACGAAAGAGCCTTACCTAAGTCAAATTCAGTCCAGTTTTTATTAATGGACAGCCTAACATCCAATAACGTGTTAGCCACCTGTGCAATTATTCTAATACTAGAGTTGAAGAATTTTGTATTTATCTTCCTACCTTTCGAAATAACTAGTACATAAGCGTACATAATGTAGTCCCTAACAAATTTAGATAATTAAAAATGTCTAAGTGACATATAATAGTGTAGTCAATGGTAGGTAGTGTAGCCAGACTGACTGACTGACTTTTGGGTGTTTTATAGATGTAACCGCCCACTAGGGGCATTTGTACATCTTTTATAGGTACCATGTCGGTACCCATTTAGGTGGGAGGGGTGTTACTCCCTCCCTTAATAGTGCTTAAATGCACTATAAATTAAGGCGTTCCCCTGAATTACTAAAAAGTAACTATCAGGGGAAATGAAAGCCTATATTGGGGGTGGGTAGGAATAGTACCCACACACCCACCCCTATCATCCAATCGAGCAGTTGTAAGGTAGCGAGGGGAAATGTTTCCTCATTTCGCTAGTAATTTTGTGAGCAGGAACGGCAAAGGAGGAAAAGGTCCAGGTCCAGGAGGGCGTTGACACAGCAGCACACACCAGAGCACGCAGACAGCAAGACAGCACAGCGAAGGACGCAGCCCACACCTGAAACAACAAGGTCATACTAAGGTCAAATTCAGTCCAGTTATACTAATGGACAAATTAACAGCCAATAATGTGTTAGCCACCTGTGCAATTATTCAAATATTTAAGTTGAAGAATTATTATTTACAATCCTATCGTTCGAATAAAACTAGTACTTAAGCGTACATATAATAAGTCCCTAACAAATTTAGAAATTAAAAATGTCTAAGCGACATATAATAGTGTAGTCAATGTTAGATATTTTTGGTCTTAAATTTGCTGGAGGCGATACCAATAAGGTCAAATTAGCTTTTTAGGGCCACGGAAAGTTATTCAAAGAGGGGTACTCGTAACCAAATGAGTCCCCTATTATTCAGGCAAAGGTAATGGCAATGAAAAATCTTTTCATTGAACAGCGTTCCTTGTAGGCCGATGGTGACGTCAATATCCGTAAAACATCTATAGCAGTCATTTCTCTTCATCTCGTATTTAGGTAGAAGTAGAGGCCCTTTTCTTCTTCTGTTTTAACCACCGCCACAAATCGAGTTCGGGAGTTACGTGGTCTCTACTTCAGAAGGTCAAGGTCGCTGCCGCCATGCATACTTCCCTCCATTTCTATTTCTGCCACGATGCCAGGTCGGGAGTTACGAAATATCCATTTCGAGTTTCTGCATAGTCCACCGCTGTACAATTTGATGTTTCAGTCTGTAACAGTGACGGGATGATATCACAATCACGTCCTTAACTGTGAAAGCCCGGGACTCATGCTCTCGCAATACAACTCTGACATCACCAGGTCGCCTGCTCCAGATAAGCCGTCCTACTCAGTCCGCTGCCTCTGCCTGAATGAAAATGAATGATGAATGAATGGTAGCCAGACTGACTGACTGACTGACTTGTTTGTTTTATAGCTGCAACCGTCTACTAGAGACATATGTGCAGCTTTTATAGA
Organism: Unio pictorum; assembly: GCA_030141615.1. Taxonomy (NCBI): domain Eukaryota; kingdom Metazoa; phylum Mollusca; class Bivalvia; order Unionida; family Unionidae; genus Unio; species Unio pictorum. The sequence goes on from JARLTB010000090.1 coordinate 2,113,309, forward strand.
CACCATATCGGTGTCCATTTGTTTCCCTCGAGGAGGGGAAGAAGCACTCCCTCCCCTAAGGTTTAAAGTGCTTAACTGCACTATTATTTAGTCAGTGTTAGGCGTTTCGCTGTATTACTAAAAAGTAACTAACAGGGAAAATGAAAGCCTATAGGGTGGGTAGGAATGGTGCTACACACACCCACCCCTATTTTAGATACCAATCGTAGTAGCAATGGTAACGAAGGGAAGTTAACACGCTTCGTTAGTAATGGCATGTCCGGAAGAGGGAAAGGCGGAAAAGGCCAAGGCCGAAGGGTCCATCCAAGGTACTGCAACCGAAGTCCCGCACGACGAGGAGGAGAACGTACACCGGTCCCATTCACAAAGAAACCACACCTGAAGTGTTTTTGCTAATATGCAACTTCATATGACATGTTTCAAAGTGTATGTGCTATACAAGTTGTGTTGTGTGATTTTGATGTTATTTTAATTAATTTGCTTAATTTGCAACATTGTGTTGCGGGGGACTGATAGTCCTGGATTAAGACTACCTTATAATATCTAATGGGGCCATATATGTGTGTACGTATATACAGTTTGTCAATGAAGTTGCATTCCCTTAATATTATTTGTCACATTCGATCCAGTTGTACTAGTGGAAAAGCCTACCCACCAATAATGTGTAAGCCACCTGTGCAATTGTATCAAGACATTTAAGTTACGGAGTTATTATGTGCCTAGCACTATATCAGTAATTAAGTACAAGGTGTACTATAGATATTGCCACCAACCTATTTGACCGGTGAAAAGCCCTTCTTTCGAGGGTAATTCACCCTATGAAAAAACAAAAAACCTATTCTAATAAGTCAAGACTGAACGAACGAATCTGGGTATTTTATAGATGTAACCGCCCACTAGGGGCATTTGTACATCTTTTATAGGTGCCATATCGGCACCCATATTTTTCCGTCAGGGTGGGGTCGCTACTCCCTCCCCTCAGGGTTTAAGTGCGTAATTGCACTATAGATGTAATAGTGGGCGTTCCCCTGAATTACTAAAAAGTAACTATCAGGGGAAATGAAAGCCCATAGGGTGGGTAGGAATGGTACCTACTCACACCCACCCCTACTCCTAATACCAATCAGAGAAAGTTACTGGTAGCGAGGGGAAAGGCTTCCTCATTTCGCTAGTAATTATGTCTAGGTGGACGCGGCAAAGGAGGCAAAGGCTCGGGTCCAGGAGGCACGGGCGGCACAGCAACACACAGCAGGGCACGCAAAGAAAAGGACAGCAAGGCCACGGACGCAGCATACACCTGAAACGAAAGAGCCATACCTAAGTCAAATTCAGTCCAGTTGTACTAATGGACAACCTAACATCCAATATCGTGTTAGCCACCTGTGCAATTATTCTAATACTAGAGTTGAAAAATTTTGTATTTATCATCCTACCTTCTAAAAATCTAGTACATAAGCGTACATAATGAAGTCCCTAACGAATTTAAAAAATTAATATGTCTATGCGACATATAAAAGTATAGTCAATGGTAGTTTGATTTGGTTTTAAGTTTGTATGGAGGCACCAATGCAAAGCCAAATTAATTCCTAGGGCCACGGATAGTTGTTCAAAGAGGGGTACTCTTAACCAAATGAGTCCCCTATTAAATGGCAGTGATTGAAGAGGCCCTAAAAAGGGCCGTTATTCCCCAGGGAAGGTACCCTGGTCGTACTCAATGTCCGATAGAGTACTGGCTGTCCTGGGTTCCGCACGCCATGATTTCGGAAAGTCTAGTCCATGATGGTCAGCGAGATAGGCAGCAGCGTTAAACAGCTCGGACATTGGTCGACTGTTGTAAACATCAGTGTAGCGGTTGGACAGCAATAATACCGCAAATTCCATTTGACCACGTCTGGGTTTGTCTAGCCCCAAAGCACGATATCCGAGATGTTGGACTGCAGAAACAAAGTTATGAGCATGTTTTCCATTTGTTTCTAGTCTACGCATGTCAATGTCCCGGTATAGTGACCCGAGTAATTCTTTTCGGGTTTTCTTTGTTTGGCGGACTGCTTTTGCTGGTATTTCCCAATCACCCTCTGATGTAGTGGTAGTGGCAGCGGCAACCATTCCCCGTATTCCCTCCATAGTCACTGCTACGTCTGGTGGGGGGGGGGGGGGGGGTTCAGGGGTGGAAGAAAATGGCAATTTCTTCCCTCCCTTTTTCCCCTTTCCTTTTCCTTTATGTTGCGGGGCTGGTGGTGGTGGTGGTGGTGGTGGTGGCGTCGCAGGAGCCGATATAACCATTGGAGAAGTCGCCACTTCCGCTGTCTCCCTATAAGTGAGCTCCTGTATTTGTTTGGATAGAGTTTCTATCTGTTGCTGTAATGCTTTATTAGAGTCCAATAGTACAGTATGTTGGCTCTGTGGAACAGCAACTGCAGTAGTAGGGGTGGGTGGACGGCGTGGTGTCTCGGTTTCCCGCCTTCGCTGTCTTCTTCCCGGTTGACCTCTGTACTTCCCTCTTATATCCGCTTCGCTACTTGTTTTTTCCCAAATAAGCAGCAGGGTTGTTCTTTTACCTGCTGCTCTAAGGCTCCAATTACTGGCCTTGAGATGCCCTAGACTAGTGATAGCACTAAGCGCCATCTCAGGAATGATATCCATCGCTAGTGTCATTTCTGTGTTTGCTGTGTTCAGCTTGCTGCGTTCACTGCGACTGCTGACTGACTGACTATGGGTGTTTTATAGATGTAACCGCCCACTAGGGGCATTTGTACATCTTTTATAGGTACCATGTCGGTACCCATTTAGGTGGGAGGGGTGTTACTCCCTCCCTTAAAAGTGCTTAAATGCACTATAAATTAAGGCGTTCCCCTGAATTACTAAAAAGTAACTATCAGGGGAAATGAAAGCCTACATTGGGGGGGGGGGGGTAGGAATAGTACCCACACACACCCACCCCTATCATCCAATCGTGCAGTTGTAAGGTAGCGAGGGGAAATGTTTCCTCATTTCGCTAGTAATTTTGTGAGCAGGAACGGCAAAGGAGGAAAAGGCCCTGGTCCAGGAGGCGCGGGCGGCACAGCAACACACAGCAGAGCACGCAAAGAAAGGGACAGCAAGGCCACGGACGCAGCATACACCTGAAACGAAAGAGCCATACCTAAGTCAAATTCAGTCCAGTTTTGCTAATGGACAGCCTAACATCCAATATCGTGTTAGCCACCTGTGCAATTATTCTAATATTAAAGTTGAAGAATTGTATTTATCATCCTACCTTTCTAAAAAACTAGATTTAGTTTCTTCTCGGATAGCTCTGGGGAAGTAGAGTCCATGTTTCTTTGCTAAGTGCGCTGCAGCATCAATTAAAGGGTACATGGGCCGCTCTTCGAAGATGTTCATATAATATGAAGTCAGAATTTGTATGCCATAGCGCCATTGTTGGATTCTTGGTGGTGATATCTGAAGGGACCGGAAGCCTATGTAGGTCACCGCTGAGATGAATGAAGTAGCTTTCTTCTTATTTTCCATGAGTTCATTAAGTCCCAGGTCTCTGCATAATTTCTCCATAAGTTGGTCCTTTGTTTTTTCAGGCATTCTGACTGTTTTAGCTGGTACTTCCCATTTTTCTTCCGGGATGGTGGTAGTGGTGGCGATGGTGGTGGTGGCGGCAGCAGCTTCCAATTTCTTCTCCAGATTAATTGCCACATCTGTTGGATGAGTGGGGGTGGAAGATTTTAACACCCTCTTTTTCCCCTTCCTTTTTGCGACTGCTGACTGACTGACTTGTGGGTTTTTTAGTTGCCACCGCCCTCTAGGGGCATTTGGGCAACTTTTATAAGTATCATGTCGATACCCATTTAGTGGGAGGGGTGTTCCCCCTCCCGTTTAAGTGCTTAATTGCACTATAGATTTAGGCGTTCCCCTGAATTACTAAAAAGTAACTATCAGGGGAAATGAAGGCCTATATTGGGGGTGGGTAGGAATAGTACCTACACACACCCACCCCTATCATCCAATCGAGCAGTTGTAAGGTAGCGAGGGGAAATGTTTCCTCATTTCGCTAGTAATTTTGTGAGCAGGAACGGCAAAGGAGGAAAAGGTCCAGGTCCAGGAGGGCGTTGACACAGCAGCACACACCAGAGCACGCCAACAGCAAGACAGCACAGCAAAGGACGCAGCCCACACCTGAAACAACAAGGTCATACTAAAGGTCAAATTCAGTCCAGTTATATTAATGGACAATTTAACATCCAATAATGTGTTAGCCACCTGTGCAATTATTCAAATAATTAAGTTGAAGAATTATTATTTACAATCCTATCGTTCGAATAAAACTAGTACATAAGCGTACATGTATTAAGTCCCTAACAAATTTGGAAAATTAAAAAATGTCTGAGCGACATATAATAGTGTAGTCAATGTTAGGTATTTTTAGTCTTGAATTTTGCTGGAGGCAATACCAATAAAGTCCAATTAGGTTTTTAGAGCCACGGAAAGTTATTCAAAGAGGGGTACTCGTAACCAAATGAGTCCCCTATTATTCAGGCGAATGAAAAGATAAATGGCATATATCTTTTCGTTGTACTGCTTTATCCGAGTAGTCCAATGCTGGCATTGCATCTGTACACCGCTGTAATGGCAATCAAAATGCTGGCTATCCAAGGTAGTGTTTCGCTGACTTGACGATATCATCCTACGGCAGCCTGTGGGTTACTCAATATTTTGATATCATCAGTCAGCGCGCCTCAGGTCCGCAACATTTCTTATTTTCCTTGGCCTGTTGAAATGCTGTTCCAGTATTTCGATGTTGGAGCAAGTCTATTTTCAGCGCCGCCATTTTTCTTCACCACGTGGTTATGGTGGGCTGTCCAATTTCCATAAGTTTTCGTTGTCTGCCACTCGTTAAAGGGACTTATAACTTCTCCAAAATATTTCCGCTGCTCAGTCCACCGCCCCACGTTGTGATGTTTCTCTTCATAGTGAAGTGAGTTGATGTCGTCTTGAACCGTCCTTAGCTGTTAAGCCCGGGCAATGTGCTCTCGCACCTCGTCGTGACGTCACCAGGTCGCCAGCTCCAGAAAAGCCGTCCTACTCGGTCTGCAGTCTTCGCCTGAATGATGATGTTGCGACTGCTGACGAGTGCTTCTTTATATATAGTTCAAGCGCGGACGTGATGGAAAACACCCCCTACGATTACCCAAAAAATTACATTATCCCTATCATCACCAAAACACGCGGACGTGATGGAAAACACCCGTAGATCCAAAAATCTTACATTATTCCTATCATCACCAAAACACGCGGACTTTTAAAAGAAAACACTCACTCACTTTTTTACTTGACTCATATCAATTATAAATTGAACAAGTGATTTTGAAAAATTACGTTGTGCTTATAGACGCACTTTAGACAAGAAGTAAAATGAGACAGTGATTATAGACTCACTTCTAATTTTTTTTTTTTTTTTCTAACTTCCTCACATGCCATGAGCAAATTGAATGATTAATTCTTTTCGAGAATATTGGGTAGCCCTGAAAAGGGCTGTTTTTGTGTGTACGAGGAAGGATGACAATCTTTTATCGTCTTAGATTGCGTCCTCGTTTGGCTACACGATAGGGTCTGCTTCTTCGGAAAGAAAAAGAGAACTCTTTCGTGTCCACACGACAGTCGACAAAACTTCTGTCTGGTTCCTGCTGCTGTTGTTGCTGTTGTTGCTGCTGCTGTTCTCTCTGCTCTCTCTGCTGCTTTTGAAGTCGATACTTCTCAGTCCATTCTTCTTTCTCTTTTTGAATTTCCTCTCTGAAGAGTTCTTCTATGAGGTCTTCCGTTACTTGTAGCATTCTCACATTCTCTATCTCTTCAGGCATTGGCATCAGATTGTGTCTGATACGATGAAGAGTGACGTAAGCTTCGTTCAGCTTAGCTAGTCTTGAGCACATCTTCGTAGTAGGATGAGTCAAACAATGGATGGTCAGACTGGCTGACTGACTTATGGGTGTTTTATAGATGTAACCGCCCACTAGGGGCATTTGTACATCTTTTATAGGTACCATGTCGGTACCCATTTAGGTGGGAGGGGTGTTACTCCCTCCCTTAAAAGTGCTTAAATGCACTATAAATTAAGGCGTTCCCCTGAATTACTAAAAAGTAACTATCAGGGGAAATGAAAGCCTACATTGGGGGGGTAGGAATAGTACCCACACACACCCACCCCTATCATCCAATCGTGCAGTTGTAAGGTAGCGAGGGGAAATGTTTCCTCATTTCGCTAGTAATTTTGTGAGCAGGAACGGCAAAGGAGGAAAAGGCCCTGGTCCAGGAGGCGCGGGCGGCACAGCAACACACAGCAGAGCACGCAAAGAAAGGGACAGCAAGGCCACGGACGCAGCATACACCTGAAACGAAAGAGCCATACCTAAGTCAAATTCAGTCCAGTTTTGCTAATGGACAGCCTAACATCCAATATCGTGTTAGCCACCTGTGCAATTATTCTAATATTAAAGTTGAAGAATTGTATTTATCATCCTACCTTTCTAAAAAACTAGTACATAAGCGTACATAAAATAAGTCCCTAACAATTTTAAAATTTAAATGTCTAAACGACATATAAGAGTGTAGTCAATGGTAAGTAATTTTTGGTCATGAATTTTTATGGAGGTACCAATAAGGTCAAATTAGCTTTTAGGGCCACGGAAAGTTATTCAAAGAGGGGTACTCGTAACCAAATGAGTCCCCTATTAAGGCAAATTGGCAATTTTAGCCCTTAAAAGGGCTGGTACTCATCTCGCTTGAAAGTACCTCGTCTCCCCTCCATCTCCACCAAATCAGCTGCAGATTTAGTTTCTTCTCGGATAGCTCTGGGGAAGTAGAGTCCATGTTTCTTTGCTAAGTGCGCTGCAGCATCAATTAAAGGGTACATGGGCCGCTCTTCGAAGATGTTCATATAATATGAAGTCAGAATTTGTATGCCATAGCGCCATTGTTGGATTCTTGGTGGTGATGTCTGAAGGGACCGGAAGCCTATGTAGGTCACCGCTGAGATGAACGAAGTAGCTTTCTTCTTATTTTCCATGAGTTCATTTAGTCCCAGGTCCCTGCATAATTTCTCCATAAGTTGGTCCTTTGTTTTTTCAGGCATTCTGACTGTTTTAGCTGGTACTTCCCATTTTTCTTCCGGGATGGTGGTAGTGGTGGCGATGGTGGTGGTGGCGGCAGCAGCTTCCAATTTCTTCTCCAGATTAATTGCCACATCTGTTGGATGAGTGGGGGTAGAAGATTTTAACACCCTCTTTTTCCCCTTCCTTTTTGTTTGTTTAGGGGCTGGTGGTGGTGGTGGTGGTGATAGTTCAACCTCAGGCTCGACTGCTGGTGAAGGCTCGACAACTGGTGACAAAGCCTTATTCAACATTAATGGGCCAATGGCAATTAGACCCTGAAGTTGAGAAGTTAGCATTGCTAACTTTTCCTCAAAGGCGCCAGGTGTATCCCCCTGTACAGCAGACTCCTTTTCAGTAGTCAATTGGGCTGGTTCCTTTGAAGCTGGGGGTGGGGGTGGTGTGACGTGGCTAGGTCCAGTTTCCCGCCTTCTCCACGGTCTATTCCTTTTTCTCCTGTACATGAGTCCCCCATTGTCTTCTTTCTTTTCTTCCTTATCCCAAACAAGCAGCAGGGTAGTTCTTTTTCCTGCCGCTCGGAGGCTCCAGTTATTCGCCTCTGTAAGTCCAAGGCTAATAATAGCCTTTATAGCTGGGTCCGGGATTAATTCCGTCGCTAGCGTTAATGACTCCATGTTGCTGCTTGCTCGTTCGCTGCTCGACTATGGTCAGACTGGCTGACTGACTGACTTGAGTTTTTTATAGATGTAACCGCCCACTAGGGGCATTTGTACATCTTTTATAGGTACCATGTCGGTACCCATTTAGGTGGGAGGGGTGTTACTCCCTCCCTTAAAAGTGCTTAAATGCACTATAATTTAAGGCGTTCCCCTGAATTACTAAAAAGTAACTATCAGGGGAAATGAAAGCCTACATTGGGGGGGTAGGAATAGTACCCACACACACCCACCCCTATCATCCAATCGAGCAGTTGTAAGGTAGCGAGGGGAAATGTTTCCTCATTTCGCTAGTAATTTTGTGAGCAGGACGGCAAAGGAGGAAAAGGCCCTGGTCCAGGAGGCGCGGGCGGCACAGCAACACACAGCAGAGCACGCAAAGAAAGGGACAGCAAGGCCACGGACGCAGCATACACCTGAAACGAAAGAGCCATACCTAAGTCAAATTTAGTCCAGTTTTGCTAATGGACAGCCTAACATCCAATATCGTGTTAGCCACCTGTGCAATTATTCATATACTAGAGTTAAAGAATTGTGTATTTATCATCCTACTGATCTAAATAAAACTAGTACATAAGCGTACAAAATGAAGTCCCTAACAAATTTGAAAGCTAATATGTCAATGTGACATATAAAAGTGTAGTCAATGGTAGTTTGTTTTGGTTCTAAGTTTGTATGGAGGTACCAATGTACGGTCAAATTACTCCTTTAGGGCCACGGATAGTTAGTCAAAGAGGGGTACTCTTAACCAAATGAGTCCCCTTTTAAGGCAAATTGGCAATTCAGCCCTTAAAAGGGCTGGTACTCATCACGCTTGAAAGTACCTCGTCTCCCCTCTATCTCCACCAAATAGGCTGCAGATTTGTTTTCTTCTCGGATAATTCTGGGGAAGTAGAGTCCATGTTTTTCTGCTAAGTACGCTGCAGCATCAAATAACGGGTACATGGGCCTCTCTTCAAAGATGTTGTAGTAATAGGAGGTCAGAATTTGTATTCCAAAACGCCATTGTTGGATTCTCGGTGGAGATGTCTGTAGGGACCGGAAGCCTATGTAGGTCACCGCTGAGATGAAAGAAGTGGCTTTTTTCTTGTTTCCCAAGAGTTCGTTGAGTCCCAGGTCACTACATAACTTCTCCATAAGTTGTTCCTTTGTTTTTTCCGGCATTCTGGTTGTTTTAACTGGTACCTCCCATTTTTCTTCCGGGATAGTGGTAGTGGTGGTGATAGTGGTGGTGACGTCAGCAGCTTCCAATTTCTTATCCAGATTAATTGCCACATCTGGTGGATGAGTGGGGGTGGAAGATTTTAGCACCCTCTTTTTCCCCTTCCTTTTTGCTTGTTTAGGGGCTGGTGGTGGTGGTGGTGGTGGTTCAACTTCAGGCTCTACTTCTGGTGTAGGCTCAACGGTGATAGCCTTATCTAGCATCACCGACGGGCCAATGGCAATTAGACCCTGAAGGTGAGTAGTTAGCATTGCTAACTTTTCCATATAGGCACCAGGTATATCCCTCTGTACAGCAGGCTCCTTTTCAGCAGTCTGTGGGTCTGGTTCCTTTGGGGGGGGTGGGGGTGGTTCGACGTGGCCAGGTCCAGTTTCCCGCCTTCTCCACTGTCTGTTCCTTTTTCTCCTGTACATGAGTCCCCCATTATCTTCTCTCTTTTCTTCCTTATCCCATACAAGCAGCAGGGTTGTTCTTTTTCCTGCTGCTCGGAGGCTCCAATTACTCGCCTCTTTTAGTCCAAGGCTAATTATAGCCTTAATGGCTGGGTCCGGGATTAATTCCATCGCTAGCGTTAGTGTTAACGGCTCCATGTTGCTGCTTGCTTGTTCGCTGTCGACTGATGAATCCGAATCTGGTCAGACTGGAGACTACCCCTGCTTTATATGGTTCAAGCGCGGACGTGATGGAAAACACCCCTCGACGGTTTAGGGTTGGAAACGTTTAGATAGTTTGATGTGAGGGATAGAAAGAAAAGTCAAAGAACATTTATATGAATACAAATGTAAAACAAACGACAGACTATTTGGTTTCAAAACACAACATTTTTATTCAAATAACAAAACAACTCACAAAACACAATTTTTTCAAATAACAAACATATTTTTCTTCCATAACACTAATACATTATCTTTGACATGGTTGACAACGTTGCGAATTAAATTGAGATTTCCACTGTTGAAAGTCATTGGGCCATTGATGTACACTACGTTTCCTAGCTAAAGACAACAGATAGCCATAATGGTCACAAAACCATCGATCTACTTTGTCATCGTTTCGAGACGAATGACGATCAAAATAAGTCACTAAATGTTCTAAAGAATATCCAAGACTGCGATGATGCAGATAATAGACACAATATCGTCCACACACCATAGAATCTGTGCCTTGTAATTTCACATTATTGAATCGTGTCGTCTGGGCATTTCTTCTCATAAAGTCAATGATATCATCTTCTTAAATAGTGGGCAATCCATACGAATCAAAATACTCCGCACAACCCTCTTGAGGAAAGTAGACAGCTACCCAGTGAGTTCCTGGAAGATGACTGTCATCTGTGTTGATGACATAAGCTTGATTCTCTTGAGGTTTGCGATGAGGTAGTTCATCTTTAGCACACACGACAGGATTCCAAGAAGCAGTGTACGAACTACGGTTCAAAAGATAATAAAGTTCCCAGGTATCCATTTTTTGTTGTGTAGCCTTGTTTTTTTTTCTCCTTTCTTCACAGGTGATGATAAGTCATCAATTCGATAGAGACCTTTTGCTTGAAACGGTCTGACAAGTAACTGATGGTTTGCTTCGTCTCTTTACTCTTGGCCAAGAGAGCTTCGATGCGATCAATTTCTCGAGCAAACAATGGAGGAGAGGAATGATCACGTAAGCCTTTATACCACTGAAGTAACACGGCTTCTTCTGAGATGAGACTCCAAGCTTCGTTCAGATAATTGTCCAATTTTTCTTCTTGACTCATCATCATACATTTATCGTGTTGAATTTGACTGGGATGATCGATTTGACATCCATAACAATCTTTTTTAATCATGTCTTTCATTGTATCCTCCAAGTGTTGTGCAAAACAAGTCACTAACTGTTGTTCATGTTCTGGCCATCTGGATTGCATGATCACTACTTCTTCTTCTTTTTGGTCTTGGGGATCTGCTTTTACTGTAACCTCCCATTGCATGGATTCTCCACTATTCAAAGAAGGACAAGGGTCTTCCATAATGTCTAATAGTCTAGAATGACTTCTCTCAAACTGTTGATTTCTATGGTATTATCGAATTCAGCATACAGAATGATATTCACCGTTTCGGTAAGAGGTGCTGCAAACTGAAGTTCCACACGCAGTTGCCCAGATTTTATAGGATGGAAATGTCCCTCATCGCTGCCTTAGTCTGGAGTGAAATCAAAAGCCCACAAAGTGTAACCTCTTGCATAGTCATCGTAGGAAATACCGTGACTGGTGTTGGTTCCTAACTGTCCTGTGGCTTCGTACAGCGACAAGTACGACCTCAAGTAATTCTTCTGTTCGCCAAAGTCGGGTTCAAAGGGTCGGGTACACAAAGTTTTGCCATCGCGACTGACTTCGATTCCCACTTTAGGTAACACTTCCACGCGACGCACGTATAACCTGGCTTCTTGGATAATGGTTTTGAATTCGTTGGCATGGGCCATCAAATGGAAAGCAGCACTACTACGATTCAGTCTCAAGCGAATATCTACTCCGTTCAGCAAATACTTCTCTTGAAACCACATGTCCAAATGCAAACGATCGAACAGTTCTAAACTACGTCCTTGCAAAATTTTCTTTCGACGCTCGTTAAAACCTACATTGTGAGGATTGGCAGGATTGTCACCCTCAGCTGCTACGGACAAGGCTGTGTCGTTAAACGTATCTGCTGTGTCAGGTTTCCATACCACGCAAGCATCTAGATGAGTGTTCTTGGCTTCTTTTCCGTACGTCAAGAGATTTTCGAGGTACGCTCGGTAAGGGTAAGTATCCATGCTACTGCTGATCAGTTTGTTATTCATGTACAAATCCACATCGCTGAACAAGGAATGCATGAAATTGTTGACAGGAGCTACTCTATCATTGACTCCTGGATTGGTGTTGTCCGTTTCGGTTACTTTCACTTTCAAATACAAGTAACTGTTGTTGAGATCGATGTAATCTTCGGGTTGTCCTTTGATTTCAAACTCGATGGGAGCTGAATCCGTCAAAGAGGAGACGGGATGAAATTCGACCCATTGGGCTTCTTGCATGGTCATCATCGTGGGTGGCATGGCAAAGAGATCCAGTTCCGACTTGGAACAGGCACAAGATTCTTGGTGCATCATTTTCTTCTCTCAGTTTCTATGTGTTGTTTACTTTTAATAATCAAAAATGTCTAAGTCTCGAGCGGTTCTTTTTTTGTTCGTCTTTCGAACTTTTGAGGTACGGAGACTTTTGAAAGGGTGCCTTCGTCGACGCTTTCTACCTTGTCCTTGCTGTGTCCTCAGGGAAGCAGGAACGTCAGACTCGGTACCGTTCAGAGCATTGATAGGACTTTCTCGTCGACCCAAAATTTCTTTACCCGTTTGAAGCAAGACATTTTTGCCTGCTCTCAAAAAAGCTTCTTTAGGGTGTTGTTTGTCAATGAGAACATTTTGAAGAAAATCTTTGCCGTGAGTCAATGCGGCATCTTTTAAGGCATGCAATCCTCGTGTCACCATTGGTTTTAAAACAGGGACCACGGAACGAAAGGCTGATTTAAACATATCTCCTAAACCATGTCCTCGTTGTCGAGTGACTCCTTGGTACACAGGATACATCACTTTTTCAGTTGTTGGAGAATCGTTTTTGAAAATGGAGTTTCACTGTGACTTTCCCTTTGGTAAATGGAATATTTTGACCTAGTTCTCCTTTTATAGTAATGTTGACACTGTCGAAATACGACTTACTGACGGGTAAATAATGAGGATGCACAAATTCGCGGTGAACGTGATAGGTATTTCCACCTTCCTCGTCAGCGGTAGTGGTATCCACTTTGAAAGGAATGACACGCAGTAACGGTACAGAGGTGTGTCCTACCACGTTGTACTCCACTACATCGGAGTACACAAACATCAAATTGAGTCCTTGGTTCATTTCTACAGGGAATCGAAAATATTTTGTAAAATCCAAGTTACTGGATATGCCTGGTATTTCTTTTTTGTTCGGGAGCATCTTGAGGTCTCCACCTAAAATATCATACAATTCAGGACAAAAATTAATGGCTATTATTTTCTTCTCTGAAAATTTGATCATGAGGCGACGAGCCACTTTAATGTACTCAAAGGTAACACTTTCTTTGATTTTGTCCAGGGGTTTACCAAACACAACATTGAACCTGGTTGCAATCGTAGTCACTAAATGTTGACCGCTAAAATAGTAGCCTGCAGGAATGGTCAACACATGAGTGAACAGTTGTTTAGTTGTGGGTTCATTTGATTTCTTGGTGTCAATGCCAGTGATGCCTCGTTCATCTAAGGCTTGTTGCATTTGCTTGTCATACACTTCAACTGTGAAAAAGTTTTGATTTTCGACGATGTTTTTGATTTGTGTCGGGTGTATTATTTCCACTAAAGCTGCTTCCCAATGATCATCTTGATCCAAATGCATGGCTTGAGGTAATTTAGACGTGTAACAACACAATGTGTTGTTAAGAAACACCTCCATGGAACTGTCACTGGGTAACGTTAAGTAAAATTGGTTAATAGTGTTGTTCATATTTCCAATGTTCTTCTGTCCGAGGAGTCACTCGAGGTTAAAGGAGTGTCTAAAAGAGGATTGTGATTGGAAGGGTGACTGTCAGGAGAAGGACTAACGTTGGCCGCAAGACTCCCAATATTGTTACTGTTGTTCCTGTTGTAAGAGTATTTCAGGGAAGGATTGGGAAGAAGATACCCTATGCAACTGCTGAGTAAAATGGTCCACAATTGTTTGTCTCCTTGTTGCAAACTCAAATTAGCAATGGCTGCACCAATGACACAATATACCACAAAGATTTGACAGAAAAAAACGATTTGCGTTTTAGGGACACGTTCTCCACACCACACCCACAAGGGTTGCTTTTGTAAATCTTGCAGAGATGACGTGGGTGAAGGAGTAGTCACTGTGGTCGCTGAAGCTGTATTGAAGGGCATGATGGTCACTTCTTTTTATAGTCGATGACTTGCGAAGCGTCAATCCAAGAATCAAAACTAGGAGGATATCCTTTCCAACGTACTTTGACTTCTTTGACACGACGTTTTCCTACTTTACGGGTTCTTCGTTCGAGAATGCTTTCAATGTCGTACACGTCGTCTTCTTTTTTGGTGACACGTTGTAACTCAGGCAAGTAAAACGTTCCTTTTAATACTTCTCCGTTCATGTCTTCCAATTTATAGACGGTAGGATGACGATCGCGCACTCGTCCAGTAACACGAAACATTTCGGTGGTCCAGTTGGGTAAGTAACCTTTGTCGAAAGTGCGTTTGGTTTTGCCAATGCGTACCCAATCTCCCGAGGTTAACACTTCTCTACCTTTCTTGGGGACAGCCCTCGTCCGGGACGTACCAAACAGACGCTCAAAAACAGTTACTTCGTTGTCAGGTGTCACCTCTTGTGGGGAACGTCCAATGCTTCTATGGTAAGATTGATTGTAGGCTTGGACTAAGTGTGGTAAGACGTCGATGTACTTGAGAGTGTGTTGATGCGTAAAATATTTCCACATGCGTTCTTTCAAGGTACGTTGAAAACGTTCCACAATACTGGCTTTGGTTTCAGGATTTTCGGTGGTGAAAAAATGAATGTCACGTTTTTTTAATTCTCGTTGGAAAGCTTGGTTCAGAAATTCGGTGCCTTTGTCGGTTTGCCATCGAAGAGGGTGACGACCACTTTGTTTCAGCACCAGTTGCAAAGCTCGTACTAACTCTCCGCTCGATTTGGATGTCAATGGTACGACCCAGGCAAATTTAGAAAAGACGTCGATGACACAAAACAAATATTTGTAGCCACGATTGGAGGTGGCTAAATGAGAGACATCAGCTAAATCGGCTTGCCATTGATGATCGATACCTTCCACTTGAGTGCGACTTCTGTGAAATTTTCGTCGAATGGGTTTGTTTAAAGTGTACGTCGCTTGTTCTTGTAACCATCGTTGTACTGCTGGTGAACGGAGCTTTTTCAGGCGAGTTTTGGCAGCACGATACAATTTCTGAATGCCTCCGTAACCTGCAGGGTGAGCTGGATCGTAGTAAATGCTGGCTAATACCTTCTCCATGGTTTTTGTTAATAAGGTACCCACTCTTCGATGATATTGCTTTGGGTGGGACGAAATGGGGGCTGTTTGGAAACGGTTTTACGTGTCCGATGTGCCACAGGAGTTGACGTCGAGGGTACTGGTGGTGGTGGTGGTGGTGGCGGAGGTAATGGGATAGCTTCTTTGGCCTTCTTTTCTTTTCTCACTTCTGGTTTCCTTTCTTTCTTTTTCACATCTGTCGAAGAAGGAGTAGCCATCATCTTTTTAACCCAAGTTTTGAGTTCTTCTCGTGGGGGAGTGGGGGAAGGGGTTAACAAGGAAGCGGCAATCTTACTCGGAATGGGAGTGGCAGTAGGTGTTTGAAAGAGATCATGGGGTTCTTCTTCCTTGGGTAATGGTGGGGTAACGTCTGTTTTGACCACTGTAGTGGGTGAGGGCGACGGACTATTCATTAGAGCCTTAAAATCGGACAAAGTGGGTAGAGCTGTTTGTTCCGCAGCTTTCTGATGAAAGAGTTGCAGTCGTTTCAAGAGTTGACCGTACTTTTGCGATTTTTCGGTTTCGGATAAATCGTGGCGATGGATCAAGGATTGCAATTCGTGTTGTAATTGGGACATCTCGGCCAAATTAGGATTGGGTGGTAAATGGGGGGTTCGTTGTTCTTGCCAATGATGGTATTCCATCCATCGTTTGTAAGGAACCAAAGTCAGTTTTCGTCCTTCCATGGGCTTCCAAAGGTTATGTCTGAGATTGTTGTGCTCCATAGTGTCCTTTTATCTTCTACCCATTCCTTGGGGAAACCCTTGGGACATCCCTTGAGTCATCCCTTGGGTCATCCCTTGTATCAAACCTGGTATTAAGCCTGTCAACAAAGGAGCAAGAATGGGTAAAAATCCTCCACGTTGCACCAACATCTTTTTCTTTTGACGGACGGATATTTTCTTTTGGACCATTTGACGAAGAACATGTCGATGTTTGGCGAAGCATTTTTTCTGGTATGGAGACAAAGGTATCGTGCCTTTTAAGACATTCAAACAACATTCACACACGGTATCGATGTCATCTTTGGAGGCTGTTTTAATGATTTGTTTTCGCATGGGTGGAGAGGCTTTGGACAGGACGGACAACATGTCTCCGTGTTTGGCTAAACGTGGAGGTAGTCCTTTCCTTTTCTTTCCTTTGTGGGGTGAATAAGAATGTTTTCTGCGAGGTGACATCTTTGCTTGTTCGTTCCAAAAATACACTGGCGTCAAAGACTTGATGCACACCCTCTTTTATCTTCTTTTTCTATTGGTTTCTCAAAAAGGTAACGGCATGCTTCGCCAAATCCTCAAAAGCATCGCTAAAGATTCTTTAGCGGTTCGGTTCTTAGCTGAATTGACTAGTTTTCTTATTAAAGATCCTCCCCTTTGGTGACTTCTCTGTTTCTTTGGATGACTGTGTCTTTTTACGGGAGGACGTCGTTGTTTGGTTTTTGAGCGTTTGGTAGGATGACGAAATTGTCTTTTTCCTTTTCCTTTTTGGACGGTAGAACGTCGAGGGTGGTGGTGTGCACGTTTTTGAGGAGACATCCTTGAGTGTTCATCAGTGGTACAGAAAGATACTGATTGACGTCGTGGTCTTCAAGTCATATTTTTATACTGGAATGCGTCGCCACTGATTATCTTTGCGTCGTATCAACTTCATGGCAGGTAACACACGTCGTGAAGGAGTTCGCAATGGACTGAATCGGGATAGTTCTTGTTTGGACAAATCTAGTAAACTTTTTAACATGCCAGATCTTTCTTGGACTTTGACTTTGGGGGCAGGTACTTTGTGAGCAGCTGCTACTGCCGCTAATGTGGACGAGGGTGTCCCCGGTGGAGGAGACGTTTTGGGAGACGCAGATTTCCAATGTTTCATCAAATTAGGAAAAACGGGTGTCAAATTGGGTTTGGCTGGCATCACCCGCAACGGAGAAGTGGCAGCCCCTGAGGCTACTGGCAACGTAGTCCCTGCCAAACGTCCTTGTAGATCTTTTCTTACAGGTCGTGGTTGACGAAGATAAGGTTGCGTCCTGGCCGAAGTGCCTTTTTTGCGGGTGCCCGCTTTTTTCTGTGGACTTTTCTTTTTCTGTGTTTTGGTCTTGGTACCCTTATTCTTTTTCTTAGGGGCTTGTTTGACTTTTTTTGTTTTCTTGGGGTGAATTTTGGAAGCATTGGGATCCCATTTTAAAAGGGAACGAATGATGACACCTCCTAGAGAACCACTACCTCCAGGTTTCAATATGATTTGCTTTTTGGTGTGAGAGTCGATGCGAGGATTGGCCAGTTGCGTCAAGGCTACTTTGTTTCTGTCAAAAAAGCGTTTGGTTTGATGTGGAATGTGAATGATGCCTTGCAGTATTTGACGTGCTGTCACCGTAAACCATCGTAAGACTTCTTTGAGACTGGCTTCTAAGACGTGAGCACGTATTTGTGGATTTTTTTCGCGACTGATACCGTACAAGGCACGAATCAATTTGATGGGAAGATGAGACTGAAGGGACGTCATGTTGACGATGTATGAGACAAGGTCAAAGTAACCCAAGGTTTTTATAGATTTTTTTAATGCTTCATATGGTTATGTCGACGAGGAGGACGTGTACACGACAGGTCCTCCGTCTTGACACCAGTCGTGAAACAAATCGGTACGGAATCGCAAATAATCAGGGGTAGTGGGTTTTAAATCCACGAGTAAATAGGCGTGTGGCGTTTGAGTGGCATCATCGTACGCATGAGTTAGCCAAGGTGTTCCTAACTGTTTGGCTAAAACTTGCACTTGTGATTTATCTCGAGGACTTTTAAACAAGACCACGTAATGAGCATTAAGACTAATGGTACGATGGGCTTTACTTTGTTGAAATAAATTTTGTGTAATGTAAATGACACTGGCATTACGATGATGCCCTTTACGTGTAAACCACAGTTTAATTTCTTCTTCGTCTTCTCCTAACATGTCGTCAAAAATGACCCAATGAGTTTGACTAGGGTCAGACACGATCCCCTCGTCTTCTTTAGGAATCCCTGCTACAAACACAATGGAATCACCTTGACTTTCTTGCAAGAGGCTGTATGCCGATTGCCACTCTTTGTAACACCACACGATGCGTTGAGGTGGACGATCGATCAAATGATGTTTATGTTCGATCAAACGTTTGACAAATTCGGTTTTGCCTGAACCGCTCGGTCCAGCAATTAACATGTTAAAAGGATGACGAAGATATAAGGCTTTCCAACTAGCCTGATCTAAGTGTTCGTCAATGACTTTGAATGTCGAGGAGGAAGGAGTAGTAGAAAGAGCAGAGTGAGCCATAGTCGTGTAGTGGTATGACACTATTGACACAAAAACAGACAAGACAAGAGGTTTTTATACTTTTTTCAAGACACGTTTATTTGAATGCATGTTTTAAATTCGAACAACACGAAAGACAAATATACATAAAAGCCAAATGGATAAATACAGGGATAAAATACATAGGGAAACGATCAAAGTGGCATATAAACAAGTCACTGTACAACATTGTTTGGGTAACGATGGTGACCTAGAGGTAGTATGTAATGTTCTTATAGTCTCCTCTACATCGGGTACAGTCACATACGTATCCTCTCGAAAGGGTTTTTGTGGGGGAATGTCCATGACAGTTCTGTCTTGAACAGAGGGATTGTCCTGGGTGACAGATTCTTTTTCTTCTTCTTCTTCTGGTACTGTTACTAACACAGGATTAAAAGTCACTTTTTTCACTCGACGATGAATTTTAGGAACACAACGCTTGGGCATAATGGAATGCTTCGTTTGTCCAAGTCTCAAAATCCCAACTTTTCTAGTCACTCACATCTGTCCAATGAGGGTGTAAATCACAAGCTACACACACATCTTCGTACACTGCTTCCGTACGTAAAAGTTGACGAATCTTTTTTTTCTTGGAGAGGTCGAGACGTATCCAGATGAAAGCGTAAGGCTTTGAACAGAATGAGTCTCTCGTGGACATTTAAAGGAGTCACCATACTGTCTTTTTTGATAGGTAGTGTTCGTAAAGTGACCACAAAGAATCAACAGGTAAACGAAATCCCAGAAAGCAAGTCACTAAAACACACACTACACGTCGACCCCAATTCATAGGGTACAATTCTTGCAATAAGTGTTCGTAATCTTTCACGGTGTGAATCTTCTCATTGATATCCTTCCACGGAATCTGTTCGATCACAAATGATAAAGGTTGTGGCATGGCCGTTCTCTTTTATACTTCTTTAGGTCGAAGACTATCAGTGTATATTCAACACAGAATTAAATCTGCTCAAAAAGCGAAAGTGATTAATATAACGTGAGTAGTATATGGGGGCACCGTGGCGTCAAGGGAAAATCCAGTCAAAAAGGGCTTGGGGCACTATGGCGTCAAGATTTATAGCGTCAAGGGAAAATCCAGTCAAAAACAGCTTGGGGCACTATAGCGTCAAAACAGCTTGGGGCACTATAGCGTCAAGGGAAATTGAACATGGAGGGTCTGTATAGCGTCAAGGGAAATTGAACATAGTGGGTCTATATAGCCTCAAGGGAAATATAACATGGGGAATATGATTGGTATAGGGGACTGTAGAGTGACAAGGGAAAAGAAATGGCGGCAAAGAAAGCTAATATCTTTTCGAGACTTATGAGTGGCCCTGAAAAGGGCCTTTGGATACTTCTTTTATTTTCTGCCTTTGTTCCACCACCTTTTGATTTTACCAATAATTTATTTTTCTTCTTCTTTTCTTCCTCGGGAATCCAGTCAGGATGTCCCATAGCTCTAAACTTCTCTTGTATCTTTATCCAATTATTATTTAATCTTTCAAAGTCCTCTTTCTTTTTTTGGTTTTCATTGTCCTTTCTCTCCTTTCTCTCCTTACTCCAGTTATCTTTTATCTTCTTCACTTCTTCTAATAGCTCCTTTCTCATCAGTTCTTCAGCTTTCTTGAGCGGGTCCAAACACTTTTGGACATGGGGGTACTTTGTCAAGATATTATCCAAAAAACACTTGACGTTTTCGACAATATCTATCACT
Organism: Unio pictorum; assembly: GCA_030141615.1. NCBI lineage: Eukaryota > Metazoa > Mollusca > Bivalvia > Unionida > Unionidae > Unio > Unio pictorum. The sequence goes on from JARLTB010000090.1 coordinate 2,133,444, forward strand.
TGCTTCAATGTCCCCACTCTAACATAGGGTGGGTTAATGCAGCCTCGTAACTTTTTGGCTTCTTCTTCTAGCATTCCTCCTAAAAGCTCCCTGGCTATTTTCAGTCTTTTTGCAAAGTCCAAACTCTTCGTAATCTTCCATTTATGATGTAGTTTTTCCACTTCATATTCCCCGTCTAATATCCAGAAATAGCTGTGTCTTAAATTGTTGAATAAACTTGATGCTTTCGCCATCTTCTATGGTTATTCCGTGGAATGGTTCTAATGTGACTGACTTGGATGTTTTATAGATGTAACCGCCCACTAGGGGCATTTGTACATCTTTTATAGGTACCATGTCGGTACCCATTTAGGTGGGAGGGGTGTTACTCCCTCCCTTAAAAGTGCTTAAATGCACTATAAATTAAGGCGTTCCCCTGAATTACTAAAAAGTAACTATCAAGGGAAATGGAAGCCTAAGGGGTGGGTAGGAATAGAGCATACACACACCCACCCCCATTCGACATCAACCGACCAGAGCCAACAGCAACGGCAAAGGAGGAAAGGGTCCAGGTCCAGGAGCGCAGCGACACAGCAACACACACAAGAGCACACAAGAGAGAGACAGCAAGGCCACAGCCGCAGTCCACACCTGAAACAAAATGGTCGCACTTATTTCAAATTCAGTCCAGTTATACTAAGGACAGATTAATATCCAATAATGTGTTAGCCACCTGTGCAATTTATCAAATAAGAGAGTTGAAGAATTGATATTTAATATCCTATATTTCCAAAATTTCAAGTACATAAACGTACATAACATAAGTCCCTAACAAATTTTGAATATTAAAAATGTCTTAGCGACATATATTAGTGTAGTCAATGGTAGATATTTTTAGTTGTGAATTTGAACGGAGGTACCAATAATAAATCATATCAGCTTTTTAGGGCCACGGAAAGTTGTTCAAAGAGGGGTACTCGTAACCAAATGAGCCCCCTATTATTCAGGCAAATTGACTATGGCAATGAAAAAATCTTTTCACTACGAGGTGGTCCGGTGACGGCCGGCATGACTGCTTCTATCTACATCCATGTCGGGGTGGCGGCCTCCATGATTGCTTCAAGTTACATCCATGCCGGTCACATTCTCAAGTCGCACCAGTGCAATCAACTACCACTGTTTCTTCTCCATTTCCGTCTCTGCCGCAAGCTAGTGGGAGTTACGAAACTTCCATGTCGAGTCCACGTGGTAGTCGCCACTTTCCAAGTTTCCTTCCATGTCCGTCCCCGCCACAAATCAAGTTCGGGAGTTACGAGACTTCCATTTCGAGCCACCTGTACTAGCAACACCGTACGAGTCGAGTTTTTCCTTTCCGAAGAAGAGACGGGGCAACATCACAAGTCGTCCTTAACTTTTCAGCCCAGGATATCATCATGCCATTACAGCACTCCCATTGTGACGTCACCAGGTCACCCGCTCCAAAAAAGACGTCCTCCTCGGTCCACAGCCACTGCCTGTGGTTCTAATGTCTGACTGACTGACTTGTGGGTTTTTTAGTTGCCACCGCCCTCTAGGGGCATTTGGGCAACTTTTATAGGTATCATGTCGATACCCATTTAGTGGGAGGGGTGTTCCCCCTCCCGTTTAAGTGCTTAATTGCACTATAGATTTAGGCGTTCCCCTGAATTACTAAAAAGTAACTATCAGGGGAAATGAAAGCCTATATTGGGGGTGGGTAGGAATAGTACCTACACACACCCACCCCTATCATCCAATCGAGCAGTTGTAAGGTAGCGAGGGGAAATGTTTCCTCATTTCGCTAGTAATTTTGTGAGCAGGAACGGCAAAGGAGGAAAAGGTCCAGGTCCAGGAGGGCGTTGACACAGCAGCACACACCAGAGCACGCAAACAGCAAGACAGCAAGGCCACGAACGCAGTCCACACCTGAAAAAACAAGGTCATACCAAAGGTCAAATTCAGTCCAGTTGTACTAATGGACAAATAGCATCCAATAATGTGTTAGCCACCTGTGCAATTATTCAAATATTTAAGTTGAAGAATTATTATTTATCATCCTATTGTTCTAAAAATCTAGTACATAAGCGTACATGAATTAAGTCCCTAACAAATTTAGAAATTAAAATGTCTAAGCGACATAGTAGTGTAGTCAATGGTAGGTAATTTTTGGTCTTGAATTTTGCTGGAGGCAATACCAATAAAGTCAAATTAGCTTTTTAGGACCACGGAAAGTTATTCAAAGAGGGGTACTCGTAACCAAATGAGTCCCCTATTATTCAGGCGAATGAAAAGATAAATGGCATATATCTTTTCGTTGTACTGCTTTATCCGAGTATTCCGATGGTGACGACTTTTCCGTGGACAGCTGTATTTCCATCAATTTGTTGGCTATCTAAGGTAGAGTTTCGCTGACTTGATAATGCCATCCTATGGCAGCCTGCGGGTTACTCAATATTTTGGCATCACCAGTCAGCGCGCCTCAGGTCCGCCATATTACTTAAATTCCCATGGCTGGTTGTAATATGGTTCCAGCAACTTGATGTAGGGGCAATCCAACTTCCAAGTCCGCCATTTTTCTTCTTCACGTAGTTTAAGTAGGCGATTCAGTTTCTGCATATCTTCAATCTCTGCCACTTGTTAAAGGGACTTATAAAATATCCAAAATGTTTCCACTGCATCGTCCACCGCTGTACATGCTGATGTTTCTCTCTGTAGTAGTGATGTGATAACGCTTCAGTCCGTCCTTAGCTGTGAAGCCCGGGAAACATGCTCTCGCAATCCGCCGTGACGTCATCAGATCGCCTGCTCCAGAAAAGCCGTCCTACTCGGTCTGCAGTCTTCGCCTGAATGATGTGGTTCTAATGTCTGACTGACTGACTTGTGGGTTTTTTAGTTGCCACCGCCCTCTAGGGGCATTTGGGCAACTTTTATAAGTATCATATCGATACCCATTTAGTGGGAGGGGTGTTCCCCCTCCCGTTTAAGTGCTTAATTGCACTATAGATTTAGGCGTTCCCCTGAATTACTAAAAAGTAACTATCAGGGGAAATGAAAGCCTATATTGGGGGTGGGTAGGAATAGTACCTACACACACCCACCCCTATCATCCAATCGAGCAGTTGTAAGGTAGCGAGGGGAAATGTTTCCTCATTTCGCTAGTAATTTGGGAGCAGGAACGGCAAAGGAGGAAAAGATCCAGGTCCAGGAGGGCGTTGACACAGCAGCACACACCAGAGCACGCAAACAGAAGACAGCAAGGCCACGAACGCAGTCCACACCTGAAAAAACAAGGTCATACCAAAGGTCAAATTCAGTCCAGTTGTACTAATGGACAAATAGCATCCAATAATGTGTTAGCCACCTGTGCAATTATTCAAATATTTAAGTTGAAGAATTATTATTTATCATCCTATTGTTCTAAAAATCTAGTACATAAGCGTACATGAAGTAAGTCCCTAACAAATTTAGAAATTAAAATGTCTAAGCGACATAGTAGTGTAGTCAATGGTAGGTAATTTTTGGTCTTGAAGGAAAACACCCCTTACACTCACTTGTCATATTATATACTATTCACAAATCCTATTATTTACTATCCAAAATCACACCATATACTAACCACACACACGGGAAGCAGCCAAAAACACACCATACTATATACTATCCAAAATCACACCCTATACTAACCACACACACACGGGGAAGCAGCCAAAACAAACCATACTATATACTATCCAAAATCACACCCTATACTAACCACACACACGGGGAAGCAGCCAAAACAAACCATACTATATACTATCCAAAATCACACCCTATACTAACCACACACACGGGGAAGCAGCCAAAACAAACCATACTATATACTATCCAAAATCACACCCTATACTAACCACACACACGGGGAAGCAGCCAAAACAAACCATACTATATACTATCCAAAATCACACCCTATACTAACCACACACACGGGGAAGCAGCCAAAACAAACCATACTATATACTATCCAAAATCACACCCTATACTAACCACACACACGGGGAAGCAGCCAAAACAAACCATACTATATACTATCCAAAATCACACCCTATACTAACCACACACACACGGGGAAGCAGCCAAAACAAACCATACTATATACTATCCAAAATCACACCCTATACTAACCACACACACACACACACACACACACAGTAAAGAGTCAGTGTTTATAATCACACTACTCCTCTCTCACACCCATTGGCAATTGACATAGTATTTCTTTTCTTGTTATTTGGGTAGCCCTGAGAAGGACTGTTTTTTAAACTTCAAAATGCACCTGGTTAATGCTGGCATCTCCCAGGTCTAGCCCCACACACACATCTTCTACTCCAATCATTCTCCCAATTCACTCTTGTGATTGGGAGCGCAAAGGGAGAATGAGTGGCTTCACTATCCCAATCTTCTGTTTGAGGGATAGTGAAAGTCTCTTCATTTCTTCCTCTATTCCGCAACCGTGGATGAGGCTGTGATTGTTGCGGCTGAGACTGTGGTTGTTGCGGTGGGGGCTGTGCCTGTATTGGACGAACTGGTTCTGGTGAAGGTGTCCTCACCATAGGCTTGACTTCACTAGTCTGTCTCATCATGCGGTGAGGCAAGATGGGTCTTTTCTTCTCCTCCTCCTCTTTCTTTTTTCTTTCCTCCTCTTCTTTTTCAATCCTAGTCTGTTCTACTATGGCCTCCATAGCCAGTTCCTCCAGGAGATGCCTAGCATTCTCCAAATGCATTTGAAGTTCTCTTAATTTCTGTACTCTATTCATCTTTGGTGTTGATGCGTCAACGATGGGTAGCCAGACTGTCAATCAATAATATGAGTTTTAAGTGACTCGTCCCGAGGGCTCTTGTCACTGTTTTATCCGTCAATGGACGGTTATTTAATTTTATCCTGAGGGTGGGTATGGAGCCACCACCCTGCAGGCATTTATGTGTTCATGGAACACTATTTAGTTAGGCCGTCACATCTGAGTAACTATTGAGTTACTGCTGTGTGATTGTAGGGCCTGTATAAGTATATGAGTGGGATTAGTTCCAGCACACACTCATATTTTGCCATCCGGTTTTTGTTGGTTATTTGTGGACGTGCTAAGCACGTGGAGTTGCTGCAGGCGCGGTAGGCAAGGCGGAGTGCCAGGCATGGTTGGTCTTTGTCCCTAGACCCTATATTAATACCCTGTGCTGTTCAATTTCTAGAGGTAAAATACAACTTTTGTAGTACAGTGCTTTTTGTTTGTAGTTGGTATTTTTGTATTTAGTCGCTTTGTTTTTTCCTACTCGAGTGTTTCTTGCAACATTGTGTTGCTGGGCCTGATGACCTTGGATGTTGGGTCACCTTATAATTTCTATTTGGGTTCTTATGCTAGTTCAAAATTCTGTATTTATGTCGAATATGCAACCTTGTGTTGCTGGCCCTGATAGCCCTGGGTTTTTAGGCTACCTTATATAATCTATTTTGGAAGGATTTCTAACTCCTGCTTTCTTATGTTATTTAGTTTGTTGCGACCTTGTATCGCTGGAGCTGATAGTCTTTGGATTTTAGACTACCTTATATGTGCTAAGTTGGGGTCCTATCCTTTTTGTCTCTCTAATTTAGGTGCAATGTTCTCAGTGCACTGTTTGGTTCTATATATATTTTTGATTTAAACCCTGGTTGTATGATTTTGCACTGCATATTTGGTTGTATATCTATGGGGGAAGGATAGAAGAAAAGAGTAGAGGGTAGTAGAGTATGAATTTTAGCGTGTTAACTTGCTTCCTACATTTGTCACCCTAATTCTGTTGTTTAGTTGGTATTTCTGAGCTGTTTTTTTTTTTGTTATTATTTATATATATTAGTCATTATTTATCATGATCCCTTATTGATTTCCTTTAAATTTATGCTTATTAGATCTTATTTGTACTTTGTTTTTATCGCTTGATGAGAGTATACCTATTTAGATTTTAATTTGTTCTTTGTAATAGGTAAGGTTTGAGGTTCGGTTACTTTGCGTTAGCAGTGGGTCCCTGCCGCAATAGCGGGGGCCGTTAAGCGACACGTCAGGGATTGTCCATTACCACACCCAGTCACCTCCCCACGGTCCGGTCCGTGAAATGCGGCGACTAGGCAATAACAAAGGACCTTTGCCGATAATACACGGGGCCGTTAAGCGACACGTCAAAGGTATCCCTTGTCACACCCAGTTTCCGCACCCCGGTCCTAACCGTTACTGATTTATCCCTCCTCAAAGAACATTGTTTTTGTTTATCATAGGTATTTCTCATTGTCTGTTTCAGTCAACATTGTTGTTATATTTTTTCCAATTTCTCTATGTTTTTAAGGAATTCTATCATATTTTTGTATGTGCCTACTAAGTTGATATTATTACTTTGTATAATTTCAGGGTATGTATAGGGGGCTTTTATAATTTGTTGTTGTGTTCTAAATTTGTCCCTTTCATTTTTAGTTTTAGAGCAATGGTTGAAAACATGGTTGAGGTCTTCAGGGATGTTGCAATGGTAGCAATTAATGTTATGAGGAAAGGGTCCTATGTATTTTCCTTGGCTATTTGCTAGTCTGGTTTTTCCTAAAATGATCCTATTTATAGCCGTTTGTTCTTTTGGTGGGCCCTTGGGCGGTTTCCTGTTTCTATTTACTTCCCTAGTAGTGGTGTATAACACTCTCCCTTTAGTACTTGTATCCCAATCATTTTGCCATAACTTATTTATTTGTGTGTTTATTATGCTGTATAGTTCGTAGGTACTATACTGTAGTGGCTCAAACTCGGGTTCATTTAGTTTTTCTTTGGCTAGTTTATCCGCCATTTCATTACCTCTAATTTCTATGTGGGATGGTATCCACATGAATTCCACTATCCTATTTTCGTTATGTAGCCGTTTTAGTTTGATATTTATTTGATCTAGGAATTCTTCCCTACTTTTGGTGGTGTTTGATTGGATTGAAGATAGGACGCTGAGCGAGTCACTAATGATTACTCTCTTGTTTGGTTTGACTTCTTCAATCCAATTTAACGATTTAAGGATGGCCCAGAATTCAGCTGTATAAATAGAGCAGTGGTCTGGGAGACGTCTGCCTATTTGGATGTTATGCTCTGGTATTACCATTGCTGCAGCTGTTTTGTATGGATTTGTAATTTTGGAACCATCCGTGTAGATTTTTGTATATTGTTGGTATTGTGAGTTGATGATTTCTAAGGCTTCTATTTTAAGTTTTTGCTCTTGATTTTGTTTATTGCCTTTTGTAGCTAGGGAGGTGTTTACTTTAGTTTGTACGTTGGTCCAAGGTTCGTGTTCGTACACTACTCTAGGTTCCAGTGGGAAGAGCTCTATTGGTAATAACTTTTTGAGTTGGTGGACTTGTTTTCCCATAGGTAATTTCATTTTAAGGCTTTTTCTAAATGGTTTGTCTGTTTTATTTATGGCCAGGAGGGTGGGGTGCGTTTTAGAGTGGGTAGAAAGCCGTGCTGCATATTTTAACATGAGTTCTTGCCTTCTTAGTGATAGTGGCAATTCCCCTGTTAATATCTGTAGTTCGTCTGTCGAGGTTGATTTTAGAGCACCGGTGCTGCATAATAAGGCTGTTCGTTGGATTTTATCTAATTTTTTTAAATTTGTTTTTGAGGCTGTTGAGTATATTTGACAGCCATAGTCTAATTTAGATCTTATTAGGGCCCTGTATAATTTGAGTGATGTTTCCTGATCGGCCCCCCCATTGTGTGCCTTTCATGCTTTGAATTAGATTTAAGTCATGGTGGCACCTTTTAACTAAATCTTCTATGTGGTATGCCCATGTTAGATGCTGGTCATAATACATACCCAGAAATTTTACTATTTTAACAAATTGAATTTCCCTACCTTGGATTGTTAGTTTAGGATATTGTATGTATTTTAGGTTTGGGGTGAACAGTACAGCTACCGTTTTTTGATGCGATAGTTTAAAGCCCCATTTATTGGCCCATATTCCAATATTATTTAAGCTGTTTTGTATTTCAGACATGTTTGCGCGGCTGGAGGGGTTTCCTGGTCTCCATAGGCCACCGTCATCCGCAAATTGGGAGAGTTCAACTTTGGTTGATGCCAAATTTTTATCTAGGTCATTTATCATTATATTGAAGAGGGTGGGGCTGAGTACACTCCCTTGTGGAGTTCCGTTTTCGAGGGAGTGTTTCTCAGAGTAAGTTGCCCCTACCCTAGTTGTAATTGTGCGGTTTGTTAGAAAATCCTGTATAAAGTTAAACATTCGCCCAGTAATGCCGTAATCATTTAATTTGGCTATAAGGCCTTTGGTCCATACTAGGTCGAATGCTTTCTCGAGATCGAGAAATACCGCAGTTAGATATCTGCTATCTTTTTGTTTGGTGTTAAAAGCTAGTTTGATAGCAGTCTCAAGTCTTATTAGTTGGTCAGTTGTGGAGCGCTTGTTTCTGAATCCACATTGATTTTCTGAGATTAGATTATTTTTAGTAAGATGTGACTTGAGTCTATTATTGATGATAGTCTCCATGATTTTACATATGTTGTTGGTAAGAGAGATGGGTCGATAAGAGTTAATATCATGTCTGTCTTTGTTGGGTTTTAAGATGGGTATTACTATCGCATGTTTCCAAGCAGCTGGTAGCTTTCCTGTGTCCCATACGTGGTTTAGGAATTTGATTATTGCACTGACTATGTTGGGTGGTAATTGTTTGTATATTATGTACCCTATTTTGTCCTCCCCAGGTGAGGTTTCTTTCTTAGTTTTGAGTGCCTGGTCCCATTCATATAGTGTTATTTTATTATTTAATGAGGATTCTTTGGGCCCCAGGTCTTCAAATATGTGTTTATTCGAGGCTTCGGTATAGTTTCTATGGGTTTGGAATTCTGTAGTATGGTTACTATCTTTGCTCATATTTGCAAAATGTTGGGCTAGCAATTCTGCTTGTTCCTTATCATTAGTGGTGTTGTTTAATTTAGGGGTGTTGTTAGTTTTTTTGCCCCTAATTCTTCTTATTTTTTCCCATACTTGTTTGGAATTTGTGTTATGATTGATGGTACTACAGTACTTTTTCCAGGTGTCCTCTTTGGATTGTTTGATAAGTTTTTTTAATTTCTCACTTAAGTTTTTGTAATCTTGAAAGTGGTTGGTTACTTTGGTTCTTCTAAATTGTTGTAATGCCTTATTTTTGGCTTTTTGGGTATTTTTGATTTCATCATTCCACCATGGTACACTTAGTTTGTCAGATTTAGTTTAACTGGTGGGGATGCTGGCTGTTGCCGCATTTTTGATGATTTGCATGATATTTTCGTTATATTGATCAATATTGTTGGATTCTATCTGGGATAAGTCTATGTTACTTAGATTTTCTCGAAAGGACTCCCAGTCCGCTTTTAGATAATTCCACCTGGGGATAATAGTATTCACTCGCTTTTGCACTGCCATCTGCAGAGTGGTAATGATTAGGAAGTGATCACTGCCCATGGGGTCATTCTGATCTACTTCCCATTCCGCCACTTGAGCCAAAGTGTTTGAGCATAGGGTGAGGTCGATGGCAGACAAGGTTCCGTTTTCCGGGTTTAGCCGGGTTCCGGATCCATCATTAAGTATGGTTAGGGTTGATGTATTGGCCCAGGCCTCAATCAACCTGCCCCTCTTGTCCGACATTTTTCCCCCCCACAGCCTGTTGTGGGCATTGAAATCTCCGAAAATGACAGTGCGGTCAGCAGTGATTAGGGTAGTTAGTGCTCTATAAAATAGTTCATAATTAAGAGTGGTGTTGGTGGCTGGATCATATATATTTATTATTAGTAGGTCGCTATTTCCTATTTTGATTTTTATTGCTTGTACATCTATATTTGAGTTAGTTATTATCTCTTGTGTTATTGGTATGATTTGAGTAGATGGTATGTTGTTATTTATATACATGGCTACGCCTCCCCCCATGCCTGCTTTACGATTTTGGATATATCCTTGGGAGTAGCCCTGTATTATTGGCAATGTTTGTTTTGTTAGTTTAGTTTCCTGAATGCAGAGGATATCAGGCTTTTTGTTTGTATTGATTAATTTTAGTTTTAATTCATTTAGATTGGAATATAATCCTCGTGCATTCCATTGCCATATTGAAACATTTCTATTGGTTGTACTAGCCATTTTTAGTGGGTTCATTTACTAGCATTTGTGTCCATATTTGTTTTTGGGCTACTTTGAGAGTTTTTATTACTCCCTGAGTGTTTTGAATCTTAAGTTGCTTTAATGCATCCATGAGAGTATTTATGGTATGTACCGCATTTGTTAGTTCTGTGTTTATTTCTTTTTCTACATCGCTTATGTTTCTTGTTAGTTGGTTGTTTCTATTTAGTTTATATTGTTTCCTTGCGGTGGGGTAATCTAATTGTTTGGTATCCATTGCTTTAGTGATTTGATATTCCCTTATTGTAGCCGGACAGTTTGGGGATTTTGATATGTGTTTTCCTAGACATTGCGCACATTTGGGGTGGGTCCTTAGACATTTGCCTTTGTGCTCTCCTCCACAATGATAACACTTGTTTTTCCGTTTACATTTAGTTGTGAAGTGCCCCCAATGCTTACATTTAGAACAGAATCTGGGCTTGTTAATATACTGTTCCGTTCTATATTTTGTTCCTGATGTGCCTATTTGAATTGGCGTTGGTAATGGCGTGGTGGATTCTATCACCATTACCGTGTAGTTTGGTGCCCTGCTTGCTAATTTGTACGATTTCATGATATTATTCCCACCGTTTTTCAGCTCTGTATTCAGTTTGTGATTGTCCCATGTTGACATTGTCCCTGTTAGTTTTAATACAGTTTTGAATTTGATAGGTTGTTGGGTGGGTGGGGTGGGGGTCTGAGTTTTGGCTGCGATGGCAGTGTTTATTGATGGGTTTGTTATTTTGAAGGGTTTTGTTACCTTTACCGGGATTCCCCCTATATTTTCTAGCTCTAGGAACTTTGCAGTTTGACTGCTGGTGCTGCAGTGTATTATAATATAGTCTTTATTTGGTCTAACTATTTTGCATGGAACTTTGTGTGCCTTTGAAAGCGCCACTGCTAGGCTATTTGTAGATAGATTTATGAATTTGTTTGATTTACTATGTATGTATAGCGTTAATTCAGGCCTATGGTATTTTGGTATGGGTTTTCGGGTTGAGTTTGTATCATTACTTGAGTCATTTATTTGCTTATTTCCATTTTTGATGGGCCCCTTTCCCTTTCCTTTTCCGTCCTGATTATTGTGGACTGTGATTAGGTTGGGGGTGGGGGCCTTCTTGTCCGGGCGAGTGCTTGCCTCTGATAATTTATTTGAGGGTTCTGTGTTTTGACTCCTTGGGGTTTGACTGCTAGTTTTGGCTGCCTGTGCATATGTTTGCTTTGTTTGTTGGTTTTGGGTAAGGGTGTTTTCTACTTCGTCCGCTAGTTTAGAGTTATGATGTTTGAAAGTTTGGTTTGGGGTGTTTTCCACCACGTCCGCTAAATTAGAGTTAAGATGTTTGAAAGTTTGGTTTGGGGTGTTTTCCACCACGTCCGCTAAATTAGAGTTAAGATGTTTGAAAGTTTGGCTTGGGGTGTTTTCCACCACGTCCGCTAAATTTGAGTTCGGGGTCCCTTTGTGACTTTTGAAAGTTCGGGTTGGGGTGTTTTCCACCTCGTCCGCCGAAATTGTATTTGGTGTCCCTACTTGGATTTTAACGGGGGATAATACTATTGGAGTGGTTTGAATTTGTGTGGAATCGCCGGGTACCAATGTGGCGTCCAAGTCTTCAATTTGGATAGATTCATCATGAAAATTAAAATTAATTGGGGATAGCGGGTCAAGTTTTGCCGCCTCTTTCTTTAGTATGTTTAATTCAGGTGTTGAATATACTCTAGATTTTCTTTCACTGCTTTTATTGCTTGCATTTAATGGTTTATCTGTACATTGGTGCACTTTTTTGTGTTCATTATTCATACGACGTGCCTGCCCTTGCCTTTGTTTCATAGCCTGTTTGTTGGTTTGGGCGGCTGATTTGATTTGGGTGGCGGCCATTTTTCCTTTGTTCTGACTTTTTAGTTGGTCGGCCATATTGTATTTCTAGATTTGATTTATTTGAAGGATAATAAGTTTGAATGTCTAGCTTTTAATTTACAGTTTGAATAGTGATAGATTTGAAAAGAACAAGGTTATATATTTAATTGAATTGAATTATTGTTGATGATTGCAAGATTCGAATTAGAGGACAGGACTAACCTTTCTCAATTGCGAATGCAACCCAAGCTTGTTGTAGTATGGTTCCTACGCTTGTGAATAACAATAATTGTTCGATTAAATGTATTTAGAATTTGAGTGAGGATAGTATTGAGAGAGAGTAGTAGTGGTTATGAAAGATGTTTGAGGATGAGAGTAACTTAGTTTTTCAGCACAGAGTATAATTTAGTTCTAAACGACTTACAGTTAGCCTTAACAGTGCTGTTGTAGAAGTCCTGTCTGCCTTTGCTGAAGTAGTGGCTGGTGGTAGTGGACTTTTGGTTAGCTGCTGGGTCCTTTGGCGTAGAAAGGAGGAGGTTGTTGTTGGTGGTGGTAGCAGGCGTCTGGTTGCTGGTGGTTGCTGGTGGCGATGGTGGTGGTACACTAGCAGATGGCACAGAATACATCCACTCTGACACGCTGTGGGGCAAAACCTTGGTTTATTCTGGTGCTATAAACCAAGTAAAATCCCCTCCCTTACTCTAGTGCTTGAGTAAAAGAATAGATCGTAGTGCGTGAGAGAGTTTGTGGTGGTGGTCAAATCGGGGAACAGGTGGCTTCGGTCCGGAGTGGTCCAACACGTCTGTTCTTCGCTATAGTTCTTGCAGGAATGATGTGATGTGACTGACTGACATTATTTGTTTAAAGTGCGTCGTCCCGTAGGCTCTTCACACTGTTTTATCTCCCAAAGGGGAGTTATTTACTTTATCCTGAGGGGAAGGAATTGTGCCACATCCCCTGCAGGCTTTTATGCACTCATAGAGTGCTATTTACTTTGGCCGTCGCCACGGGACCAGTGTTTTAACTGTCACTGGGCGAATGTAAGGCCATGAGGTGGGTAGGAATAGAACCTACACACACCCACCCCTCTCATTCTGTTAACTACTGGTCTGCAATAGCAGTAAAGCGAGAGAAAATTAGTTTTCTCATATCGCTTATGTCGGCGTAATGTGGTCGTGCAAGCACGATAAATTACGGCAGCAGGGAGAAAAGGTGACGAAAACTCAAGCACGCACCTGTATGTCAAATTCAGTCCAGTTGTACTAATGGACAACCTAACAACCAATAATGTGTAAGCCACCTGTGCAATTTACCAAATATCTGAGTTATAAAAAATATTAATTAACATCCTATACAAAAATAGGGACTAGTACTACAGTGTACATACGTAAGTCCCTATTGTATTTAAACTAAAGTGTCTAAGCGACACATAAAAGTGTAGTCAATGGTAGGGGATTTCGGTTATAAATTTGTTGCGCAGTGCCAATAAGGTCAAATTATTCCTTTCAGGGCCATAAAGTTAGTCAAAGAGGGCTACTCGATACCAAATGAGTACCCTATTATTCGGCAAAATGACTGTAACAATGAAAACCATTTCATTGTAAGGCTCCTCGTGGTCTGGTGGATGGCCGCCATGCTTGTTAGTCCTTACATTCACGGCGGTCATGTTTTGTCTTCGGTCGTAGTTAGTACGGGTAGCTACCTTTATGTCCTCTCTATTTTTGTTTCTGCCACAAAACTGGTTCGGGAGTTACGAAACGTCGATATTAAGTCCACTGTGGCAGCTGCTGCTTTCCAAGCCCAGAAAAACCCTCCATTTCCACAACTGCCGCGGAGTTATTCGGGACTTGTGCTGTTTCCATTTCGGGTCTCTTGTACTCGTTACTATGCTACGGCTGAGATTTTCTTTGCTGGAGTAAGACGGGGTGACATCACACAATTCGTCCTTGGCAGAAACCCGGGATATCATCATGCCAACATGGTGGTCCATTCCATGTTTTGGCGGCACTCCTATTGTGACGTCACCAGGTCCTAGCTCCAGTGAAGCCGTCCTACTCGGTCTGTGTCCTCTTGATGATGATGATGGATGGATGTGATGTGAATTGAATTGAATAATGTGTTTTAAGTGCTTCGTCCGTGAGGCTCTTAGCACTGGTTTGTCCTTCAATAGAAGGTTATTTAATTTGTCCTGAGGGTGGGAATGGTGCCGCGCACCCTGCAGGCGTTTATGTGATCAAAGGATCACTTATTTAATTTGGCCGTCACCACGGGACAATTATTGAACTGCCTCTGGGTGAATGTAAGGCCGTAGGGTGGGTAGGAATAGAACCTACACACACCCACCCAATCAGTATTCTGTATGCCTATCCAATCTGCAATAGCCGTGAAGCAAAGCGAGAGTAAAATAGTTTAACTCATATCGCCTTTGTCTGCATAGTAAGGTCGTGCAAGCACGAGAAATTACTGCAGCGGGAAGCAGTGGTGCGAAGAGCCAAGCACGCTCTTTTTATCAAATTCAGTCCAGTTATACTAATGGACAGCCTAACAACCAATAATGTGTAAGCCACCTGTGCAATTAACCAAATATCTGAGTTGTAAAATATTACTTAACATCCTATCAAAAATAGGGACTAGTACGAGAGTGTACATGTGTAAGTCCCTATTGTATTTAAATTAAAGTGTCTAAGCGACACATAGAAGTGTAGTCAATGGTAGGGGATCTAGGTTATGAATTTATTGGAGGCAGTGCCAAAAAATGTCATATTTGTCTTTTCAGGGCCAAATAGTTAGTCAAAGAGGGGTACTCGATACCAAATGAGTCCCCTATTATCATTCAGGCAAATAAATAAAAACCGTTGTCGTTATACATGTGTCTCCGGGACGTCTGTTCACGTGGCAGTAGGTTGACCCTGGGAGTTTTCCTCTTACCATGGTCAGTTTTCCTTTTTGTTCCGCAGTTTCTTGGAGTAAATGTTTCTGTGTGTCGGTTTGAAACAATTTCAGGTGACGTTGCTGGGCCCATGTCCTTTCTTCTGGTGAGGGCGCCATCTTGAAATTCCACGTGGCCTCTCGTCCGCCTATTAGCCTCAGTCCTCCAAGCTCTGTAGAATGTTTCTTTTAGACGTGGCTGCTGTGGTTTGGTTTCAGTGGGGTGTTTTATTACATCCTCACACCTAGGCTGCTCATATGGCTGCATTAATGGTCCACAGTCCTATAGTGGCGCCTTTTCTCACTGCCGTCCACAGCTAACTCTCCGTGCTGAAAAGACCGGTCCGTCCTCTTCGGAGTTTTCTGCCTGAATGATGATAATCGATAATGAATCATGTGATGTGATGTTCTGTTCTGTTCTCTTGGGTTTTTGGTGGTGTTCGTACCTTGGTACATGTACCACCGGTTAATGTGTGCACCGCACACTTCTTAGATTATCCACAGGGACGGAATTGTGCCACGTCCCAGGGCATTAATGTGTTCATGGAACACTACTGAAATTCTGGCCGTCTAGGTTGGTTCTTGGCCGTCTGGGCTGGTTCTTGTATGAAGGATGTTTCTTATGTGATGTGACTGACTGACTTTGGGTGTTTTATAGATGTAACCGCCCACTAGGGGCATTTGTACATCTTTTATAGGTACCATGTCGGTACCCATTTAGGTGGGAGGGGTGTTACTCCCTCCCTTAAAAGTGCTTAAATGCACTATAAATTAAGGCGTTCCCCTGAATTACTAAAAAGTAACTATCAAGGGAAATGGAAGCCTATGGGGTGGGTAGGAATAGAGCATACACACACCCACCCCCATTCGACATCAACCGACCAGAGCCAACAGCAACGGCAAAGGAGGAAAGGGTCCAGGTCCAGGAGCGCAGCGACACAGCAACACACACAAGAGCACACAAGAGAGAGACAGCAAGGCCACAGCCGCAGTCCACACCTGAAACAAAAGGGTCGCACTTATTTCAAATTCAGTCCAGTTATACTAAGGACAGATTAATATCCAATAATGTGTTAGCCACCTGTGCAATTTATCAAATATGAGAGTTGAAGAATTGATATTTAATATCCTATATTTCCAAAATTTCAAGTACATAAGCGTACATAACATAAGTCCCTAACAAATTTTGAATATTAAAAATGTCTTAGCGACATATATTAGTGTAGTCAATGGTAGATATTTTTAGTTGTGAATTTGAACGGAGGTACCAATAATAAATCATATCAGCTTTTTAGGGCCACGGAAAGTTGTTCAAAGAGGGGTACTCGTAACCAAATGAGCCCCCTATTATTCAGGCAAATTGACCATGGCAATGAAAAAATCTTTTCACTACGAGGTGGTCCGGTGGCGGCCGGCATGACTGCTTCTATCTACATCCATGTCGGGGTGGAGGCCTCCATGATTGCTTCAAGTTACATCCATGCCGGTCACATTCTCAAGTCGCACCAGTGCAAGCAACTACCACTGTTTCTTCTCCATTTCCGTCTCTGCCGCAAGCTAGTGGGAGTTACGAAACTTCCATGTCGAGTCCACGTGGTAGTCGCCACTTTCCAAGTTTCCCTCAATGTCCGTCCCCGCCACAAATCAAGTTCGGGAGTTACGAGACTTCCATTTCGAGCCACCTGTACTAGCGACACCGTACGAGTCGAGTTTTTCCTTTCCGAAGAAGAGACGGGGCAACATCACAAGTCGTCCTTAACTTTTCAGCCCAGGATATCATCATGCCATTACAGCACTCCCATTGTGACGTCACCAGGCCACCCGCTCCAGAAAAGACGTCCTCCTCGGTCCACAGCCACTGCCTGAATGATGAATGTTATGTGATGTGACTGACTGACTTTGGGTGTTTTATAGATGTAACCGCCCACTAGGGGCATTTGTACATCTTTTATAGGTACCATGTCGGTACCCATTTAGGTGGGAGGGGTGTTACTCCCTCCCTTAAAAGTGCTTAAATGCACTATAAATTAAGGCGTTCCCCTGAATTACTAAAAAGTAACTATCAAGGGAAATGGAAGCCTATGGGGTGGGTAGGAATAGAGCATACACACACCCACCCCCATTCGACATCAACCGACCAGAGCCAACAGCAACGGCAAAGGAGGAAAGGGTCCAGGTCCAGGAGCGCAGCGACACAGCAACACACACAAGAGCACACAAGAGAGAGACAGCAAGGCCACAGCCGCAGTCCACACCTGAAACAAAAGGGTCGCACTTATTTCAAATTCAGTTCAGTTATACTAAGGACAGATTAATATCCAATAATGTGTTAGCCACCTGTGCAATTTATCAAATAAGAGAGTTGAAGAATTGATATTTAATATCCTATATTTCCAAAATTTCAAGTACATAAGCGTACATAACATAAGTCCCTAACAAATTTTGAATATTAAAAATGTCTTAGCGACATATATTAGTGTAGTCAATGGTAGATATTTTTAGTTGTGAATTTAAACGGAGGTACCAATAATAAATCATATCAGCTTTTTAGGGCCACGGAAAGTTGTTCAAAGAGGGGTACTCGTAACCAAATGAGCCCCCTATTATTCAGGCAAATTGACCATGGCAATGAAAAAATCTTTTCACTACGAGGTGGTCCGGTGGCGGCCGGCATGACTGCTTCTATCTACATCCATGTCGGGGTGGAGGCCTCCATGATTGCTTCAAGTTACATCCATGCCGGTCACATTCTCAAGTCGCACCAGTGCAAGCAACTACCACTGTTTCTTCTCCATTTCCGTCTCTGCCGCAAGCTAGTGGGAGTTACGAAACTTCCATGTCGAGTCCACGTGGTAGTCGCCACTTTCCAAGTTTCCCTCCATGTCCGTCCCCGCCACAAATCAAGTTCGGGAGTTACGAGACTTCCATTTCGAGCCACCTGTACTAGCGACACCGTACGAGTCGAGCATAGAAATAGAATAGAGCATACACACCCCCACCCCTATGTGATGTGATCAATCAATTTTATGTGTTTAAGGTGCCTCGTCCAAGAAGGCTCTTAGCACCGTTTTATCCTTCAATAGAAGGTTATTTACTTTATCCTGAGGGGAAGGAATTGTGCCACATCCCCTGCAGGCGTTTATACACTCATAAGAGTGCTTATTTACTTAGGCCGTCACCACGGGGCAATTATTGAACTGCCACTGGGTGTGGCTACGGCCGTCACCACGGGCAATAATTGTACTGCCCGGGTGAATGTAAGGCCATTAGCCTGGCCTTGGGGTGGGTAGGAATGGAACCTACTCACACCCACCCCTATCATTCTGTTGACTACTGAGCTGCAAGAGCAGTGAAGCGAGAGAAAAATAGTTTTCTCATATCGCTTATGTCCGCGTAATGTGGTCGTGCAAGCACGAGAAATTACGGCGGCAGGGAGTAAAGGTGATGAAAAGCCAAGCGCGCACCTGTATATCAAATTCAGTCCAGTTGTACTAATGGACAGCCTAACAAACCAAAAATGTGTAAGCCACCTGTGCAATTAACCAAATATCATAGTTAAAAAATATTATTTATCATCCTATAAAAATAGGGACTAGTACTAAGTGTACATGTGTAAGTCCCTATTGTATTTAAGCTAAAGTGTCTAAGCGACACATAAAAGTGTAGTCAATGGTAGGGGATTTTTGGTTATAAATTTGTTCGCAGTGCCAATAAGGTCAAATTAGTCTTTTCAGGGCCAAATAGTTTGTCAAAGAGGGTACTCGAAGCCAAATGAGTCCCTATTATCATTCAGACAAATGAAAACCTAGCTGGTTTTGCTGTCATCTTTTCTCCGTGGTATCCTCGGTGCATTAGGTCAGCCAGTCCGTTTTTTCTTTCATGGCTGGTTTTCCTTTTTCCCCCTTGTCTGTGCAGTGGAAACTGGGTTGGGACATCGCCTTGTTTCTTTCCTTTTGGCTCCCAGTACAAACTCGTGCCCACCGTTGATGTTGTATGGTGGTGCACACTGGTCGCCATCTTGAATTCCACGTGGCAGGCATGCTTTCCGTATTCTGCATAGTTTTTGGGTTTCCCTCTATCAGCACCGCTGTAGTCT
This sequence comes from Unio pictorum, assembly GCA_030141615.1. Lineage (NCBI taxonomy): Eukaryota > Metazoa > Mollusca > Bivalvia > Unionida > Unionidae > Unio > Unio pictorum. Next base: position 2,152,494 of record JARLTB010000090.1, read on the forward strand.
GGTCTAGTGGGGTGTAATTCTACCCCGGCTTGGTTTCCCGCTGCCACGGCTCGGTTGCCCGTCACCTTACTGGGTAGACACCTAGGTCGCTCGTTTGACTGCATTATTTATTTGTTGTACAGGTCTATATGGCGCCTTTTCTCACTGCCGGCTATCATATCAGTAGACTGTAGAGGTCCGGTCCGTCCACCTTGGAGTCCGCTTGCTGAATGATGTATGTGATGTGATCAATCAATTTTATGTGTTTAAGGTGCCTCGTCCAAGAAGGCTCTTAGCACCGTTTTATCCTTCAATAGAAGGTTATTTACTTTATCCTGAGGGGAAGGAATTGTGCCACATCCCCTGCAGGCGTTTATACACTCATAGGAGTGCTTATTTACTTAGGCCGTCACCACGGGGCAATTATTGAACTGCCACTGGGTGTGGCTACGGCCGTCACCACGGGCAATAATTGTACTGCCCGGGTGAATGTAAGGCCATTAGCCTGGCCTTGGGGTGGGTAGGAATGGAGCCTACTCACACCCACCCCTATCATTCTGTTGACTACTGAGCTGCAAGAGCAGTGAAGCGAGAGAAAAATAGTTTTCTCATATCGCTTATGTCCGCGTAATGTGGTCGTGCAAGCACGAGAAATTACGGCGGCAGGGAGTAAAGGTGATGAAAAGCCAAGCGCGCACCTGTATATCAAATTCAGTCCAGTTGTACTAATGGACAGCCTAACAAACCAAAAATGTGTAAGCCACCTGTGCAATTAACCAAATATCATAGTTAAAAAATATTATTTATCATCCTATAAAAATAGGGACTAGTACTAAGTGTACATGTGTAAGTCCCTATTGTATTTAAGCTAAAGTGTCTAAGCGACACATAAAAGTGTAGTCAATGGTAGGGGATTTTTGGTTATAAATTTGTTCGCAGTGCCAATAAGGTCAAATTAGCTTTTCAGGGCCAAATAGTTTGTCAAAAAGGGTACTCGAAGCCAAATGAGTCCCTATTATCATTCAGACAAATGAAAACCTAGCTGGTTTTGCTGTCATCTTTTCTCCGTGGTATCCTCGGTGCATTAGGTCAGCCAGTCCGTTTTTTCTTTCATGGCTGGTTTTCCTTTTCCCCCTTGTCTGTGCAGTGGAAATTGGGTTGGGACATCGCCTTGTTTCTTTCCTTTTGGCTCCCAGTACAAACTCAGTGCCCACCGTTGATGTTGTATGGTGGTGCACACTGGTCGCCATCTTGAATTCCACGTGGCAGGCATGCTTTCCGTGTTCTGCATAGTTTTTGGGTTTCCCTCTATCAGCACCGCTGTAGTCTGGTCTAGTGGGGTGTAATTCTACCCCGGCTTGGTTTCCCGCTGCCACGGCTCGGTTGCCCGTCACCTTACTGGGTAGACACCTAGGTCGCTCATTTGACTGCATTCTTTATTTGTTGTACAGGTCTATATGGCGCCTTTTCTCACTGCCGGCTATCATATCAGTAGACTGTAGAGGTCCGGTCCGTCCACCTTGGAGTCCGCTTGCTGAATGATGAATGATGATGATGATGATCATGTGATGTGAATGAGTGCTTCTTTATATATAGTTCAAGCGCGGACGTGATGGAAAACACCCCCTACGATTACCCAAAAAATTACATTATCCCTATCATCACTAAAACACGCGGACGTGATGGAAAACACCCGTAGATCCAAAAATCTTACATTATTCCTATCATCACCAAAACACTCACTCACTTTTTTACTTGACTCATATCAATTATAAATTGAACAAGTGATTTTGAAAAAATACGTTGTGCTTATAGACGCACTTTAGACAAGAAGTAAAATGAGACAGTGATTATAGACTCACTTCTAATTTTTTCTAACTTCCTCACATGCCATGAGCAAATTGAATGATTAATTCTTTTCGAGAATATTGGGTAGCCCTGAAAAGGGCTGTTTTTTTGTGTGTGTACGAGGAAGGATGGCAATCTTTTATCGTCTAAGATTGCGTCCTTGTTTGGCTACACGATAGGGTCTGCTTCTTCGGAAAGAGAAAGAGAACTCTTTCGTGTCCACACGACAGTCGACAAAACTTCTGTCTGGTTCCTGCTGCTGTTGTTGCTGTTGCTGCTGCTGCTGCTGTTCTCTCTGCTCTCTCTGCTGCTTTTGAAGTCGATACTTCTCAGTCCATTCTTTTTTTTCTTTTTGAATTTCCTCTCTGAAGAGTTCTTCTATGAGGTCTTCCGTTTCTTGTAGCATTCTCACATTCTCTATCTCTTCAGGCTTTGGCATCAGATTGTGTCTGATACGATGAAGAGTGACGTAAGCTTCGTTCAGCTTAGCTAGTCTTGAGCACATCTTCGTAGTAGGATGAGTCAAACAATGGATGGTCAGACTGAATTGAATTGAATAATGGGCTTTAAGTGATTCGTCCCGAGGGCTCTTATCACTGTTTTATCCGTCAATGGACGGTTATTTAATTATCCTGAGGGTGGGAATGGAGCCACCACCCTGCAGGTGTTTATGTGTTCAGGGAACACTATTTAATTAGGCCGTCACATCTGAGTAACTATTGAGCTACTGCGGTGTGATTGTAGGGCCTGTATATATATATATGAGTTTGAATAGGTCCAGCACACACTCATATTCATGCCATCCGGTGTTATTGGTTATTAATGGACGTGCTAAGCACGTGTAGTTGCTGGAGCAGGCGGAGTAGGTAGTGGGCGAGGCGAAGGGCCAGGCTTGGTAGGCTGCTTTTCTGAGTCTAACCCCTATTTATATACTCTGTGCTATTGTCTAAGTAGTATTTAGTATACAGTGCTTTTTTGTGATGTTCTTTGGAATTTAGTGTTATGTGTGATATTTATTTGAGTTTGTTGGTTCTAATTTGTTTTTTGCAACATTGTGTTGCGGTGTCTGATGACCTTGGGCTTGGGTCACCTTATAGTCGCTGTTTGGGGCCCTATTTGTGACTTAATTTTCTGCATTTTAGTTATAGTTGCAGCCTTGTGCCGCTGGGCCTGATAGTCTTGGAGTTGTGACTACCTTATATGTTCTAGGTTTAGGGTCTTATCGTGATTACTTTCTATTTTTTAGTTGTATGTGCAACCTTGTGTCGCTGGGCCTGATAGTCTTTGGGTGTTTTAGACTACCTTATATATCTAATTTGGGGTCATATCCTATTTTCTTGTCTAGTTTATGTGCACCGGTCTCGGTGCACTGGTTTGTGCTACTTAAATTATCCTAGTTTTTGCATGATGTGTAGATTTGCACTGTATACTTTATTAGTATTACTAGGAGAGGTGAAGAAGTGACAGATTAGAGGCAGAAAGTGGTGAGTAGGGAGTTAGCTTTTTGGTTTTGTGTTGTCTTTTCCTACTGCCTATTTTTATGCTGTTTGGATGGCATCCTATCATTCTGTTTTTGTTTGGTTGTTTTTTAATGTAACTATTTATGACCATGATGATGTTTTGTATTTCAGGTTAGTGTGGCTTATTTTGATTCCTAAGGTTTTCCTCAATTTGGGGTCAGGTGTGTGGTTTGGTCAACTAGATGATGACTAGTGGGTCCTTGCAGGAAATATCCTGGGCCGTTAAGCGACACGGTCAAGGGTTTTTCACTGTCACACCCAGAAAACCGCCCCCGGTCCAGGCCGTGAGGTTTGGTGACCGAGCGACAACAAATGGGCCTCTGCCTAGTTCAAGGGGCCGTTAAGCGACACGTCAAAGGTTGTCCATAGTTGTGCCCAGGAACCGCACCATGGTCCGAACCGTTGCTTAGCTCACCTGTCCTTAAGAGGTTTCTTGATAATTCGTCTAGGGACCTACACTTCCTATCTTTTCATGGATTTTATTGTGGATGTGGTTTATATTTTATCTATTTTTTCTATGTTTTTAAGATATTCTATCATATTTTTATGTGTCCCTGCTAGGTTTGTATTTGCTTTTAGTAATATCTCTGGGTATGTATAAGGGGCTTTAATTTCTAGCTGTTTTGATCTGAATTTGTCCCTTTCTTGTTTGGTTTTGGTACAATTGTTGAAGATATGATGGAGATCTTCAGGGGTGTTACAATTGTAGCAGTTTATGTTATGAGGAAAGGGTCCTATGTATTTTCCCATGCTGTTTGCCAGCCTGGTTTTACCTATAGTTATTCTATTTATGATTGTTTGTTCCATAGGTAAGCCCTTGGGCGGTTTTATATTCCTGTTTACTTCCTTAACAGTAGTGTACAACACTCTCCCTATTGTACTAGTATCCCAATCATTTTGCCATTTTTTATCTATTTGAGTATTTATTAGACTGTATAGTTCTGATGTACTATATTGTAGTGGCTCGAAATTTGGTTCGCTTAGCTTTTCTTTGGCTAGTTTGTCTGCCATTTCGTTGCCTTTAATTTCAATGTGGGAGGGTATCCACATGAATTCTACAATAATATTTTCGTTATTGAGTTGTTTTAGTTTGGTATTTATTTGATTGAGAAAATCTTCCCTACATTTAGTGGTGTTTGTTTGAATTGAAGAGAGGACACTGAGCGAGTCACTAATAATCACTGTCTTATTGGGTTTGAACTCTTCAATCCACTGTAATGATTTTAGGATGGCCCAGAATTCAGCTGTGTAAATAGAGCAGTGGTCTGGGAGGCGTCTGCCTATTTGTACTTTATGCTCTGGTATGACCATTGCTGCAGCTGTTTTGTATGGATTTGTAATTTTGGATCCATCCGTGTATATTTTAGTATATTGGTGGTACTGAGTGTTAATAATTTCTAAGGCTTCTATTTTTAAGTTGGATTCCTGATTTTGTTTGTTGCCTTTTTGAGTTAGGGAGGTGTTGACTTTAGATTGTACGTTATTCCAAGGTTCATGTTCGTACACTATGTTATGTTCTAATGGGAATAGTTCCACTGGTAATGTTGATTTTAATAGATGGACTTGCTTTCCCATGGGTAGGTTTTGTTTTAAGCCTTTTCTATATGGGATGTTGGTTTTGTTTATGGCAAGTAGTGTGGGGTGTGTTTTGGGGTGGGTGGACAGTCGCGCTGCATACTTTAAAGTGAGTTCTTGCCGTCTCAGGTGTAGGGGCAATTCTCCCGTTATTACATGCAGTTCAGCTGTCGAGGTGGAGTTGAGAGCTCCAGTGCTCTTTAGTAGGGCTATTCTTTGGATTCTATCTAGTTTTTTTAGGTGAGTTTTAGTGGCTGATGAGTATATTTGACAGCCGTAGTCTAGTTTTGATCTTATTAGTGCCCTATACAGCATTAGTGAGGTTTCCTGATTAGCACCCCATTGTGTCCCTTTAAGACTTCTGATTAGGTTTAAGTCCTGATTACATCGTTTAACTAGGTCATCAATATGGTGTGCCCATGTTAGGTGTTGGTCGTAATACATACCCAGAAATTTAGCTACTTTTACAAATTTTATTTCCTTATTTTGTATGGTTAGTTTTGGATATTGTATGTTTTTTCTATTTGGGGTGAACATTATAGCCACCGTTTTTTGGTGCGATAGTTTGAAACCCCATTTATTAGCCCATTTTCCAATATTGTTTAGACTGGTTTGAATTTCATAGATGTTTTTGCGGCTGGAGGGGTTTCCTGGTCTCCATAGGCCGCCATCATCCGCAAATTGGGATAGTTCTACTTTGTTAGTTGCCAAATTTTTATCTAAATCATTTATCATTATGTTGAAGAGGGTGGGGCTGAGTACACTTCCTTGTGGAGTCCCGTTTTCAAGGGAGTGAGTCTCAGAGTATGTTGCCCCTACCCTAGTTGTTATAGTGCGGTTTGCTAAGAAGTCTTTTATGAAGTTAAACATTCGTCCAGTAATGCCATAATCATTTACCCCTGCTTTATATGGTTCAAGCGCGGTCGTGATGGAAAACACCCCTTGACGGTTTAGGGTTTTGAAACGTTGGGATAGTTTGATGTGAGGGATAGAAAGAAAAGTCAAAGAACATTTATATGAATACAAATGTAAAACAAACGACAGACTATTTGGTTTTCAAAACACAACATTTTTATTCAAATAACAAAACAACTCACAAAACACAATTTTTTCAAATAACAAACATTTTTTTCTTCCATAACACTAATACATTATCTTTGACATGGTTGACAACGTTGTGAATTAAATTGAGATTTCCACTGTTGGAAGTCATTGGGCCATTGATGTACACTACGTTTCCTAGCTAAAGACAACAGATAGCCATAATGGTCACAAAACCATCGATCTACTTTGTCATCGTTTCGAGACGAATGACGATCAAAATAAGTCACTAAATGTTCTAAAGAATATCCAATACTGCGATGATGCAGATAATAGATACAATATTGTCCACACACCATAGAATCTGTGCTTTGTAATTTCACATTATTGAATCGTGTCGTCTGGGCATTTCTTCTCATAAAGTCAATGATATCATCTTCGAAAGGGGGCAATCCATACGAATCAAAATACTCCGCACAACCCTCTTGAGGAAAGTAGACTGCTACCCATTGAGTTCCTGGAAGATGACTGTCATCTGTGTTGATGACATAAGCTTGATTCTCTTGAGGTTTGCGATGAGGTAGTTCATCTTTAGCACACACGACAGGATTCCAAGAAGCAGTGTACGAACTACGGTTCAAAAGATAATAAAGTTCCCAGGTATCCATTTTTTGTTGTGTAGCCTTGTTTTTTTCTCCTTTCTTCACAGGTGATGATAAGTCATCAATTCAATCCAGACTTTTTGTTTGAAACGGTCTGACAAGTAACTGATGGTTTGCTTCGTCTCTTTACTCTTGGCCAAGAGAGCTTCGATGCGATCGATTTCTCGAGCAAACAATGGAGGAGAGGAATGATCACGTAAGCCTTTATACCACTGAAGTAACACGTCTTCTTCGGAGATGAGACTCCAAGCTTCGTTCAGATAATCATCCAATTTTTCTTCTTGACTCCTCATCATACATTTATCGTGTTGAATTTGACTGGGATGATCGATTTGACATCCATAACAATCTTTTTTAATCATGTCCCTGATTTTATCTTCCAAGTGTTGTGCAAAACAAGCCACTAACTGTTGTTCCTGTTCTGGCCATCTGGATTGCATGATCACTACCTCTTCTTTTTTGGTCTTGGGGATCTGCTTTTTCTGTAACCTCCCTTTCCATGGATTCTCCACTATTCAAAGAAGGACAAGGGTCTTCCATATTGTCTAATAGTCTAGAATGACTTCTCTCAAACTGTTGATTTCTATGGTATTATCGAATTCAGCATACAGAATGATATTCACCGTTTCGGGAAGAGGTGCTACAAACTGAAGTTCCACACGCAGTTGCCCAGATTTTATAGGGTGGAAATGTCCCTCATCGCTGCCTTGGTCTGGAGTGAAATCAAAAGCCCACAACGTGTAACCTCTTGCATAGTCGTCGTAGGAAATACCGTGACTGGTGTTGGTTCCTAACTGTCCTGTGGCTTCGTACAGTGACAAGTACGACCTCAAGTAATTTTTCTGTTCGCCAAAGTCGGGTTCGAAGGGTCTGGTACACAAAGTTTTGCCATCGCGACTGACTTCAATTTTGGATACTCTGCAGTGCTTAAACTGGAAAGGATTTTCATCGTGGGCACCATTGAGGGCTGCATTGCTGACGATACCAATGAATAAACGTTTGGGTAACTGTCCTTGGAACAGATGATCTTCGATCTTAGATCGGAGTCCAGCGGCAATGGTGAAAGTTTTGACTTCCACGCGTCGTATCGGATACTTGGCTGTCGTTCTGCTCAAAGTGTGACTGATATCATTTCCCACTTTAGGTAACACTTCCACGCGACGTATGTATAACCTGGCTTCTTGGATAATGGTTTTGTATTCGTTGGCATGAGCCATCAAATGGAAAGCAGTACTACTTCGATTCAGTCTCAAGCGAATATCTACTCCGTTCAGCAAATACTTCTCTTGAAACCACATGTCCAAATGCAAACGATCGAACAGTTCTAAACTACGTCCTTGCAAAATTTTCTTTCACCGGTCGTTAAAACCCACATTGTGAGGATCTGCAGGATTGTCACCCTCAGCTGCTACGGACAAGGCTGTGTCGTTAAACTTATCTGCGGTGTCAGGTTTCCATACCACGCAAGCATCTAGATGAGTGTTCTTGGCTTCTTTTCCGTACGTCAAGAGATTTTCGAGGTACGCTCGGTAAGGGTTAGTATCCATGCTACTGCTGATCAGTTTGTTATTCATGTACAAATCCACATCGCTGAACAAGGAATGCATGAAATTGTTGACAGGAGCTACTCTATCATTGGCTCCTGGATTGGTGTTGTCCGTTTTAGTTACTTTCACTTTCAAATACAAGTAACTGTTGTTGAGATCGATGTAATCTTCGGGTTGTCCTTTGATTTCAAAGTCGATGGGAGCTGAATCCGTCAAAGAGGAGACGGGATGAAATTCGACCCATTGGGCTTCTTGCATGGTCATCATCGTGGGTGGCATGGCAAAGAGATCCAGTTCCGACTTGGAACAGGCACAAGATTCTTGGTGCATGATTTTTTCTTCTCAGTCTCTATGTGTTTTTTACTTTTAATAATCAAAAATGTCTAAGTCTCGAGCGGTTCTTTTTTTCTTTGTCTTTCGAACTTTAGAGATATGGAGACTTTTGGAAGGGTATCTTCGTCGACGCTTTCTTCCTTGTCCTTGCTGTGTCCTCAGGGAAGTAGGAATGTCAGACTCGGTACCGCTCAGAGCATTTATAGGACTTTCTCGTCGACCCCAAATCTCTTTACCCGTTTGAAGCAAGACATTTTTGCATGCTCTCAAAAAAGCTTCTTTAGGGTTTTGTTTGTCAATGAGAACATTTTGAAGAAAATCTTTGCCGTGAGTCAATGCGGCATCTTTTAAGGCGTGCAATCCTCGTGTCACCATCGGTTTTAAAACAGGGACCACGGAACGAAAGGCTGATTTAAACATATCTCCTAAACCATGTCCTCGTTGTCGAGTGACTCCTTGGTACACAGGATACATCACTTTTTCAGTTGTTGGAGAATCGTTTTTGAAAATGGAGTTTCACTGTGACTTTCCCTTTGGTAAATGGAATATTTTGACCTAGTTCTCCTTTTATAGTAATGTTGACACTGTCGAAATACGACTTACTGACGGGTAAATAATGAGGATGTACAAATTCGCGGTGAACGTGATAGGTATTTCCACCTTCCTCGTCATCGGTAGTGGTATCCACTTTGAAAGGAATGACACGCAGTAACGGTACAGAGGTGTGTCCTACCACGTTGTACTCCACCACATCGGAGTACACAAACATTAAGTTGAGTCCTTGGTTCATTTCTACAGGGGATCGAAAATATTTTGCAAAATCCAAGTTACTGGATATGCCTGGTATTTCATTTTTCTTGACCAACATCTTTGGGTCTCCACCTAAAATATCATACTATTCAGAACAAAAGGTAATGGCTATTATTTTATTCTCTGAAAATTTGATCATGAGGCGACGAGCCACTTTAATGTACTCAGAGGTAACACTTTCTTTGATTTTGTCCAGGGGTTTACCAAACACAACATTGAACCTGGTTGCAATCGTATTCACTAAATGTTGACCGCTAAAATAGTAGCCTGCATGAATGGTTAACACATGAGTGGACAGTTGTTTAGTTGTGGGTCCATCTGATTTCTTGGTGTCAATGCCAGTGATGACTCGTTCATCTAAGGCTTGTTGCAATTGCTTGTCATACACTTCAACTGTGAAAAAGTTTTGATTTTCGACGATGTTTTTGATTTGTGTCGGGTGTATTATTTCCACTAAAGCTGCTTCCCAATGATCATCTTGATCCAAATGCATGGCTTGAGGTAATTTAGACGTGTAACAACACAATGTGTTGTTAGGAAACACCTCCATGGAACTGTCACTGGGTAACGTTAAGTAAAATTGGTTAATAGTGTTGTTCATATTTCCAATGTTCTTCTGTCCGAGGAGTCACTCGAGGTTAAAGGAGTGTCTAAAAGAGGATTGTGATTGGAAGGGTGACTGTCAGGAGAAGGACTAACGTTGGCCGCAAGACTCCCAATATTGTTACTGTTGTTCCCGTTGTAAGAGTATTTCAGGGAAGGATTGGGAAGAAGATACCCTATGCAACTGCTGAGTAAAATGGTCCACAATTGTTTGTCTCCTTGTTGCAAACTCAAATTAGCAATGGCTGCACCAATGACACAATATACCACAAAGATTTGACAGAAAAAAACGATTTGCGTTTTAGGGACACGTTCTCCACACCACACCCACAAGGGTTGCTTTTGTAAATCTTGCAGAGATGACGTGGGTGAAGGAGTAGTCACTGTGGTCGCTAAAGCTGTATTGAAGGGCATGATGGTCACTTCTTTTTATAGTCGATGACTTGCGAAGCGTCAATCCAAGAATCAAAACTAGGAGGATATCCTTTCCAACGTACTTTGACTTCTTTGACACGACGTTTTCCTACTTTACGGGTTCTTCGTTCGAGAATGCTTTCAATGTCGTACACGTCGTCTTCTTTTTTGGTGACACGTTGTAACTCAGGCAAGTAAAATGTTCCTTTTAATACTTCTCCGTTCATGTCTTCCAATTTATAGACGGTAGGATGACGATCGCGCACTCGTCCAGTAACACGAAACAATTCGGTGGTCCAGTTGGGTAAGTAACCTTTGTCGAAAGTGCGTTTGGTTTTGCCAATGCGTACCCAATCTCCCGGGGTTAACACTTCTCTACCTTTCTTGGGGACAGCCCTCGTCCGGGACGTACCAAACAGACGCTCAAAAACAGTTACTTCGTTGTCAGGTGTCACCTCTTGTGGGGAACGTCCAATGCTTCTATTGTAAGATTGATTGTAGGCTTGGACTAAATGTGGTAAGACGTCGATGTACTTGAGAGTGTGTTGATGTGTAAAATATTTCCACATGCGTTCTTTCAAGGTACGTTGAAAACGTTCCACGATACTGGCTTTGGTTTCAGGATTTTCGGTGGTGAAAAAAATGAATGTCACGTTTTTTTAATTCTCGTTGGAAAGCTTGGTTCAGAAATTCGGTACCTTTGTCGGTTTGCCATCGAAGAGGGTGACGACCACTTTGTTTCAACACCAGTTGCAAAGCTCGTACAAACTCTCCGCTCGATTTGGATGTCAATGGTACGACCCAGGCAAATTTAGAAAAAACGTCGATGACACAAAACAAATATTTGTAGCCGCGATTGTAGGTGGCTAAATGAGAGACATCAGCTAAATCGGCTTGCTATTGATGATCGATGCCTTCCACTTGAGTGCGACTTCTGTGAAATTTTCGTCGAATGGGTTTGTGTAAAGTGTACGTCGCTTGTTCTTGTAACCATCGTTGTACTGCTGGTAAACGGAGCTTTTCAGGCGAGTTTTGGCAGCATGATACAATTTCTGAATGCCTCCGTAACCTGCAGGGTGAGCTGGATCGTAGTAAATGCTGGCTAATACCTTCTCCATGGTTTTTGTTAATAAGGTACCCACTCTTCGATGATATTGCTTTGGGTGGGACGAAATGCGGGTTGTTTGGAAACGGTTTTACATGTTCGATGTGCCACAGGAGTCGATGTCGAGGGTACTGGTGGTAGTGGTGGTGGTGGTGGTGGCGGAGGTAATGGGATAGCTTCTTTGGCCTTCTTTTCTTTTCTCTCTTCTGGTTTCCTTTCTTTCTTTTTCACATCTGTCGAAGAAGGAGTAGCCATCATCTTTTTAACCCAAGTTTTGAGTTCTTCTCGTGGGGGAGTGGGAGAAGGGGTCAATAAGGAAGCGGCAATCTTACTCGGAATGGGAGTGGTAGTGGGTGTTTGAAAGAGATTATGGGGTTCTTCTTCCTTGGGTAATGGTGGGGTAACGTCTGTTTTAACCACTGTAGAGGGCGAGGGTGACGGGTTATTCATTAGAGCCTTAAAATCGGACAAAGTGGGTTGAGCTGTTTGTTCCACAGCTTTCTGATGAAAGAGTTGTAGCCGTTTCAAGAGTTGACCGTACTTTTGTGATTTTTCGGTTTCGGATAAATCGTGGCGATGGATCAAAGATTGCAATTCGTGTTGTAATTGCGACATCTCAGCCAAATTGGGATTGGGTGGTAAATGGGGGGTTCGTTGTTCTTGCCAATGATGGTATTCCATCCATCGTTTGTAAGGAACCAAAGTTAGTTTTCGTCCTTCCATGGGCTTTCAAAGGTTATGTCTGAGATTGTGGTGCTCCATAGGGTCCTTTTATCTTCTACCCATCCCTTGAGTCATCCCTTGGGTCATCCCTTGTATCAAACCTGGTATTAAGCCTGTCAACAAAGGAGCAAGAATGGGTAAAAATCCTCCACGTTGCACCAACATCTTTTTCTTTTGACGGACGGATATTTTCTTTTGGACCATTTGACGAAGACTTGATACACACCCTCTTTTATCTTCTTTTTCTATTGGTTTCTAAAAAAGGTAACGGCATGCTTCGCCAAATCCTCAAAAGCATCGCTAAAGATGCCAGTTCGGTTCTTAGCTGAATTGACTGTGTTTTCTTATTAAAGATCCTCCCCTTTGGTGACTTCTCTTTTTCTTTGGATGACTGTGTCTTTTTACGGGAGGACGTCGTTGTTTGGTTTTTGAGCGTTTGGTAGGATGACGAAATTGTCTTTTTCCTTTTCTTTTTTGGACGGTAGAACGTCGAGGGTGGTGGTGTGCACGTTTTTGAGGAGACATCCTTGAGTGTTCATCAGTGGTACAGAAAGATACTGATTGACGTCGTGGTCTTCAAGTCATATTTTTATACTGGAATGCGTCGCCACTGATTATCTTTGCGTCGTATCAACTTCATGGCAGGTAACACACGTCGTGAAGGAGTTCGCAATGGACTCAATCGGGATAGTTCTTGTTTGGACAAATCTAGTAAACTCTTTAACATGCCAGATCTTTCTTGGACTTTGACTTTCGGGGCAGGTACTTTGTGAGCAGCTGCTACTGCCGCTAATGTGGACGAGGGTGTCCTCGGTGGAGGAGACGTTTTGGGAGACGCAGATTTCCAATGTTTCATCAAATTAGGAAAAACGGGTGTCAAATTGGGTTTGGCTGGCATCACCCGCAACGGAGAAGTGGAAGCACCTGAGGCTACTGGCAACGTAGTCCCTGCCAAACGTCCTTGTAGATCTTTTCTTACAGGTCGTGGTTGACGAAGATAAGGTTGCGTCCTGGCCGAAGTGCCTTTTTTGCGGGTGCCCGCTTTTTTCTGTGGACTTTTCTTTTTCTGTGTTTTGGTCTTGGTACCCTTATTCTTTTTCTTAGGGGTTCGTTTGACTTTTTTTGTTTTCTTGGGGTGAACTTTGGGAGTATTGGGATCCCATTTTAAAGGGGAACGAATGATGACACCTCCTAGAGAACCACTACCTCCAGGTTTCAATATGATTTGCTTTTTGATGTGAGTGTCAATGCGAGGATTGGCCAGTTGCGTCAAGGCTACTTTGTTTCTGTCAAAAAAGCGTTTGGTTTGATGTGGAATGTGAATGATGCCTTGCAGTATTTGACGTGCTGTCACCGTAAACCATCGTAAGACTTCTTTGAGACTGGCTTCTAAGACGTGAGCACGTATTTGTGGATTTTTTTCGCGACTGATACCGTACAAGGCACGAATCAATTTGATGGGAAGATGAGACTGAAGGGACGTCATGTTGACGATGTATGAGACAAGATCAAAGTAACCCAAGGTTTTTATAGATTTTTTTAGTGCTTCATAGTGTTATGTCGACGAGGAGGACGTGTACACAACAGGTCCTCCGTCTTGACACCAGTCGTGAAACAAATCGGTACGAAATCGCAAATAATCAGGGGTAGTGGGTTTTAAATCCACGAGTAAATAGGCGTGTGGCGTTTGAGTGGCATCATCGTACGCATGAGTCAGCCAAGGTGTTCCTAACTGTTTGGCTAAGACTTGCACTTGTGATTTATCTCGAGGACTTTTAAACAAGACCACGTAATGAGCATTAAGACTAATGGTACGATGGGCTTTACTTTGTTGAAATAAATTTTGTGTAATGTAAATGACACTGGCATCACGATGATGCCCTTTACGTGTAAACCACAGTTTAATTTCTTCTTCGTCTTCTCCTAACATGTCGTCAAAAATGACCCAATGAGTTTGACTAGGGTCAGACACGATCCCCTCGTCTTCTTTAGGAATCCCTGCTACAAACACAATGGAATCACCTTGACTTTCTTGCAAGAGGCTGTATGCCGATTGCCACTCTTTGTAACACCACACGATGCGTTGAGGTGGACGATCGATCAAATGATGTTTATGTTCGATCAAACGTTTGACAAATTCGGTTTTGCCTGAACCGCTCGGTCCAGCAATTAACATGTTAAAAGGATGACGAAGATACAAGGCTATCCAACTAGCAGAATCTAAGTGTTCGTCAATGACTTTGAATGTCGAGGAGGAAGGAGTAGTAGAAAGAGCAGAGTGAGCCATAGTCGTGTAGTGGTATGACACTATTGACACAAAAACAGACAAAACAAGAGGTTTTTATACTTTTTTCAAGACACGTTTATTTGAATGCATGTTTTAAATTTGAACAACACGAAAGACAAATATACATAAAAGCCAAATGGATAAATACAGGGATAAAATACATAGGGAAACGATCAAAGTGGCATATAAACAAGTTACTGTACAACATGGTTTGGGTAACGAAGGTGACCTAGAGGTAGTATGTAATGTTCTTATAGTCTCCTCTACATGAGGTATAGTCACATAGGTGTCTTCTCGAAAGGGTTTTTGTGGGGGAATGTCCATGACAGTTCTGTCTTGAACAGAGGGATTGTCTTCGGTGACAGATTCTTTTTCTTCTTCTTCTTCTGGTACTGTCACTAACACAGGATTAAAAGTGACTTTTTTCACTCGACGATGTATTTTACGAACACAACGCTTGGGCATAATGGGATGCTTCACTTGTCCAAGCCTCAAAATCCCAACTTTTCCAGTGACGTACATCTGTCCAATGAGGGTGTAAATCACAAGCTACACACACATCTTCGTACACTGCTTCCGTACGTAAAAGTTGACGAATCTTTTTTTCTTGGAGAGGTCGAGACGTATCCAGATGAAAGCGTAAGGCTTTGAACAGAATAAGTCTCTCGTGGACATTTAAAGGAGTCACCATACTGTCTTATTTTTTGATAGGTAGTGTTCGTAAAGTGTCCACAAAGAATCGACAGGTAAACGAAATCCTAGAAAGCAAGTCACTAAAACACACACTACACGTCGACCCCAATTCATAGGGTACAGTTCTTGCAATAAGTGTTCGTAATCTTTCACCGTGTGAATCTTCTCATTGATATCCTTCCACGGAATCTGTTGGATCACCAATGATAAAGGTTGTGGCATGGCCGTTCTCTTTTATACTTCTTTAGGTCAAAGACTATCAGTGTATATTCAACCCAGAATTAAACACAGAATTAAATTTGCTCAAAAAGCGAAAGTGATTAATATAACGTGTAATTTCGTCCCACTGCCATTCAGGGAAACGGTCAAGAAGGATCAAAACATCTTCAGATGTAAACGTACTAAATTGGAAACAGAGCAAAAAAATACCCTTGATCCAGAGAAATCTAATACGTTGGTTAATTTTTGTCACTTGCCTCTTGTGAATTTCACGACACAAAAGTTCTACAGTCACCCATTGAGATTTTTCTTTAGCAAGACCCTGCCAAACGTCCTTGTAGATCTTCTCTTGCAATTCGTGTGGTAATCCTTGAATATTATGTTTTAGAGAGGGTTTATATACTGGTCTAGGTGTGTTACACGACATGGAGTAGTAGTGTCACTTCCAATCACTAGGTCCCACTAAAGGTAGGTATTGACAATTCGGAGACCATCGAGCATGTTCCAAGTAAGCGGAATCTTTATGTTCCCACTCGTAAATGGATACACCACAACTGAAACACTTGACTTTATCCCCTTCGCCCAAGTAGAAAAATCCGGCTCTGGCTAATTCTTCAGGAGTTGGTCCAGGTAGGTATTTTGGCCATTTATCTTTGAAGGTTTGAAATCGACTTTTAAAGTGGCAGTATTCAGGCAAACTCGTCGGGAACGAATATTCGACTCTCCTCACTTCTGTTCGATGTAGGTACGGTGAAATTCCTAGGAGTCCACGATAACGTGTCGCACCGCTTTCGCATCCCTCATGTTTGACACGCACAGCATCACTTTCCAGGGTAGATATAGGGGTAGTAGTCATAGCAACGTTCCCACGATATCCTGCTGAATCACTAAGGTCACAGCGCCTGGCATCACTACAATCGCAAGGTTTAGCATCGCACTCCACTTGAGAATTCCCAAATTTGAATGATGTCTGTTTAAATGGATTCATCTTCTTTCTCACTTGGCAGTGTTAGTCACAATGAACTATTGGTCTTGCACGATATCCCTTTTTATATGCTGCCCAATTTCGACGTGACCGTACGGGAGAGTAAAGTGATTGGGAAGTCGCACTCTCTTTTGGTACACGATTTGGAAGACTTTTTCCAAAGGTCGGCTAACAATTTGGTGTGTGGGTAAACGGACAATCTTGTGTGGTTCGTGGGTAGTCACTTTAAAGGTTTCATCCTGTCCCGACTGTAAGGCTTCTTGTAGCACGTTAAAGTTTACCACTCGACTGGTGCGATAATTGAGAGTCAATCCTTTCACTTTACATTCGGTGTGCATTTCTCCTTGTGGATCTCGGTATTCGTAGCCGTAATTTTTAGGACCACCACTTGCAAAACTTAGAATCTTGTCGTCGGGATGTTCATCGGTCCAGGCTCCTAATCGGTCTCCTTCGATGACAGGGTTACACTGGTTCGGTCGGTGAATGTAGATGCAACTGTCCGTGTCAAAATACAACACACGATCTCCTAACAGTTCTAACACTTCGTACAATTTTAAGCGAGCGTGGGCTGTCACGTAAGCCGCAATGATAACATTTCCAAATTTGTCGGCTTCTATAAAGTCTAGTTCTTCTTCGTAATTGACTAAAATCAAGTCCTCACGAATGACGTCGACGTGTTTGATGACTTTGGTTTGGTCGTGAATCATCTGGAAGTAGCGAGACGGTTCGGACAAATACTCCGTCTTGGGTAAAGACGGGCGTTGTGCCATTTTACCACACAAGCAATTGAGCATCACTTTGGCAAACGACCGCCTTCCTTCGTTTTTCTCGATGTGGTCTAAAGTGATGCCTTCCTGCTCCGAATATTTTTCTTTGAATATCTTTTGGTCTTCGGGAGTGTGACACCAGGAAGGATAGCCACTTGCTTCTTGTTTTAGTTTTAAAAAGGCATCCACGTAGTCTGCAAAAATACCTTTCTGTCTCTCGTCACCCTTGCGGTATTGTTGTGTTTTGGGAAAGTGGTAAATTTCGTACACTTCTAACAGTTGATATCCCAGGTCCAGAGCTTTAAACAATTCTACGCTCACCCACGTTCCTGTCAAGGTGCGTTCTTCCTGAGTGTGATGACAAGGTTGGTCTTGGTTGCACGTTTCGGCACATGTGCGACACAAAGGAAACATCAATTTTCCTTGGCAATGGTGAGGTAAAACGGGATGGTACAAGTCTGTGGGTGGTAAGACTTTACACTTGATCAATCCTTCGTACTGTCGAATGTGGCCCAAGTCAATGTGTTCTGTCATCAATTCTGGATGCCCTACGGGAAAGTGACAATATTTGCACACGTAAGGATACAGTGAACACACGTCCAAGTATTTGATTTCTTCTCCTTTCTCCTCGTCCGCCTGGTACAGTAAACAGGTAGCATTCGTTCGTCCTCCGTACAAACTATCCTGAGGGTTCAGGGGTCCACCAACTTGTAACTTTCTACGATGCGTTTAAACTCGGGATCGGTTTTCAAACGCAGATCGTACTCGTGTTCCCACATTTCCACCACCTGGTATCCTTGCTGTTCTAACTTCAAACGTCGCTGACACGTGGTCTGGTACAAGTCTTCCATGGTTCGTTGTAAAAACTGATTTTTGGTGTTACGCTGAGGGTAGCATAGGGGACATCCGTGAAATAAGCATCCGTTAAACTCGTACACGATCTGAGGGTTTTCTAAGTCCCAGCCATCCACCGAATACGTTCCAAAGGTCTTTTCGCCTCCTTCGTTGCGAGCGTGTTGGATCCATTTGTCTTCCTTGTCGCACAAGTAATGGAGCCAGCGTAGGGCTTTGACCGAGTATTGACGTTTGACAAAGTACGTCGTTTGAGGACTGATGACAGCTAGAGTATTTTCGGGCATAAAGCGTTTTCGGTACACTAAAGAACACGCTTTGGCGATGGTACAAGCTTCTTTCAAAGGATCGATCCCTCCGTACTCCATGAACAATTCTCGAAATTTTCCACAACAACGTCGTAAAATGTCCACGTCAGATCGACAATACTTTAACATTTCTTCTTGAAAATCAAAGGGGTCCGAGGCGTGAGTCTGGTACCAAGCATGGAAAGCTTCTCGTTGTTCGGTGCGCATGTCATCGGGGTCGTAGTCGTCAGCCTCAGGCAAATGGGGTAGAACGGCATGTTGATTGGATTCAGTATTAAAAAAGTGTGGAAAATAACCTTTAGCCAATTCTGTCATTCCAAACGTTTTAGGCATACGACTCAAAGGCATGGCCAAGTAACACATTGAATCTTTAAACTGTACTTGTCCTACTTGCATAGAAATGATTTTGGCTCCGTTTAAAGTCACTTGAGGTCGTTCGGTACTTTGTTCCGCATAGTATCTGAGCAGAAATTGCCCATCGTATCCCGAGAAATTGTGAGCCATGACCGTGGCATGGCGATGACAATTGCGGTAACGTTCAATGTCTTCTGGACTCCACGTTTCGTCAATGGGGTTAAGGATCCATTGGGCAAACTTGGCTAACGTGTTTGACCCTCGAAAGATTTTTTCACGTCCTCCAGGAATCTTGCTGCAGTAAGGGCAATGACTAAAGATAGGTTCTTGGATGCACTTCTCGCACGCACGGTGAGCTACGCAGAAATTAGGAATGTGAATACCAGTTTCTTGCATGCATTCGAAATCAAAAAAGATAAAATTCCCTTTCTTCTGGGTATCTTCTGGTCGGGGTTGATATTTTTGAATGAAGCATTCGTGTTCCAAGTTCACGATTTGGTGACAAATGTGACATCGTTTCTTCCCTCGACAAACGTGAAACTTGGCACTATTGGTACGTATGCCTTGTCAACAAGTAGGGCACAATCTCAGCAGTTGATAAGCACTTTTCTGCTGTGAACCTTGCATCTTTAAATGTTGTTGGTAACAGGTAAGACTGACAAAAGTGCGCTGACACACAGGGCAATGCACTCTTTCTTTTCCTTGGTCCAGACAAGGTTGTGAGGCCAAACATCCCTCACATTTTGATCCACAATGCTTGTGTTGTTCTCGATTGTTATAACCATAGTCACATTTTTCACAGTAGTAACTGTATTTCAGAAATCCAGTGATACTGGTAATGGTATCAAAATGACCATCGTGATGATAGACGTGAATGTATTTTCCGTCTTTGAAATCGTGGCCTCGAAACAAAAGTGGTCCACGCACTTCTTGAGGGTGTACTTTCAAAGTGTAATGTGGTGTCAACACGTCTTGCAATTTTTGCATTTCTGGAATGCCACAAGGAGTGTCTTTGGATATCCCCGCTTGCTGTAACAGGAGTTCTGCTTCACTTCTATGTTTGGCTCGGTCCGATTGTTGAATAGTTTTCCAGACTCTTTTCCATTCTACCGTGTCGTTCTTGTTGGCATACGTTCGTCCCACGACGACAGCACGGGCTAAACACATCTGGTCTTGAGGATTGTTAATTTGGACGAGGCTTCGCTTCATGCTGCGAAGGCTGTCCACCAATAACACTTTTTTGCATCGTCCGGTCCCCTGGGGAAGACACACGTGGGTCATAAACAGTGTGGCTTTTCCATCGTCAATGTGAAACTTGTCGTTGGATTGTTGCACATGTTGAATTTTGTCGATGACTTTGGAAGGTGTTAATTCTGATGGACTAGTAAACTCGATCCAAACGGGAGACTTCAAATTATCGTGATGAATAGAAAGTCTCAAGCGATCGTCTTCTTTGGTTTGACATTGCTGTTTCAGTGCAGTTAACACAGAATCCCACACCTCAGTAATGAACCCTTCTGTATTCTCCAAAGGTACATTGGACTTGAAATCTTTAAACTTTACGGTATACGTGTAAGCCGTTGTTCTAAATTTTCGAGAGGAACGCTTTTCCGTCTCTTGAATGTGATAGTAATTTTCAGGGTTTACCAAGGGTGGTGCAGTTTGCTTGGACGTCGATTGTCTGGGTGTAAATTCGGGCTCACTCATGTCATCTTCAAAATCACTGGCATGAATTTGAGCCAAGACTTCAGCTACTGTACTAGGCGATACATTACGTTTCTGTCTCTTACTGTCTTTTCCTTTCTCCACAGCATGATGTGGTCTTTTCATCTTGTCTGCAAAAAGTCAAATGACTACCTTTTAAAGACCATAACCCCTATATATTCATGTCCGATCCGTGCATATATAAAGGGTTAGTGTCTAACCTTTCAGTATTCATTTTCACTCTCACATTGACCAGAACGATGGAAGAACCTACACAAGTGGAACTTCTCATCAGAGCTTTACGTGGGGTCATACGAAAGTTTTCGTCAGACCAGCCGACGGACTACTCTCCCTCCTATCGAGATAAAAGTCAAGATACTTGCTATATCTGTAAGAAGAAAGGACATTGGGCTACAGAATGCTCAGACCGTGACAAAAACAGAAAAGGGTACAATAGAGACAAAAGTCAAGATACCTGTTATTATTGTAAAGAGAAAGGACATTGGTCTCCAAACTGCCCTAAGAAACAACAGGAACAGGAGGAGGAGGGGGAAAGGAATTCTGAACAGGAGGAGGAGGAGGAAGAGGTACCCTCCCCCAAGGAAGAACCCCGACACGTTCACAAAAACATGAAAAAAAGACGAAACGAAAATGAAGAGGAAGAAGAAAAAGCTGTGACAGTAAAGAAAATGAAAAAACAGAAAGAGTGAAACAGAAGAAAACCTATGAACTTTTTTAAAGTGGTATTGTGTTATGTTATGTTGTGATATTGAATTGTACCATTTGTAATAGAATACACCAGAGAGAAAAAAAGTAAGTGTCTCTTGGTTTTGATTTGATAGTATAATTACCTACACTCACACATTCATTCACTCACACGTACATCATGAGTTTTAAAAAATATAATAAAAAGGACTTTTGAGTTTTCATTGAAATAGGCAATTGACATAGTATTTCTTTTCGAAATAATTGGAGTGGTCCTGAAAAGGACCGTTGGTGTTGTGTGTGTTTAAAACAAAACAAACTCAGAAACGGGACGAAATCCTCTTGAGCTGTTTGAAGCCTTTGCCACGGCCAAGGCCTACTTCGGGACTGGTGGTTCCTGTCAATGATTTGGTAGAAATCACTAAAGGTGGTATGGCAGACGTAGTCACAGAGAGATCGGGTTGTTTCGTTCGAGAAGGTCTTTTTCTCTTCGGTCGTGATAAAGAAGTCTGATACATTTGTTTCAGACTCCTTAACTCAGCTAAAATATCTAAAAGTACCGTCGTGACCGTTTGATTTTCACTATTTTCTTTCTGTCCTTGGTCTTCTTTCTTCTCCGTTGCTGCTGCTGCTGCTACTGTTTCTTCCTGGTGTTTTCTTCTTGCTTCTTCTTCCTGCTGTTGAATAAGAAAAGCTTGTTCTTCTACTTTCTGTTGTTGTACAAATTGCTCCAATTCTTCTTTTTGTCTTTGTTTAAAATCATTGACGTGTCCATGAGAAGAAGCAGAAGGCAACGAAGGTTCCGGAATAAATTCTTGCGATGTTAAAAAATCCACAATATCCCAGTTAAAATCAACTTCTTCTGGATGTAGATTTGTCATGACTTTAGTAGTCACTGTTGGTCCATGACTTGCTGTCTCTACTCCTGTCTAACTCCAATTCATTGTCTTCTTACTGTCCGCCATGATTGACAACTCTCTTGAATCGATTGACTGCGCACAGGCGCTAGTACCTCTATATAGAAAAGGAGACGTCACAGACTGCTCTCTTCCGATTGGATGGCTGTGACTGACTTTTGTAACGCACGTTTGGATTGGTGGATACACTCAATCCGTTTCGATCCACTCTTCCCCTATAAATAACCGCAGTACACGGCATTCGCTTCACCTGTTCTCATCAGAAGATGTGGACTAACGTTGAATCGTCAACCCTTGTGTCTAGCATGCTGTTTAGGACTGACATACCCATGTATATCAGATCAGCGTGGAGTGTCATTCATATGACGGAGACAGCCTTTTGGAAGAGAAGGGTCTATGTAGAAAGACAAGGTTGCTTGAAGAGAGTTCTCTTCTATGGACCCACAGTAAGGAGAAGTTTAAGGAAGAGAAGAAGATCTGTGAGATGTCCTCTGTGTTAACAAGACAACGTTAACATTACACATAACGGTCCTTTTCAGGGCCACTCATAAGTCTCGAAAAGATATTAGCTTTCTTTGCCGCCATTTTTTTTCCCTTGTCACTCTACAGTCCCCTATACCAATCATATTCCCCATGTTATATTTCCCTTGAGGCTATATAGACCCACTATGTTCAATTTCCCTTGACGCTATACAGACCCTCCATGTTCAATTTCCCTTGACGCTATAGTGCCCCAAGCTGTTTTGACGCTATAGTGCCCCAAGCTGTTTTTGACTGGATTTTCCCTTGACGCTATAAATCTTGACGCCATAGTGCCCCAAGCCCTTTTTGACTGGATTTTCCCTTGACGCCACGGTGCCCCCATATACTACTAACGTGTAATTTCGTCCCACTGCCATTCAGGGTAACGGTCAAGAAGGATCAAAACATCTTCAGATGTAAACGTACTAAATTGGAAACAGAGCAAAAAAATACCCTTGATCCAGAGAAATCTAATACGTTGGTTAATTTTTGTCACTTGCCTCTTGTGAATTTCACGACACAAAAGTTCTACAGTCACCCATTGAGATTTTTCTTTAGCAAGACCCTGCCAAACGTCCTTGTAGATCTTCTCTTGCAATTCGTGTGGTAATCCTTGAATATTATGTTTTAGAGAGGGTTTATATACTGGTCTAGGTTTGTTACACGACATGGAGTAGTAGTGTCACTTCCAATCACTAGGTCCCACTAAAGGTAGGTATTGACAATTCGGAGACCATCGAGCATGTTCCAAGTAAGCGGAATCTTTATGTTCCCACTCGTAAATGGATACACCACAACTGAAACACTTGACTTTATCCCCTTCGCCCAAGTAGAAAAATCCGGCTCTGGCTAATTCTTCAGGAGTTGGTCCAGGTAGGTATTTTGGCCATTTATCTTTGAAGGTTTGAAATCGACTTTTAAAGTGGCAGTATTCAGGTAAACTCGTCGGGAACGAATATTCGACTCTCCTCACTTCTGTTCGATGTAGGTACGGTGAAATTCTTAGGAGTCCACGATAACGTGTCGCACCGCTTTCGCATCCCTCATGTTTGACACGCACAGCATCACTTTCCAGGGTAGATATAGGGGTAGTAGTCATAGCAACGTTCCCACGATATCCTGCTGAGTCGCTAAGGTCACAGCGCCTGGCATCACTACAATCGCAAGGTTTAGCATCGCACTCCACTTGAGAATTCCCAAATTTGAATGATGTCTGTTTAAATTGATTCATCTTCTTTCTCACTTGGCAGTGTTAGTCACAATGAACTATTGTTCTTGGACGATGTCCCTTTTTATATGCTGCCCAATTTCGACGTGACCGTACGGGAGAGTAAAGTGATTGGGAAGTCGTACTCTTTTTTGGTACACGATTTGATAGACTTTTTCCAAAAGTCGGCTAACAATTTGGTGTGTGGGTAAACGGACAATCTTGTGCGGCTCGTGGGTAGTCACTTGAAACGTTTCATCCTGTCCAGACTGTAAGGCTTCTTGTAGCACGTCAAAGTTCACCACTCGACTGGTGCGATAATTGAGAGTCAATCCTTTCACTTTACATTCGGTGTGCATTTCTCCTTGTGGATCTCGGTATTCGTAGCCGTAATTTTTAGGACCACCACTTGCAAAACATAGAATCTTGTCGACGGGATGTTCATCGGTCCAGGCTCCTAATCGGTCTCCTTCGATGACAGGGTTACACTGGTCCGGTCGGTGAATGTAGATGCAACTGTCCGTGTCAAAATACAACACACGATCTCCTAACAGTTCTAACACTTCGTACAATTTTAAGCGAGCATGGGCTGTCACGTAAGCCGCAATAATGACACTTCCAAATTTGTCGGCTTCTACAAAGTCTAGTTCTTCTTCGTAATTGACTAAGATCAAGTCCTCACGAATGACGTCCACGTGTTTCATGACTTTGGTTTGGTCGTGAATCATCTGGAAGTAGCGAGAAGGTTCAGACAAATACTCCGTCTTGGGTAAAGACGGTCGTTGTGCCATTTTACTCCACAAACAATTGAGCATCACTTTGGCAAACGATCGCCTTCCTTCGTTTTTCTCGATGTGGTCTAAAGTGATGCCTTCCTGCTCCCGATATTTTTCTTTGAATATCTTTTGGTCTTCGGGAGTGTGACACCAGGAAGGATAGCCACTTGCTTCTTGTTTTAGTTTTAAAAAGTCATCCACGTAGTCTGCAAAAATACCTTTCTGTGTCTCGTCGCCCTTACGGTATTGTTGTGTCTTGGGAAAGTGGTACATTTCGTACACTTCTAACAGATGGTATCCCAGGTCCAGAGCTTTAAACAATTCCACACTCACCCACGTTCCTGTCAAGGCACGTTCTTCCTGGGTGTGCTGACAAGGTTGGTCTTGGTTGCACGTTTCGGCACATGTGCGACACAAAGGAAACATCAGTTTTCCTTGGCAATGGTGAGGTAAAACGGGATGGTACAAGTCTGTGGGTGGTAAGACTTTACACTTGATCAATCCTTCGTACTGACGAATGTGATCCTAGTCAATGTGTTCTGTCATCAATTCTGGATGTCCTACGGGAAAGTGACAGTATTTGCACACGTAAGGATACAGCGAACACACGTCCAAGTATTTGATTTCTTCTCCCTTCTCCTCGTCCGCTTGGTACAGCAAACAAGTGGCATTCGTCCGTCCTCCGTACAAACTATCCCGGGGGTTCAGGGGGTCCACCAACTTGTAACTTTCTACGATGCGTTTAAACTCGGGATCGGTTTTCAAACGCAGATCGTACTCGTGTTCCCACATTTCCACTACCTGGTATCCTTGCTGTTCTAACTTCAAACGTCGCTGACAAGTAGTCTGGTACAAGTCTTCCATGGTCCGTTGTAAAAACTGATTTTTGGTGTTACGCTGAGGGTAGCATAGGGGACATCCGTGAAATAAGCATCCGTTAAACTCGTACACGATCTGAGGGTTTTCTATGTCCCATCCATCTACCGAATACGTTCCGATGGTCTTTTCGCCTCCTCCGTTGCGAGCGTGTTGGATCCATTTGTCTTCCTTGTCGCACAAGTAATGGAGCCAGCGTAGGGCTTTGGCCAAGTATTGACGTTTGACAAAATTTGTCGTTTGAGGACTGATGACAGCTAGAGTATTTTCGGGCATGAAGCGTTTTCGGTACACTAAGGAACATGCTTTGGCAATGGTACAAGCTTCTTTCAAAGGATCGATCCCACCGTATTCCATGAACAATTCTCGAAATTTTCCACGGCAGCGTCGTAAAATGTCCACGTCAGATCGACAATACTTTAACATTTCTTCTTGAAAGTCAAATGGGTTCGAGGCGTGAGTCTGGTACCAAGCATGGAAAGCTTCTCGTTGTTCGGTGCACATGTTGTCGGGGTCGTAGTCGTCAGCCTCAGGCAAATGGGGTAGAACGGTATGTTGATTGGCTTCGGTATTGAAAAAGTGTGGAAAATAACCTTTAGCCATTTCTGTCATTCCAAACGTTTCAGGCATGCGACGCAATGGCATGGCCAAGTAACACATTGAATCTTTAAACTGTACTTGTCCTACTTGCATAGAAATGATTTTGGCTCCGTTCAAAGTCACTTGAGGCCGTTCGGTACTTTGTTCCGCATAGTATCTAAGCAGAAATTGCCCATCGTATCCCGAGAAATTGTGAGCCATGACCGTGGCATGGCGATGACAATCGCCGTAACGTTCGATGTCTTCTGGACTCCACGTTTCGTCGATGGGGTTTAGAATCCATTGGGCAAAATCGGCTAACGTGTTTGACCCTCGAAAGATTTTTTCACGTCCTCCAGGAATCTTGCTGCAGTGAGGGCAATGACTAAAGATAGGTTCTTGGATGCACTGTTCGCACGCACGGTGAGCCACGCAGAAATTAGGAATGTGAATACCAGTTTCTTGCATGCATTCGAAATCAAAAAAGATAAAATTCCCTTTCTTCTGGGTATCTTCTGGTCGGGGTTGGTATTTTTGAATGAAGCATTCGTGTTCCAAGTCCACGATTTGGTGACAAATGTGACATCGTTTCTTCCCTCGACAAACGTGTAAATTAACACTATTGGTACGTATGCCTTGTCCACAAGTAGGGCACAATCTCAAAAGCTGACAAGTATTTTTCTGCTGTGAACCTTGCATCTTCAAATGTTGTTGGTTAGAGGTAGGACTGACAAAAGTGCGCTGACAAACAGGGCAATGCACTCTTTCTTGTCCTTTGTCCAGACAAGGTTGAGAGGCCAAACATCCCTCACATTTCGATCCACAATGTTTGTGTTGTTCTCGATTGTTATAACCATAATCACATTTTTCACAGTAGTAACTGTATCCCAGGAATCCAGTGATACTGGTAATGGTATCAAAATGACCATCGTGATGATAGACGTGAATGTATTTTCCGTCTTTGAAATCGTGGCCTCGAAACAAAAGAGGTCAACGCACTTCTTGAGGATGTACTTTCAAGGTGTAACGTGGAGCCAAGACGTCTTGCAATTTTTGCATTTCTGGAATGCCGCAAGGGCTGTCTCTGGATATCCCCGCTTGCTGTAACAGGAGTTCTGCTTCACTTCGTTGTTTGGCTCGGTCCGATTGTCGAATAGTTTTCCAGGCTCTTTTCCATTCTACCGTATCGTTCTTGTTGGCATACGTTCGTCCCTCGACGACAGCACGGGCTAAACACATCTGGTCTTGAGGATTGTTAATTCGGACGAGGCTTAGTTTGGTGTTGCGAAGGTTGTTGACCAATAATACTTTTTTGTGTCCGGTCCCCTGGGGAAGAGACACGTGGGTCATGAACAGTGTGGCTTTTCCATCGGTGATGTGAAACTTGTCGTTGGATTGTTGCACATGTTGAATTTTGTCAATGACTTTGGAAGGTGTTAATTGTGATGGGTTAGTAAACTCGATCCAAACGGGAGACTTTAAATTATCGTGATGAATGGAAAGTCTCAAGCGATCGTCTTCTTTGGCTTGACATTGCTGTTTCAATGCAGTTAACACAGAATCCCACACCTCAGTAATGAACCCTTCTGTATTCTCCAAAGGTACATTGGACTTGAAATCTTTAAACTTTACGGTATACGTGTAAGCCGTTGTTCTAAATTTTTGAGAGGAACGCTTTTCCGTCTCTCGAATGTGATAGTAATTTTCAGGGTTTACTAAGGGTGGTGCACTTTGCTTGGACGTCGATTGCCTGGGTGTAGATTCGGGCTCACTCATGTCATCTTCAAAATCACTGGCATGAATTTGAGCCAAGACTTCAGATTCTGTGCTAGGCGATACATTACGTTTCTGTCTCTTACTGTTTTCTCCTTTCTCCACAACATGATGCGGTCTTTTCATCTTGTCTGCAAAAAGTCAAATGACTACCTTTTAAAGACCATAACCCCTATATATTCATGACCGATCCGTTCATATATAAAGGGTTAGTGTCTAACCTTTCAGTATTCATTTCACTCTCACATTGACCAGAACGATGAAAGAACCTACAGAAGTGGAACTTCTCATCAGAGCTTTACGTGGGGTTATACGAAAGTTTTCGTCAGACCAGCCGACGGCCTACTCTCCTTCCTATCGAGATAAAAGTCAAGATACTTGCTATATCTGTAAGAAGAAAGGACATTGGGCTACAGAATGTTCAGATCGTGACAAAAATAAAAATGGTACCAATAGAGACAAAAGTCAAGATACCTGTTATTATTGTAAAGAGAAAGGACATTGGTCTCCAAACTGCCCTAAGAAACAACAGGAGCAGGAGGAGGAGGAGGAGGAGGAGGAGGAGGAGAGAAATTCTGAACAGGAGGAGGAAGAGGTACCCTCCCCCAAGGAAGAACCCCGACACGTTCACAAAGACAAGAAAAGAAGACGAAACGAAACTGACGAAGAAAAAGAAAAAGCTGTGACAGTAAAGAAAATGAAAAAACAGAAAGAGTGAAACAGAAGAAACCTATGAACTTTTTAAAGTGGTATTGTGTTATGTTATGTTATGATATTGAATTGTAACGTTTGTACTAGAATACACCAGAGAGAAAAAAACGTAAGTGTCTCTTGGTTTTGATTTTATAGAATAAGAACCTACACTCACACATTCCTTCACTCACACGTACATCATGGGTTTAAGAAAAAATAATAAAAAGGACTTTTGAGTTTTCATTGAATTAGGCAATTGAAATAGTATTTCTTTTCGAAATAATTGGAGTGGCCCTGAAAAGGACCGTTGGGGCTTTGTGTGTTTAAAACAAAACAAACTCAGAAACGGGACGAAATCCTCTTGAGCTGACTTAAGCCTTTGCCACGGCCAAGGCCTACTTCGGGACTGGTGGTTCCTGTCAATGATTTGGTAGAAATCACTAACGGTGGTATGGCAGACGCAGTCACAGAGAGATCGGGTTGTTTAGCTCGAGAAGGTCTTTTTCTCTTCGGTCGTGATAAAGAAGTCTGATACATTTGTTTCAGACTCCTTAACTCAGCTAAAATATCTAAAAGTACCGTCGTGATTTTCACTATTTTCTTTCTGTCCTTGGTCTTCTTTCTTCTCGTTTGCTGCTGCTGATACTGTTTCTTCCTGGTGTTTCCTTCTTGCTTCTTCTTCCTGCTGTTGAATAAGAAAAAATTGTTCTTCTACTTTCTGTTGTTGTAAAAATCGCTCCAACTCTTCTTTTTGTCTCTGCTTAAAATCATTGACGTGTAAATAAGAAGAAGCAGAAGGTAAAGAAGGTTCCGGAATAAATTCTTGCGATGCTAAAAAATCCACAATATCCCAGTTAAAATCAACTTCTTCTGGATGTAGATTTGTCATGACTTTAGTAGTCACTGCTGGCCCATGACTTGCTGTCTCTACTCCTGTCTCACCCCAATTCATCGTCTTCTTACTGTCCGCCATGATTGACAACTCTGTCTCATCGATTGACTGCGCACAGGCGCTAGTACCTCTATATAGAAAAGGTGACGTCACAGACTGCTCTCTTCCGATTGGATGACTGTGACTGACTTTTGTAACGCGTGTTTGGATTGGTGGATAAACTCAATCCGTTTCGATCCGCTCTTCCCCTATAAATAACCGCAGTACACGGCATTCGCTTCACCTGTTTCTCATCACAAGATGTGGACTAATGTAGAATCTTCTACCCTTATTTCTACCATGCTGTTTCGGACTGACATACCCATGTATGTCAGATCATCGTGGAGTGTCATTCATATGACGGATACAGCCTTTTGGAAGAGAAGGGTATACGTAGAAAGACAAGGTTGCTTAAAGAGAGTTCTCTTCTATGGACCCACAGTGAGGAGAAGTTTAAGGAAGAGAACAAGATCTGTGAGATGTCCTCTATGTTAACAAGATACTGTTAACATTACACATAACGGCCCTTTTCAGGGCCACTCATAGGTCTCGAAAAGATAGTAGCTTTCATTGCCACCTTTTTTTCCCTTGTCGCTTTACAGTCCCCTCTACATATACAAATCATATTTCCCATGTTCCATTTCCCTTGAGGCTAAATAGGCCCAAATAGTTCCCCATGTTCAATTTCCCTTGAGACTAGATAGGCCCACCATGTTAAATTTCCCTTGAGGCTAAATAGGCCCAAATAGTTCCCATGTTAAATTTCCCTTGAGGCTAGATAGGCCCACCATGTTAAATTCCCCTTGAGGCTAGATTAGCCCAAGCTGTTTTTGACTGGATTTTCCATTGAGGCTAGAGTGCCCCCTATTACTACTACTATCAATTGCAAACTTTTCCTTCATTCATTTACATTCTTTTTACATAGATTTGTTGGTTGAACAGATTATACCGTTTAGCTCTACATTATTTATGTGCTACAAAGGTTTGTGATTTTCTGAATGTCAAAGCATATTAACTTTTTTCGTACAAAGATGTATATACAGCAAGCACAATGGTCAAGTGTATTGAATTTTAACGTTGTAGAAGTTATGTTTTTATGTTTCCATCATTTTTTGGAAAAACTTGACAAGGTACTACCTGAAACAATACAATTTCAGAAAGTTCTAAATTCACATTGATAATACGGCTATATAAAGGCCACGTGGTTTATTCATTGATTGAATGTTAATGGTGCACCAACACTGTTAGGCTATTTTGCGCTATACAATATGTTATATAAATAAAAGTTAGAAGAGTTAAACTTTTTATATCAACCACTGATATCAAAAACCAAATAGTTGAAAATAAAACGGTACGATGCTAATAGTAAAATATATAGCTTGCTGATCAACATGGGATGATATGAATGGTGTATATGTTAATGAAAATAGATGAAAAGATGTTTAAAATAAGATATTTACATTACATAAATATGTTCTAGATATTATCATTCAAAATATGGATATTTAATATCAATGTGGTATTATCATTTTGATTCTCGATTCATTTCGTCTGAATTAGAGCTCAGAAAATATATATTCACTAGACAGTATTCTGATTAC
Source organism: Unio pictorum (assembly GCA_030141615.1). Taxonomy (NCBI): domain Eukaryota; kingdom Metazoa; phylum Mollusca; class Bivalvia; order Unionida; family Unionidae; genus Unio; species Unio pictorum. The sequence goes on from JARLTB010000090.1 coordinate 2,183,403, forward strand.
ACATTTGTTAACAGAAGGGATGGCACACGTTTAATATAATGGAATTTTGGTGGATGGAGGTAAATATAAAATTTACCTTAAGAATTAATATTAATATACTAACCTTTTATGAATCATTGGGATGGTTTAAGTATTAACTCATTCATTGAATTTGAATCTTACACAGTAAGTTCTATGTTCAAGTATATTCATTTTAAAATTTCATAGGAATCCAACACAAGGGTCACATGTGCTCTTAAAGATCACTTTATATATTGATAAGTTAAATGTGCAAGCATTTAAGAAAGTATCATAACGCAAGAGAATGAGAGAGAGAGAGAGAGAGAGTGAGAGCGAGTGAGATGGGAATGTGAGAGGAGGGCAGCAGATAAAGAAAGAAAATAAAAAAGGTTGGCCAACTACATATAAGTAGATGGATTGGTAGAATGATTTATAACAGATACGCTAAACAAAGAACATTTGTAGATTGCAATAAACTGAGCTGTTAATGCAATACATCTAATTAAAGACATTTGGTTAGATCAGGCAGTTGAGATTGTATGTAAGTCTTAGTAAGTGTTATTGATTAGTTCATTGATGTGGAAATGAAAGATAATCACGGCCACAGTACACAAGCATCCATGAGAGAATAACAGTGGTCACTGATCAGTGATCAAAATCTGCAGGCAAACTCTATAGAAAATTGAGAAAGAAAACAATAAGGTTTATAAGCAAGTGGCCACTAAACCAGGTTTTGACTACTTTATACCAAACGTTGCTTGCATTTAAAAGGGTGCCATACCGAATGAGTCTACTGTATAAATACATGTTCAGAAATACAGACGCATTGTTTGTTTTCAACCAAGCTTTCATATCAATTTTTCCAAATATTAGCTGATGAACCACTTTTCCAAAATATATTTTATTCCTTTGATGCACAACTTCAGCTTATGACAATATTAAACAAATATTTGCTAAATATATGTTTATCAAAAAACATTTGGTTTGTGCCTTGAGGTCATATGTGTACATTATGGTAAGAGAGACTGAGGTGGATAGCCAAATTAGGCTAATTATACAGGTTTTAAGATTTTTAAGCCACATTTGCAACTTGTACTAAAAGCTGCTGATGCCAATAACCAAATTTTGGCTAAGCATACATTTATCCAAGGTTTTGTTTCTATCTATAAGTGTGAAAACCAAATTTGTAAAAATCAGCGAACTTTTGCCTTAATGAAATTAGTTGTGCACCAGCTTCACTGAGCATGGCTATAGGATTCTTTAGCTAAATTTTGACTAATGTAAAGCTTGCCTAGCCCCTCCAAACAGGCTGTCAAGCTATTGATTAGTGATTGACCATAATTTGATCAAAAGTCCTTCCAAAAATCTCATTATGTGCCTTTTCTACTTTAGGTTAAGAGATTTTAACCCACAGCAGCGGCCTGATTTGAGTAAACGGAAAATTTCCTGTGAAATTGAAAGCTGATATATATATATATATATATATATATATATATATATATATATATATATATATATATATCATTGTTTGAATAAAAATAAATATTGCTCCTAATTATTTTCTTACTTTCTTTCTTATAAATCATTGCATGATACTACATAATAATGTATTACAAATGCATCACGGTACATTTAGAAGTCTGATCAAAATGATCTCTAATATATTTAGTTATGTTCAATTGCAATATATCATTCAACATACTAATTAAATCTCCTTCGGTAAACTAGACAGTAGCCATTGCAGATATGGTCGAGGAAAGATTATATATTCCGATACAAATGTCTACTAATACTTGAATGACATATACCCTTTCTATGTCTTTTACATACAATCATGGATATCTCATCTTGTAATTGCGCATTACCATGTTCAACAATGTGTATTTGTCGTCTATAATGTCCATACACAGAAGTCATACCTTTTGGTGTTCAGTATTCTCCTCAATCAAATGATCCATTTTTTATTAAGATGAACCGTTGCTATTAATTATTTTATAAAAACATTTCTCATAAATACTTTTCGTTTAGTACTGGGTAATGTACTACAATATTAATACAATTAGGATGTTAAGTGTCATCATAATATTTTAAAACAATCTTATTACAAAAAAAATAATCCTGGTTAGATAAACAAGACAATGAGTTTAGAAATTGATATCTATTTGCAATGAATTAGCGCTGATGTAACATTGAGGACACACTGTTTGTATGTCTTACAATATCAAAGAAAACATTAGAATGGGCATTTAAAATAAAACTTGATTTTGAGACGCATGTCGTGTTGCTAAGTTTAGTATATTAGATAAAAGTTTGTTTAGATTTGCGAAAATCAGAATTTATGCCTATTTTCAGTTTGTTGTTCTCTTAGGACTTTCTATCTGACTTCACAAGAGTCCAATAATGTGCCATGTGAGGTGTTCAATCGCATGTGTCAACTGTTGGAGTCTTTAATTTGCGCCAGAGTTCAATAACTGAAGGTGGCGATGGCGATGCTGTCTATCGCTCTGAAATATTAGTATTCTTGTATAGTGCAGAGTTGGACAAGTCCACAAATGTAGCAGGCTTCCTTGTAAACAAATCCATCGAGGGAACAGTAATTAAATCTCCAGTGGTAGGACAATTAAAGAAACAACATTTTGATCAGCTACGCTAGTAATATGATGATGAATATCATCTTGAGAAGACTGAAAGAAGATGCAGAAGAAATAATCGCTGAAGAACAGGCAGGATTCAGGAGTGGAAGAAGCACAACATAACAACTATTCAATGTTAGGGTTCTGTGTGAAAATTACTCGCAACATCTGCAAGACATATATCAAATATTCATAGATTTCAAAACGACTTTTGACAGAGTGTGGAATGGCGCATTGTGAGCCACAGTGAAGAAGTACAACATGGGTCAAACGTTTACAAATACAATCAAGCAGCTGTACGCAAAGGTTTTTAGCAGTGCGGAAATTGTTTTAGGTTATGTTGGGGACTGTTTCATGACACCAATTGGAGTACGTCAAGGCCGTCTCCTGTCACCAAACGTTTTCAAAATCTACTTAGAGTGCATCATGAGCGAAGCCCTGGAACACCCCTGAGGCACAGTCAGCATTAGAGGTCGGAAAAAAAAACAACCTACGCTTTGCAGACGGAATTGATGGGTTGGCAGGCAATGAAGACGAACGTTCCACGATAGTAAAGAACCTGGATAAAACAATTTCCAGATTTGACATGGAGATAAACACCGTAAAGACAAAGCTGATGAAAAATAGTGGCAAACAAATTTCAGCCAAGACTAAAGTCCGAGAACCGAACCTGAAACAGTGGGCCATCTTAAATATATTGGTTCCATAATCATCGAAGAGGGATAAAGAGCAGAAATATTACCACAAGCAGCACAAACAACGGCAGTTATGTCTTAAAACTAAAATCAGACTTTTGAGAGCACTAGTCATCTCAAACAGTTTGTATTCATGTGAGGCCTGGATCCTTACATCAGAATTACAACGAAGAACCTAGTCACTTGAAATGATATGATACAGAACCATCCTTAGAGCGCTGAAATGGTATGACCATGTCACTAGAGCCAACAGTCTATCCACAACATTACAGCAGAGCGGCTTACAGAGCTACAGAAGGAGAGGTAGAACAGAAACTAGGTGGACTCACATGATCACAGGATGAACGATATAACGTTTTTCGAAGACCCAGGCATGCATTGGCATATGATCGAGACAAGTGGAAGTAACTGGTCAGATCTTCATCAGCACAGTGCCTCAATGACCAAACTAGATCAACAGTCTGATGATGATGATGATGATGATGATGATGATGATGATGATGATGATGAACTATTTGTCGCAGCTTGATGTAACGCACGTTTTCTTTTTAAGTAGAAACATCTTCGTACATAGCGTGCTCTTCCTTGCTATGTTTGAAAACTTCATGTTGAAAAAGGATTACATATAATTGGGCTGATTTTTTATTTCGATTTTATTACCTTAATAAACATAATGCTTATAGAATGCATGTTTAAAGTTACAGTAAATGATTTAGTTTGAAAAAAATGTTTGTGTTCGTCGTAAAATAAAGAAAAGACCGTGTCTGGGAATCATAACCAATTTCGTATTTTTTACCGATTGTGTGAAATCCATGGTGAACAAAATCAATGAAGTGCGCCATTCTGATATATAGTCAAAAAATTACCAATTTTTATTAAATAAAGTGGAAAAGCGGAAACTTTCCCTACATTACTTTATTACCTACTACATGAACTAGTTGAGAACTTAAATGTTAACAAATTTTAATGTTATTAACACAGGTAAATACACGCGTGTGACAAAACTATTTAATACCTTAGTTCCAGGAGTTGATGTATGTATGTATGTATGTATGTATGTATGTATGTATGTATGTATGTATGTATGTATGTATGTATGTATGTATGTATGTATGTATGTATGTATACATGTGTGCAGAATAGAAACCGAGTGGATTTTGTATTCTATAAACATCTCAAACACAATGTGACATATGGATATATATGAAGATAATTAGTGGAGGAAAATATACCATGTACGAATATAAAGATTCTCACACGCTAACAACATAATATTGATCCAATTATTCTTTACAAACATTCACACAGTGAACACACATTAAAAATGAGATATCAATCTGAAACACAGATTTGTGCCAGAAAATCCTGACAGTATGGGCCATTATGTTACATCTGTAGCATGATGCCCCAAAGAAATATACGACTGTAAAGTGTCTCAGTAACTTTTATTATTTCTACTCTCTAAGTAGCGAGATATTTATCATAAACTCATCAAATTTTGCTGTATAAGAAGCAAATAAAAATTATATTGGAAATCTTGAAATCTGTTTATGCATAAATAGCTCACTATACAATTGTATCGCCATCAACAATTAAAACATAGATAAACAAGGCACCTTGTATGTATGTATGTATGTATGTATGTATGTATGTATGTATGTATGTATGTATGTATGTATGTATGTATGTATTTATGTATGTTTACATGTGTACAGAATAGAAACCGAGTGGGTTTTGGATACTATAAATATCTCAAGCACAATGTATGAAGTATGGATATATATAAACATAATTAGTGGTGAAAAAATATATCATGTAAGAATATAAAGATTCTCAAACGCTAACAACACAATATTGATCCAATTATTCTTTACATTCACACAGTGAAAACAAACTAAAAATCTGATATCAATCTGAAACACAGATTCAAGAAACATCATGGATTTCATATACGTTTAGAATAATAGTATGCACTGTAAGATATTCACATAATGTCACGTATGGACTACAATTAAAATTCAAACAATCTCAAGGTATTCAAATATGTTTAAAATGTGCTGCACTGTAAGTGTGATTTACATAAATCTCATGGAAGACATCTAAGATTCAAAATAAGTTCATGTAAATGAAAATGCAACCAAATGAAGAAACAATTGGAACAAATAAATGGTTGTTGACCTTTGTACAGTCGTACGATTCATAACTTTGGGTTGGCCCAAACTTTTATCAGCCAGTCACCCTTCACGGATCCACCACATGTGCAGTCAGTCATATGTATACCCGTACAGTTAACATACAGAACCCTTGAATTATTAGCTACGTCGACAGTCGTGGCTCCACCACATGTACAGACATACGTACATACATATAGACAGCGCTACTGACCAACTCAAGTGTCAGTTAATATTGTGAGCTACAATACGACCAGACTGATACTAATAATGGGTTCTGAAAAATACCTATATATATAGCCTGAAACCTTAAACTATAATAGAAACGTGTAATTCACAGCTCACAACGTTTCAAATCTGCGTTGTAATAAATTAATGATTACACGATATAACATTAAAATCTCAATAAGATTGCATATCAAATAAAATATAAATTTAACACACAACCATTTGCCTTAAGAACACAATGTAGAACGTACACTCCTCGACGACATCCAAAACGACCAGTGTGTCGGTCATAAATTGACCTTGCTTAAATCCATAAGACAATGAGTAATATTCAGGGAACATTACACAGGCATATCATGATTATAATGTATTTTGTCGCGAGTTGCAGCGAGATACATATTAGTTCCATAGCGTACCTGGAAAGACGCTTATTCACAATGAATATCGTTGTAAGCATTTACAACTAAAATCAGTCAAATATTTATAAGGCATAACCAAATTATTGTAATGCCTAATTCTGTAACAAAATGTATGTATGTTTGTATGTATGTATGTATGTATGTATGTATGTATGTATGTATGTATGTATGTATGTATGTATGTATGTATGTATGTATGTATGTATGTATGGATGGATGGATGGATGGATGGATGGATGGATGGATGGATGGATGTATGTATGTATGTATGTATGTATGTATGTATGTATGTATGTATGTATCTATGTATCTATGTATGTATGTATGTATGTATGTATGTATGTATGTATGTAAGTGTGTATGTATATATGCATGTATGTTAAATACAGTTATTGGTTTGTCTCTAGTCTAAGCTAATCACCTTAGCTGGTACATTTTTAAATTTGTAAGTTGACCTCTTTCGAAAGGAGCATAAAGAAAGACAAATAGACATACAGACGACAAATACATATCTGCAATATATCAGCAATTTGCTAGTCGTATTGTCATATCTCACAACTAATTGATCATTACTTAACGTGTCATGTTTATCTGTATGCTTTTAATTGTTAATGGTTGTGTATTATAATAATTATCAATTTATAAAATTTGAGACTTTAAAGATTTCCACTGTAATTTTTGACTAGCTTATCATACATGAAAATTTATGAAATAATGATAAATAACTCGCTCGTAATAGTGCAGAAATAGCAACAGCGACTTGGGCCTTTTACAGTCATATGAAGCTCTGGGGCATCAAGTCGCAGACATGTAATATAATGTCCCATCCAGTCAGATTTTGTAGACATCAATCCACGCAGTCCTAACACTAATCTCCAAATGCATTGAGCCAAGCGAGGTGGCTAATAGTATCAGTTGTATACGTCCTTGATATGATTTTGTGATGGATGAACCAGGGACCTCCCGCATAAGAGGCGAACGCTGTAACAACTTAGGACTTGAGAGCAGTCACAATTAATGAAATCAGTTATTTCTCATGGCAACCGATTCCATGACAAATTCTTCCGTATCATTTCTACATACTTTAATACAAACATACACACGAAATAGGCCTACATAACTAATCTGTTCTTTTGTACGGAATTAATTTGTAACCCAGGGGTAATTTTATTTTCACTTCCTTCTGTACTTCCGGGAATGTCTCAAATTTATATAATTGGTGTGTCAGCAATGGGGTCGATCACATTTTTGGTACAATTTTGAATTTATTATTGCAAACTGTTTTGTGAAACTGTGGGAATTTATAAAGAATATATGGATTTATTGATATATCGGAATACACGTAAACTATTTGATATGACCATTTTAGTCAGTACAGTATACTTGTCTATAATCATTTAAATGTCTGGCGACTATAACGTGTCTGATACATGCCGTTACGTATTATTTAGTAGTTTCTTGTTTAACAAACACATTCATGTGTACAATGTAAACAGCAAAGTTCCACAAAATAGTTACGAGTGTATGTATGAATGTATGAATGTATGTATGCATGCATGTATGTATGTATGTATGTATGTATGTATGTATGTATGTATGTATGTATGTATGTATGTATGTATGTATGTATGTATGTATGTATGTTCGTACGTAAGTATATCAGTAGTGTGTGTTTGTGCGTGCATGAGTGCGTGCGTTCGTGTGTGTGTGCTTGCGTCCGCGTGCGTGTATGCATACATGCATGTATGTTCCTCTTTATGTGAGTGTATGTATGTTTGTATGTATGTATGTATGTATGTATGTATGTATGTATGTATGTATGTATGTATGTATGCATGTATGTATTTGTATATGTATGTAAGGTATACTAAATGGAAGTCATTATATTGAAGTACAGTTTTATTCTCCTGGATCGTAGCCCGCATGCGCGAATATTATAACACGGAACATGTTCATTTATTGGTCGTTTTTCATCACGAGATCACGAGGGCGGTACTATACAGAAAACCCATTGGTCAAATGTAATACCGTCTGCCTTGCATTGGAATGATTTCCAATATAAAGTGTTTAATTGTTTCCTTCGTAGGTGCGCTAGTATCACGGCATTAAACGTTAAGTCTAATTTTACTAATTTGTACATTACAAATTATGTGTACCACAGTGACTTCTCAACCTCTAAGGTCATCACTTTATTGATAAGAATTTTTCCCGATTATATGGATGTTTGCATGTCAGTCTAAAAAGACGAGTTCATTTTACGACGAAGAAATGTTATAGTGATCTATAAATTGTCAATCTTCTCGCACCTTCAAGTTTCTTCCTACGGAAATGACATCGATGGACTTTGAATAAAACACAACTGCTATTAATGCAATCATTGTAACATAGGGACGACCTATTTTGCAATATTTGTGTAATAAGTAGAATGAAAATTAATTGGAAAAAATATGCATTAATTTAATTTATTTACCTATGATGTCCTATAATGCTGTTTTACACATATATTTGTGTCCGAAATTAGGCACTAGTACAAATATAATGCAACGTGGATGGGCCCGTAACCTTGTTTATCATAGTAATTTGGTAGAGCATTCAGATTCAGTTCTTAGTGACATGTTGGTACATAATTTTTGTCACACTATCTTGAAAGCTAGAGGTTTCTGTGCTACTCTTGCATTTCAATAAATAATGTATATATGCATCATACTGTTATGAAATAATGGGGATTTTTGGTACAATAGTTTGATAATAAATAGCATCAGCATGTTACCAGAGAGGTATGTGGAAGACAATAGTGGGAAATGATACCATTGTATTCAATATTGTTGTTTCAGGTAAAGTAGGTGAAGTTTACGCTTGTTAAATACCAATAATCTAACTGAATTCTTTACTAGACGAACTGTTATGGAGAACATTATTGTTACACAACATAAGTATTCACAAGTAACACACATTATTAAACGATTACAACAACAAGATCTGAAAATGCCGCCATCAATAATTATAATAGAATGTACATAATGGCCTTTTGAGAAAAAAACAATAGGATATAAAGAGTACCATTCCTGTGTACAGTTTGATCCCCATAACCATTCTCCACGAGGTATTTTTACACACGATTGCAACCTTGTTTAAGCGTGGCGTCTGAAACTCAGACTAGTCTACATCGGGATTATGTCAGGGATTCGCAGCTTGAGGCGTAGGTAACATTGTCGCAAATATACCCTTTGTGAAGATTTCCGGGGAAAGGTCACCTTCTCATCCGCGCCGCTCAATACTTCTTCCATTATTGTCTCCTGAGAGAACCTCGATGCCATCCGGACCGCAGTTGAATTTGACAAATCTGAAGATTGTATCGTAAGTGCCGTATGCATCATTATTCATTGCACATAGTTTTCGTTAGATGTTTCAAATGCTTGTCACGGAAGAATACAGCCAGCTGTAGCATAACTCTCTTGCAAGATCTTAGTCTGTGGCATTCGTTTTTCTGTTGCAATAAAAGGCATGGTTATCAGTCGCAGTTTGGTGCTGAGTACAAAAGGCGGCGTTGAACCCGAACCTATCATGCATGGTGCTTTGTGTTCCAGTACACCATCCAACAAAGATATTCTAGACACACATCATCATACTGCACTGCTTGGGCATTAGTTCCGACCATGTTTTCCGTGTATATCACCAATAACATATACAATAATGCGTCTGACAGTGGAAAGTGAAATCGGCCGAAAGCTTTAGGTGTGGTTTGAAGCAGACAAATTATTAATGATATTCGGGTAGGATCATGTTGATGTCAATGAATTCTATGGTCGCTAGCAGAGACCAGCGCATGTAACATTAATTTAACTCAAGTGCATCTGAGGGTTATTATTATATTAGAATATTCTCTCAAATTTTCACGAATCTTTGGAAAATGTTTTTTTTCTATTTCATCTTTAACAGCCTCATTCTAACTCCAGAGGCTCGAAATTGTAACATATCATTGTATGCTGAATCCATATTTATTTGAATACGAAACATACGCAAGTATACGCAGAGAACAAAGTTCACCTCAGTCTAAAGATGATTTTAGTGTCTTCGCTAGTATATCTGTACATTATTGCATCCCTATTATTCATGTTTGTTCACATTGCTTACGTTAATACACAGTTTTCAATCATTGGTTCATCGGTAGGATGGTGCCTCATAACCAGCTGTGGTTCGCCTATATTTCGCATTAGTGCAAAAAAACTCTCTTTTCCTATACTTTGGCTTACCTTCATATTGTGCCTAGAACCTTTCTTTCTCTTAACGACTGGAGTCAATATCGTGTTTCATTCACATTCAGCATGTCAGTATATAAGAGGGTAAACCCATTTTGTTTGTGTTTGTATTTCGAATCAGTAATAATTTGCTCATTAGACTTGATTATGACTTTCAGAAAATGTATCCCATTCGCTTTGTTAATGTTGCGTTCTTATCACTACGCATACAATATATAGGTAGGGAGTGTACGACATCCATGCAATATGCTGACGGCATTTTCCTTTGATTTTCTCATTGTAGTGATGCTCACAGTCCTTATTGTCTTTGCTGACATCAATGCCATCGCTGGATCGTACAATATATTATATGTCGTTGTTTGGTAACTCAAAGTCAGCGACTTATATATTTATATGAAGAATTAATACAACAATATTTCGCAATTTTTGTCATATTCTTCACCAAGATATAATAATATTGTGAGCATTGAACACTCATGCTTCTGGTGGCATTAAGCAATATTCTACTACATAAACTCTATGATGTTAGATGTTTGTTGCATATTTGTATCACAGCGAGTCATAATTCTGGCATATTTGACAGCGCTACTCTGACATTGCAATCATTACATGATCGATGATATATATATATATATATATATATATATATATATATATATATATATATATATATATATATATATATACACACACACACACATATATATATATATATATATATATATATATATATATATATATATATATATATATATATATGTGTGTGTAAGATTAATAGATAGATAGATCAATATATAGATGCATTCAATATATTTTGCTTTATTATACAGGTACTAAAAGCATGAGACACAAGATCACCTTTATCGTAGTAGTTGGGCTACTCGATAATTGCCTACTGACCAACTTCATTAATGGAGAACATATATTCCCGGACCCACAAGCACTACCGTGGAAACACAATGGATTTGGATCACCTTTCGATTATTTCGGTATTTATATTCCATCTAAATACAGACATATTTGACATATTTTATGTTAATCTCTATGTCTGTATATGCATCAATGCATGTCTTTGTATGCATGCGATATTTTGTCTATGTATAAATGCATTTATGTTGCCACGTTCATACGCAAGAGCGGATATTTGCATATCTATCTGCATGCATGCTTGTATACACGAACACACGTACGCAAGTAAAAACTCAAGCACGCAGGCACATACGTAAAATCACACGTACATATGTATGTATGTATGTTTGTATGTATGTATGTATGTATGTATGTATGTATGTATGTATGTATGTATGTATGTATGTATGTATGTATGTATGTACGTACGTATGTACGCACGCACGTACGTATGCATGCATATATGTATGAATGCACGTACGTACGTATGTATGCATGCAGGTATGTATTTAGGTAGGTAGTTATATATGTATGTATGTATGTATGAGTATATGTATGTATGTAAGTATGTATGTACGTACGTACGTAAATACATATGTGTGTGTTTATGTATGTATGTATTGTTGTATGTATGTATGTATGTATGTATGTATGTATGTATGTATGTATGTATGTATGTATGAATGTATGTATGTATGTATAACCTTTAGACGCATTCATTGCAGTCGTTGTTGTTCGATGTTTATTGTACGTTCGTTTTTCATATAATTGTCAGGAAAACTAAAATAAAGTTCTCTCTGAATCTGTTTTTAATTTTCCAGACGGTTTACATAAATTTTCTTAGAGCTATTGATTGTAAATAATGATCGTGTTAAGTTCTCTGATTTTCATCGTTTCTTGTGTTGTTTGCTGTTACTTTTATCTGCAAGATATACAATTTTGGGAACGTACGTTTCTCCTAACGGACCCTTTTTATTCGTAATATATCGATTTATAGGCAACTAGATGAATTAAGAACATAAATGTGTTATATGTTTTTTATTGACTAGTTTGTAATATTCTACATTTCGTTTGATCTTCATGACTTCTGTCAGTACAAAATATGGTTATGTTCTACATGTGTCCTCTTTTTCAGCCATGACCCTACCTATTGAACTCTTGTTTAGAAATCTTCTTGCTCAGGGAAATAATGGACCTACGACGCCAGCCCGAACTACACCTGCGGCACTAGCCCCAAATACAACTATGCCTGCCCAAGGTGACCTTCATATGGTCTTTTCCTTCATGTTTCTCTTATGCTCTTCCATGCGCACACAGTACCCTTTTTCAGTTAGCACAACAATTATTTTATTTTGTTAGTTTAAAATTCGTATTTGGAAAGGCAACAGGTTTATTATATTCAAAACTCAACATACGTATTTGCCTACCAACATCAGTTAATAAAATCTAACTCTTAATAACTTTGACATCTCATAATTTCGTTAAATTTCTCCCTTTGATAGAGTTATGTGTTAAAAAAAAATACAATAAACGAATTGGAAAGCAACATACATGGATCGTACATGAAGATAACTGACACAATGAAATAGCGTTATATTTTGAGAAAAAAATGGTGTTATTATAGGTTAAGTAAGGAATAAACAGTCCTCCGATGAATCAAGCATCGGGGTCTCTCGCTTTTTGCATCTCTTTGCCTGCATGTATTTCCCAACATGCAATCTTGGCTAAGTAAAACGTCCCTTAAGAATGTAAAGTGTACTATTCCATGTAGGAAGAAGGCATACTAAATTTTAAGATCTTCGATCAAATCGCTTTTTTAAATTAAAATAATTCAATCAAATATGTTTGAAATAAACTACGTTAGTTTGATATAAATTCCAGTTTGCAGAGTGGCCTATTAGTTTAGAAAGATAAACGTTAATGTTTAACTGTTTAATGTTATAGTATTAAATTTAATATTAATTTACAAATTGTACAGGTGTTTGATTTTGTTGACAATGTTCCTTGTGTACCTTTCTTAAATACTGTTTGGTTTGATATCTAACGAACCAGGTTACTAATTATCGTGGCTGTTGTGTATCATTTTCAATGTGTCTCAAATGCTTACATAGTTAACAATACAGAATATATTACATATATTAATGATCCATTAATAATTCATTAATGTCATTTCATATCAACAAATGTTATTATTAAGATCATTCCTTGCTTAATAGTATTGTTGAATGTTTCTATGTTTTATATTAAATAAGGAAACAAAACGCGTCATATGAAGTTACCATGAGTTGCAATTAGTGTTGGAAACATACTGTACATATGGTGTAATTAGCACGTGTTGTTTTATTTTTTGTTTCCTTGTTGTAGATGGAAAACTTTGCCAAAATTAAAACGTTAAAAGAAACTTCCCTGAACTAATCTCTGTTTAAAAGCTAATTCCGGTTTAAAAAGATTGGACAAAGCTTATCATCCAAAGTGAACCCTTAACATTTTTAAACTTCTTCCAACAATATTGACGATGAGCTGTTGTTTGTCGCTGAAATATATGATCACCAAGATATGGTGAGCTTCGAAAATCTTGCTTTTCATTATAAGACTGAATCACCGCCATTTTGAAAGACACGTTGAAAACGTTCATTAAATTATCGCTACTTTTAAAGGTTTTGTAAATAAATGGTTCCCTCGCCATTTTAAGTCTTAGATCAAGATTGTATTACAATGTAAAGAGCTTAGTGCTTATTGATTTGATATAATACATTAAATTTAATTAGAAACATTAAAAAAATTACGTGGCAAGATGACTTATAATAAGTAATAATTATCTAGCGATAAAGATTTCAGTGATAGAACACAAAAATGAGTCTCACGTTTTCGAGTTACGGTTAAAATGCAGTCAAATGTAAGGTTTGCGATAAAATAGCCTTTATAGTTTATGATCATAAAATACATCATTATTGGTAGTGATGTTATAAAGATGAATTTAATCATATATTTTGGAGTCATACAGGCGTGAGGGTCTTTATTAAAGGTAAAATAATACAGTAACAAGTTAAAGACATTCCAATGCTTTATCAAGTTTGTTTCGGTGTTGTATCTTCAAGACCATTGTTTCTATTTTAGATACAAAAGAGAAAGTAAAGTCTGTTAAAATCACAAGAGGCAGTGAATTCTGGGATGTAAATACCAAATTGACGTTTTTTGATTTATCTGTTTGATCTCTAATAAAGATAAATTTATATTTAATTACATTAAGTCCATTTTTTCAACAGATTTGTGTAATAGATTAAAATGCATTTAGTGTACTTTATTCTTGCTAGTAAGGTCATGTATATGTACAACTTTATAAATTAATCGAACATACATTAGAAATACATATACGTTCTAAATAGGAAATGAACAATCAGCATGAAATCTATTATATATCGATCATTATTAATTAATATTAATATTAATTGATGATATTAAATATGTCATATTACGACATGAACCTCTGAACAAATCAGTTATTATTGGAATAATGGATGGCAGCACCAGGCTGAGTGGTGTCTGCTAGTGTAAACCCCATATGCAGGGATTCATCACATTAGTTTCAACAAAGGAAAATGTTGTTTGTGTTGAGAATAATAATTCAATGTTCATATTCTCATTTAGCGTGCATTAATTTAGAAGGAATAAAGTTATTCTGCAACACAGTAATGTTTTGCAACATATGATTGCAAATATATATATATATATATATATATATATATGGGAAGAAATTAAGTGTTGTTCATTGTAATTAAATATATTTGCAAATAATGAGAAGTAAATTTGAACATGTAATTTGAAATATAATATTTTTAAAAATGGATATCATAGTGGAAACATTAATTTTTTATGCAAGTGAAACTAGGCTCACAATACGGCTTCACTTACCCCATTATTCGGGTTAAATAAAGAGTATCAAATTATATACTTAGGAATAACATATGCAATATAAGGTTGAAGTAACACACATGCACACACATACACACACACACATATACACACACACACACACATACACACGCACAAATATACAAACATATATGCACACACACCTATACATACGTTCACAGTGTAAGGTGTACAACAGTTATGCGGTCATAAAGAACCACACAATGTTGTTCTTTAAAATAGCTTTATGAAAATCTCACTAAATTTACCTAAGTAAGAAATAGTTTACATTTGAAGCAATTGTAAAATCAAAATAAATGGTAATAATATTTGCATGATTACAAATATATGTTATCTCCACTACAGTTGATATAATTGGCTTTAAATGGTTACCATGGAAGTAATTGTAGATTTTGAAAACTCTTTATTATTAATTTTGGTTACTTGCTTAAAAGTTCTGAAGAGCAGTTGTACATGGTAAGCTGCGATAGGTTTGTTTTTTAACTATCTGCTTGTATTCGTCTTTCTCCAGTATGTCCAGCAAAATATTCCTTGTTCGAAAAATCGTGTGGGAGATTCTGTTATCGGTACGATTCATCCCTTTGCCAGAATTGGTATGCTGCAAATAGAGCATGTAATGCGGATAGAGGTGACCTTTTGGTGCCCACCGAATGCAATTACGAGTTTTTCAGGGCACTAGCAAGGCAAAATAAAGGTAAAATCATCAGGCTTGTTTAATATACTAGAAACGTTCGTGCAAAAATACAATAATAAGGAGCTATCTTCTGACGATGTGTATGAAAGTTCTTCTGGTTCGGTATTAAAAATCCAAAATCCCAACAACAACAAAAGGTGTCGGTAAACAATACCGCGCCTATGTTTGTATGACTTTGGAGTTAGTTTCCATCTGCTGAGTAAGTTGTAAATTGTGCAATCTTAACAAACTATTATTAACTCTATTAGATTGAGACACGCAACGAAGTTTGAACCTATCCTCGTAGCTATATGAAAGTTTAAATACAAAAAGAGGAGGACAAAATATTATTTAAATATACCAATGGATGTTTTCCTCCCAGAACATTAGTGTGCCAGGACTGTGGTGTATTCTTACTACGTGCACTGATAATCGAAACATTTCAAATGCTAGCAATCTTGATTTGAATGACCGTTAAGTTACACTTTTTCTCAGTGTGGCCTATTGAGACAATATAATTTTTAATACTAGACTAAACGGGTTCGCGACTAATAAACTAAAATTAAAAAATGTCTCGAACTTCTACGACATAAATGGAGGACCATATATTTTTTGTAACAACAGAGATACACTCATACACCTAAATTGAACAGAGGTAACTGTAATATGTTCAGATTTGTTTAAGGAAATTGGTACACATACACAGAAATAACCATCATACATGGTGTTCAGGAGATATCGAATTAATTAAACTTAAATCTTTTTTTACGTGCGCAAGATACCGTACATGGATTATGACGATAAATGTAAATGCTCATAGGTCACGATATTTTACAGGTCTTGATAAATGTTTCGGTCAAGAAATTTATATAATAATGATTTTATTGGAATAACAGAGAGAATGCGATGGCAATGAAACGTCCAAAGGTAAACAAAAATACACATATACATTTAAGAAAACACACTTACCACATAGGTAAATTAATAAAAGACTAAACCAATAGGGTTACTCTTTGTTAGTCAGATTCTTTAGTTTGGCATCAATGTCCTTTTATCCATTTACGTAAAAAAAAATGTTTGCTTCAAAAATGACGTTTCAGAAAAAGATATGTTCACCGTTTCTGCTGCGCACATGATCTAGCGGGAAAAAATCCAGTAATTAATTGCAATATATATACGTTTTGCAATAAAAATACAGAAAGTAAAATTAATGTTTTATTTCAGACAGATGCAATGGAAACGTCTGGTTGGCGATTATTGGAGGCGCATTTGGTTCTAAGTATATTACGACGGAAGGAGGCAGCATTCCAAAAACGTTTCGCTTTTGGGGTCCAGCGCAACCACTTAGTGGCGGAATTGCAATCTGTGTAGAAATGAGTAAAAACTTCGGCTACCTGATGAACGTCTCTCATTGTGAGAGTCCAAATAACTTTATTTGCATAAAACGGATATAACCAGGATTTGTGGGAACATTTTAAATATATATATATATATATATATATATATATATATATATATATATATATATATATATATATATATATGTTGGAGTATGTCTCAATGGATGGATGGATAAATGGACATATGGATAAATGGATGAATTATGGGCTTACAGGAGGAACATTTACTGAATAACCACAGACTGAATCAGAAATCACGATCCGACGTTTGTACCTTCATTAAAATTATTCCTATTGCATCATTACTACAACGTTAGACTTGAATGAGTGTATAATATCCAAACACACGTAGAACAATTTGAATAATTGATGCATATATTTTTTGTTTGTCTTGATAAATATGCTAAATTAATTTAATGTTTCCCTTTATTGAATTCTTTCATCAGGCATTATAAATGGTTTCACTTTTCATCTTGGTCAATATCATTTCTGGAATTTTCTCGGATGATAACCTTTATTGTTACGTTAATATCGACATAATGTTATCCTACATTGTAAAATCCCAATTTCGTTTTATACACTGTTCATGGCTATTGAAGTAATAGTCCAAATATAAAGCAAATATTCGAATAAATATGAACAATTTCGCAACGCCATTCTCCTCTGTGGCAATGGCGTACTGCCTGCAGATAACCACTTTTTTTTCTTTTTCTTGTGTTAGTTTATGATTCCTTCTATCAGCAAAATATGCTATTTCGCTCTTTTATTTCCTCATGTAACACTTCCACTAGCATAGCATGAACAGACATATCCGTGTGTTACGATATTGTTTTTTATGTTTATTTTTACTGATGTAGATATACAAACCTCCACACATCAAGACATTGTCCTCACAGCACAATGTATATAATGACAACCCTCACAGTTTAATTCATAAAAGTTCCAAACAGGCTCCAGACCAATTATATCCAAAGGTTCTGACCGTGATCAATTACCAACAAAATCGCTATTATAAGAGTTATATTGTCAGTCACTCGATAGCATTATACATGCATACGAGTTACGGAAATGTCTTCAACTTCTGAACTTTAAGCGAATTGAAGAACCTGGATCAAAGTTTTGAGATGTTATCTTCTTGCATATCCATTACCTGGTTTGGCTTTTCCCAATATCGCATCTTCGTTCTGAGTCGCCGGTGGTTTTCATTTCCACCAACAAGGCGTCGATCGCAGCCATGCTATTATATTTGTGATGCTAACGTATACAACTTATCAATCGTATTGAGGCTATTTTCTGCCGCGGTGAAATGTTCTCAATATGTACGTATTTGCGAATGCAACCGTCGCCAGTCACAATTGTTACTATTTCGTTTTATCTCCTGGAAAATATTTCTGATTGATGTATGTTTACTAGTTGTCACAGTCCTTATCCGTGCAACATCCACCAATGGTTGATGGTGCTCCTATTCTGCATATACTTTACACGATCTCCCAGCGAGTTTTTATTTCATGAGTAGCACATTCTTCCTTATTTCTTCCTTAGTTGTAGTAGCTCATTCTTGATTATTTTATCGGATCGGTAACATTTAGTATACACCATAGTCCTTCTATCAATAACGCGATGCTGTCGATGATTAGTTGCAATACACACTTATTTAATCATTTTGATACAGTGGTCATACAATTAGAGAAAATCTATGATATATATTTAAGATTCGGGTGACTGTACTACTTCTGTGCCTAACACCATAGTGGTTCTAATCAAATC
Organism: Unio pictorum; assembly: GCA_030141615.1. NCBI lineage: Eukaryota > Metazoa > Mollusca > Bivalvia > Unionida > Unionidae > Unio > Unio pictorum. The sequence continues at coordinate 2,202,490 of JARLTB010000090.1, forward strand.
AGTGAATAAAACATAAACGTTATTCATTGACACGTGGAAAATAACTAATATAAATGTTAATATTACTGGTGGCCCGATTACAAAATATCTTAAAAGCGCGTGTATGTAACGGCAGGTTCTCTTGTTGCAAGAATATGTAGCTAATTATTTATCAATATTGTTATTTTACAAAATTCATCTTGTATTGCCATTCGATCAATATGATACCATCTATACTCTTGGACATTTAAGATATGAGATTAAAAATCTATCAAAGTATTCCCTATCCATAACACCAAAGCATATCGATCCCTCGTCAAATCATCACCCATCAGCAAATTATTTGTATTTTATATCTACAATCGAAGTCATTAGGCGATCTGTATGTCCAAATATTGTTTGTTCGAATATCGGCTTTGTCAACATAATGAATGATACACGCATTTCATTTTATTTTTACAAAAATCAGAAGCTCTCTCCTTTTTTGGCAACCCTGGGCAAATCCGCATCAGTGACACTTCGGTGGGCGTTTTCAAGTGTACATCCGATGTGAAAGTGTAAATTCAGTACATATTTGTTCTGTTAAGCTTTAAAATGCTTTTCGCGAATGGATTCATTGCTTTTACATGTAGATAAAACTGAAACGATATTAATTTACAACTTGAAACTAATTAGTATCAATTTTAGCATTACTGTTGGCCCGATTTAACACCCATTACGCTAATTTTGAATCCTAATCACTGCAGTCAGAATCCATTACTTGTTTGTAAGGAAATGTCTAACTGTAAACACAAAATCAAAGACGTCGAGTCCCTTACCGTAATTTTCATCTTCATCAGGTAGTGGTTTTGGTACTGCATATATGAAAATATCTGGAAAATGGCTGTAACGGCAGTTGTTCTTGTTGTAAGAATATATAACTGATTATTTATCAACAGTGTTATTTTAAACAGTTCACCTCTGTAGCGTCATTTGATCAATATAATAATACCTATGATCGTGTACCTTTAAGATATGAGGTTGAAATCTATCAAAGTATTCCTTATCCATAACACCATAGCATATCGACATCATGTCAACTCATCATCTTTTTCTCAGCGAATGATTTGTATTCTACACGAAAAACTGAAGCAATTATGCGATCTGTTCTTCCACATATTGCTTGTTCGAGCATCGGCATTGCCAACATATTCCATATTGCATAAACGCGTATCGTTTTCGTTCTCAAAAATCTCAATCTTTTCTGGGCAAATATACACGAGCGACACTTCGTTGTGCGTTATTAAGTGCAAATTCGAAGTGAAAGAGTAAAATCAGTAAGCATGGGCGGGATTGAGTTTGAACATTCTTTTCACGAATGCAATCATTGCTTTTACAAGAAAATACATTTCATGCAAAAATATTTAGTGGTTCAAGAAGCTTCTAGCGAGCCAAATACAAGATACGTGACCATTCTTATATGTGTATATATATATATATATATATATATATATATATATATATATATATATATATATATATATATATATATATATAGATATATATATATATATATATATATATATATATATATATATATATGGTAAAACATAAGAACGTGCCAATGCTTATATGCGTGTACATATAAACCCGCTAGTCCTAAATATTCTAGTCCAGACTATTGTACCCTAACTCACCTAGAAACACCATTATACACTAAGTACTGATTTAAGAATGATAAAATAAGTATTCATGTAGCAAATGTATTATCAATACTTCAGATTACATGCAGATTCCATGTACATAATGTACTACCTAGCAAATGTATGCCTACACAGATACCTACCTACCTTCCTATATACCTACCTACCTAAATACATACCTGCATGCATACATACCTACGTACGTGTATGCATACATATATGCATGCATACGTACGTGCGTGCGTGCGTACATACATAAGTACGTACGTACGTACAGGCATGCATGCATGCATGCATACACACATTCATACATACATACATACATACATACATACATACATACATACATACATACATACATACATACATACATACATACATACATACATACATACATGCATACATACATACATTGTTGAAAGTGTCAGAAAAAAACACATACTGCAGACCGATATTTAATGGATGAAAACGAGATGGAAACATACTGAATGATAGAAACAAAAGTTCATACTCCAACATCTGGTGCAAAAGCATAACAATGTTAACATATATCATCCCACATTGACAGAAACAAACTTTAGAGTAATCATTCAATGATATTAATTGTTGTTGACTGGGTACATTTAGCGTCTAACTTGATTTAGTTAGTTGTGTGTTCGTTTCTGCTGCATGCGTTTGAATATCATATCCAATATAATTCTACGCATTGAGATGACAGTACATTTTCAGTAACATGACATTCAATTAGCCATGACAATTTCCCATTAACACATTTTAATTTTGTTCGCAAAACGAAGATTGTACGTTTCAGGGCAAATGGAATGAAGTCTTCTTGTCTAGAATTTAGCATGTTGTTATTCGCATAACGGCGCAAAACTAAACGTATGTTAGAGTAGAAAGGGTTGGAAATGGTATCAATCGTGTAGAATGATGGCTTCATATTAGGTGAAATAATGGATCTGGGATCCAATTCGGTATAATACGATTTCTCTATTCTGTATGATAATGTTATCTGATTGACAATATTTATAATAATAATTTAGATTTGTATTATCGTGTATTTTCTCATATATTCCAGAGATAGTAATTTTGATCTGTCTCTAATATGAATAGATATCTGTGTATGGGAAGCTACATCAACAAACATGGAGGATGAAAATAACGTGTTTATCCAATCGAGGGCATCACAATTAGTGAACATCAAATTGATATTGTCTGCATTCAAGCATATACTTCGAACGGCGGACAGTTATTAATAGTTTTCTCACGATATTTTAATTTATTCTGCCATTCTATTGTTATGCATTAGTGCAAGATAAGTTACGCTTTTTCAATAAAGTGGTCAAAAGCGAAATTGTCCATTGGATGACAGCTACTTTCGGATCATTGCTACATAGTTACATACATACTTACAAACACACGGAAGTCTCCGACGCAACTGTTATATAGTTGTATAGGTAATTCAGCATAATCTCTTGGCAATGGTAATTTCACTTCCTTCTGTACTTCCAGGAATGTTTCAGATTAACACATATGATGTGTCAGCAATATGGTCAATCAGTCATAGCTAAAGTCTGGTAAATTGTGGAAAAGAGATCTTATTGAAATATCTGAATACACGTAATGATTTGAACACTATTTCATATTTGCATCAAAAAGAAAACTACAGTAGGATGATGTTAGTCAGTGTAAACAGTTAATCGGTGGAACAAGTAAACATAGTCTATTGTTGATAGAATCAAACAGAATTTCAAGGAACATATTAGATATAATAAATTTAGTCACCACAGTAAACTTGTATGTAACTACTTAAATGTCTAGCGACTATAACAGTTTTGTTTCACGTGGTTATATATTGTACTTTCTTGTTTAAAAACTTTTATGTGTGAATGTAAATAACAACGTATTCAAAATACGTACGCGGATGTATGTATGTATTATTTGTTACGTGTAATTGATTTGTGTCATTTAGTTTTTATTTTAATTGTTTGTTTGTCAGATTAAAATTTGACATTTTAAGTTTTAGATTCATTCATACGTAAAGTTTTACGTAATTATCAACATGTACATTTGAACTTTAAACAAACTGACCCATTGTTTTGTGTTTTCTGTTATATTTAAAGCTTCGGTCACTTCTCTTTTGTGATGGCAGGTCAGAATTACAAATAAAATGGATTACCAGGGTTCATACTTGATAATATGCTCCTTATTACTCTATCGGACCTAAGTACCATCATCCAACATGTGCCTTCTGTCCCTTTTTATAAAATATTCAAATAAAGACTATCAATTGCAAACTTTTCCTTCATTCATTTACATTCTTCTTACATAGATTTGTTGGTTTAACAGATTATACCGTTTAGCTGTACTTTATTTATGTGCTGCAAAGGTTTGTGGTTTACTGAAGGTCAAAGCATATTAACTTGTTTCTTACAAAGATGTAGATACAGGAAGCACAATGGTAAAGTGTATTGAAATTTAAAGTTATAGCAGTTATGTCATTACATCATTTTTTGTCAAAACGTGACAAAGTACTTCCTGAAAAAATACAATTTCATAAAGTTCTAAATTCACCAAATAATTGAAAATAAAACGGTAAGAAGCTAATAGTAAAATATATTGGTTGCTGATCAACGGGGGATGATGTGAATGGTGTATGTTAATGAAGATAGATGAAAAGATGTTTAAAATAAGATATTTACATTACATAAATATGTTCTAGGTATTATCATTCAAAATATGGATATTTAATATCAATGGGGTATTATCATTTTGATTCTCTATTCATTTCCTCTGGATTAGATCTCAGAAAATATATATTTACTAGAGCAGCGGAGGGGCGAATCCGACAACTTTGTATAGGCATCTATTTGGCAAACTCAGGCTTCCTGGTAAAGTGAATCGGACAGGCGTCGATTCGGCAAACTAACACTTCCTCGAAATCGTAAAAAAAGGTATGCTTGAGATGCCATGGTTGTTGTCGCCGCCCCCTCTGCAGCAATGGGTTAAGCGAATATTTTATCAAGTCCGATACGATATCGCGTTCGAGGATCTGCTAAATTTATCGTCACGAATCCATGTTGGATTGACTGAGCGCGACTAAAGAAATTTCTAAATTGGTTCGATTCATAACTACAGGTTGGCCCAAAATTTTATCAGCCACTCGCACCCTTCACGGATCCATCACATGTACAGTCAGTCATGTGTATACACGTACAGTTAACATACAGCACCCTTGAATTATTAGCTACGTGTACAGTCGTGACTCAACCACATGAATAGACATACTCACATACATATAGACAGCGCTACTGACCACCTCTTCTGTCAGTTAATCTTGTCGACTTCAACACAACCAAACTGATACTAATAATGGGTTCTAAACGAATACCTATATATATATAGCCTAAGACCTTAAACTCTAATATAAACGTGAAATTCACAGCTCACAACGTTTCAAATCTGCGTTGTAATAAATTAATCCTTACAGGATATAACATTAAAATCTCAATAAGATTGCATATCAAATAAAATATAAATTGAACACACAACCCTATGGCTTAAGAACACAATGTAGAACGTGCACTCCTCGACGACATCCAAAACGACCAGTGTGTCGGTCATAAATTGATCTTGCTTAAATCCATAAGACAGTGGGTAATATTCAGGGAACATTACACAGACATATCATGATTATAATGTGTTTTGTCGCGAGTTGGAGCGAGATACATCTTAGTTGCTTAGCTTACCTGGAAAGACGCTTATTCAAAATAAATAGCGTTATAAGCATTTACAACGAAAATAATTCAAATATTTCTAAGGCATAACCAAATTATTTTTTTGCCTAATTCTGTAACAAAATGTATGTATGTATGTATGTATGTATGTATGTATGTATGTATGTATGTATGTATGTATGTATGTATGTATGTATGTATGTATGTATGTATGTATGTATGTATGTATGTATGTATGTATGTATGTATGTATCTATCTATGTATCTGTCTATGTATGTATGTTTACATGTGTGCAGAATAGAAACCGAGTGGGTTTTCTATTCTATTAATATCTCAAGCACAATGTGTAAAATGTGAATATATATAAACATAATTAGTGGAGAAAAATATATCATGTAAGAATATAACGATTCTCACACGCTAACAACACAATATTGATCCAATTATTCTTTACAAACATTCACACAGTGAAAACAAACTAAAAGTGTTATATCAATCTGAAACACAGATTCAAGAATCATCATAGATTTCATATACGTTTCGAATGATAGTATGCACTGTAAGTATGTCACGTATGGACTACATTTAAAATTCAAACAATCTCAAGTTATTCAAAAATGTTTAAAATGTGCTGCACTGTAAGTGATATTTACATATATGTCAAGGTGGACACCTGAGATTGAAAACATGGTCATGTAAATGAAAATGCACCCAAATGAAAAAAACAATTGGAACAAATAAATGGTTGTTGACCTTTGTACAGTTGTACAATTCATAACTTTGGGTTGGCCCAAAATTTTATCAGCCACTCGCACCCTTCACTTATCCACCACATGTACAGTCAGTCATACGTATACACGTACAGTTAACATACAGAACCCTTAAATTATTAGCTACGTCTACAGTCGTGCCTCCGCCACATGTACAGACATACATACATACATACATATAGACAGCGCTACTGACCAACTCTACTGTCAGTTAATCTTGTCAACTTCAATACAACCAAACTGATACTAATAATGGGTTCTAAACGAATACCTATATATATAGCCTAAGACCTCAAACTCTGATAGAAACGTGTAATTCACAGCTCACAACGTTTCAAATTTGCGTGGTAATAAATTTATCCTTACAGGATATAACATTAAAATCTCAATAAGATTGCATATCAAATAAAATATAAATTGAACACTCAACCCTATGGCTTAAGAACACAATGTAGAACGTGCACTCCTCGACGACATCCAAAACGACCAGTGTGTCGGTCATAAATTGATCTTGCTTAAATCCATAAGACAGTGGGTAATATTCAGGGAACATTACACAGGCATATCATGATTATAATGTATTTTGTCGCGAGTTGCAGCGAGATACATCTTAGTTCAGTAGAGTACCTGGAAAGACGCTTATTCACAATAAATAGCGTTATAAGCATTTACAACGAAAATCAGTCAAAAATTTCTAAGGCATAACCAAATTATTGATTTGCCTAATTCTGTAACAAAATTTGTGTATGTTTGTATATATGTATGTATGTATGTACGTATGCATGCATGCATGCATGTATATATGTATGTATGTATGTATGTATGTATGTATGTATGTATGTATGTATGTATGTATGTATGTATGTATGTATGTATGTATGTATGTATGTATGTATGTATGTATGTATGTATGTATGTATGTATGTATGTATGTATGTATGTATGTATGTTGTCTGTGTGTATGTATGTATGCATGTATATTAAATACAGTTATTGGTTTGTCTCTAGGCTAAGCTAATCACCTTAGCTGGTACATATCCAAATTTGTAAGTTGACCTCATTCGAAAGGAGCATAAGAAAGACATATAGACATACAGACTACAAATACATATCTGCAATATATCAGCAATTTACTAGTCTTATTGTAATATCTCACAACTAATTGATCATTACTTAACGTGTCATGTTTATCTGTATGCTTTTAATTGTTAATGGTTGTACATTATAATAGTTATTCATTTCTAAAAATTGAGACTTTAAAGATTTCCACTGTAATTTTTTATTAGCTTCTCATACAAGAAATTTGATGATATAATGATAAATAACTAGCTCGTAATAATGCAGAAATAGCAATAGCGGCTTGGACCTTTTACAGTCATATGAAGCTCTAGGGCATCAAGCCGCAAACATGTAATATAATGTCCCATCCAGTCAGATGTTGTAGACATCAATCCACGCAGTCCTAACACTAATCTCCTAATGCAATGAGCCAAGCGAGGTGGCTAATAGTATCACTTGTATACGTCCTTGATATGATTTTGTGATGGATGAACCCGGGACCTCCCGCATCAGAGGCGAACGCCGTAACAACTTACTCAATGAGAGCAGTCACAATTAATGAAATCAGTTATTTCTCATGGCAACCGATTCCATGAAAAATACTTCATTATCATTTCTACATACTTACATACAAACATACACGCGAAATAGGCCTACATAACTAATCTGTTCTTTTGAACGGAATTAATTTGTAACCCAGGGGTAATTTTATTTTTACTTCCTTCTGTACTTCCGGGAATGTTTCAAATTGATATAATTGGTGTGTCAGCAACGGGGTCGATCACATTTATTTTTATAATTTTGAATTTATTATTGCAAACTGTTTAGTGAAACTGTGGAAATTTATAAAGAAGATATGGATTTATTGTTATATCGGAATACACGCAAACAATTGAAAACTATCTTGTTTTCCTCAAAAAGAAAACTATAAAAGAACGATGTTAGTGTAAAGAGCCATTTGGCCGGTGCAACAAGTCATTTCTGATATATAGTAACAGGCTTTATATGAACTATTTGATATGACCATTTTAGTCAGTACAGTATAATTGTCTATAATCACTTAAATCTCTAGCCACTATAACGTGTCTGATACATGCCGTTACGTATTATTTAGTAGTTTCTTGTTTAACAAACACATTTATGTATGCAATGTAAAAAACAAAGTTCCACAAAATATGTATGTATGTATGAATGTATGTATGCATGCATGCATGAATGCATGGATGCATGTATGTATGTATGTATTTATGTATGTATCTATGTATGTATGTATGTATGTATGTATGTATGTATGTATGTATGTATGTATGTATGTATGTATGTATGTATGTATGTATGTATGTATGTATGTATGTATGTATTGATGGATGGATGGATGGATGTATGTATGTATGTATGTATGTATGTATGTATGTATGTATGTATGTATGTATGTATGTATGTATGTATGTATGTATGTATGTATGTATGTATGTAAGGTATACTAAAGGGAAGTCATTATATTGTAGTACAGTTTTTTTCTTCTTGAACGTTGCCCGCATGCGCGAATATTATAACACGGAACATGTTCATTTACTCGTCGTTTCTCGTCACGAGATCACAAGGGCGGTATTATTCAGAAAACATATTGATCAAATGTAATACCCTCTGTCTTGCATTGGAGTGATTTCCAATATAAAGGGTTTTGTTGGTCCCTTCTTATTTTTGCTAGTATCACGGCATGAAACAATAAGTCTAATTTTACTAATTTGTACATTACAAATTATGTGTACCACAGTGACTTCTTAACCTCTATGGTCATCTCTTTATTGATAATAATTTTTTCCGATTATATGTATGTTTGCATGTCATTTCAAAAAAGACGAGTTCTTATTACGACGAAGAAATGTTATAGTGATGTAGAAATTATCAATGTTCTCGCACCTACAAGTTTCTTCCTACTGAAATGAAATCGATGCACTTTGAATAAAACACAACTGCTATTAATACAATCATTGTAACATAAGGACAACCTATTTTGCAAGATGTGTGAAATAAGGAGAATGAAAATTAATTGGAAAACAATGCATTATTTTAATTTATTTACTAATGCTGTCCTATCATGCTGTTTTACACATATATTTGTGTTCGAATTAAGGCGCTAGTACAAATATAATTCAACGTGGAATAACCTTGTTTATCATCGTTTTTTGGTATAGCATTGGGATTCAGATCTTAGTGACATGTTGGTACATTTTTATTCTCCCACTACCTTGATAGCTAGAGGTTTTTGTGCTACTCTTGCATTTCAATAAATAATGTATATATGCATCACACTGTTATGAAATAATGGAGGTTTTTGGTACAATAGTTTGATTATAAAAAGCATCAGCATGTTGCCAGAGAGGTACATGAAAGACAATAGTGGGAAATGATACTATTGTATTCAATATTGTTGTTTCAGGTAAAGTAGGTGAAGTTTACGCGCGTTTAATACCAATAATCCAATTGAATTCTTTACTAGACGAACTGTTATGCAGAACATTATTGTTACACAGCATAAGTATTCACAAGTAACCCACATCATTAAACGATTACAACAACAAGATCGGAAAATGCCGGCATCAATAATTCAAATAGAATGTACATAATGGCCTTTTGAGAAAAAACAATAGGATATAAAGAGTACCATTCCTGTGTCTTTTTTGTTCCCTATAACCATTCTCCACTAGGTATTTTTACATACGATTGCAACCTTGTTTAAGCGTGGCGTCTGAAACTCAGGCTAGTCTACATCGAGATTATGTCAGGGATTGGCGGCTTGAGGAGTAGGTAACATTGTGAAGATTTCCGGGGAAAGGTCACTTTCTCATCCGCGCCGCTCAATACTTAATCCATTATTGTCTCCTGAGAGAACCTCGATGCCATCCGGACTGCGGCTGAATTTGACAAATCTGAAGATTGTATCGTAAGTGCCGTATGCATCATTATTCATTGGACATAGTTTTCGTTAGATGTTTCAAATGCTTGTCACGGAAGAATACAGCCAGCTGTAGCATAACCCTCTTGTATGATCTAAGTCTGTGGCATTCGTTATTTCTGTTGCAATAAAAGGCATGGTTATCAGTCACAATTCGGTGCTGAGTACATAAAGGCGGCGTTGAACCCGAACCTATCATGCATGGTGCTTTGTGTTCGAGTACACCATCCAACAAAGATATTCTAGACACTTATCATCATACCGCACTGTTTTCCTTGTATATAACCAATAACAGATTCAAAAATGCGTCTGACAGTGGAAAGTGAAATCGGCCGAAAGCTTTAGGTGTGGTTTGAAGCAGACAAATTATTAATGATATTCGGGTAGGATCATGCTGATGTCAATGCACTGTATGGTCGCAAGCAGAGACCAGCGCATGTAACATTAATTTAACTCAAGTGCATCTGAGGGTTATTATTATATTAGTATATTCGCTCAAATTTTCACGAATCTTTGGAAAATGTTGTTTTTATTTCATCTCTAACAGCCTCACTCTAAATCCAGAGGCTCGAGATTTTAACATATCATTGTCCGCTGAATCCATATTGATTTGAATACGAAACATAAACAAGTATACACAGAGAACAAAGTTCACCTCCGTCTAAAGATGATTTTAGTGTCTTCGCGAGAATATGTGTACAACCTTGCATCCCTATTATTCATGTTTGTTCACAATGCTTACGTTAATACACAGTTTTCAATCATTGGTTTATCGGTAGGATGGTGCCTCATAAAAAGCTGTGGTTCGCCTGCATTTCGCATTAGTGCATAAAAACTCCCTTTTCCTATACTTTGGCTTGCCTTCATATTGTGCCTAGAACCTTTCTTTCTCTTAACCACTGGAGTCAATATCGCGTTTTATTTACATTCAGCATGTCAGTATACAAGAGGGTAAACCCATTTTGTTTGTGTTTGTATTTCGAATCAGTAACATTTGTTTATTAGACTTGATTATGACTTTCAGAAAATGTATCCCATTCGCTTTGTTAATGTTGCGTTTTTATCACTACGCATACAATATATATGTACGGAGTGTACGACATCCATGCCATATGTCAGCGACTTATATATTTCTATGAAGAATTCATACAACAACATTTCGCAATTTTTGTCATATTCTTCACCAAGACTTTGCCTTTTCTGAACATTCGATATGATGTATTTATTCCAGCTATATAGCAATTTGATCTTTACTGTCATTCTATAACGACACCCTTGTTTGGACAACTTTATTTACCCATACAAATACAGAAGTGAATTCAGTCATAATATTGTGAGCATCGAACACTCATGCTTCTGGTGGCATTATGCAATAGTCTACTACTTAAACTCTATGATGTTAGAGTTTAGTTGCATATTTGTATAACAGTGAGTCATAATTCAGGCATATTTGACAGCGCTACTCTGACATTGCAATCATTACATTATCGATGATATATCGATGATATATATATATATATATATATATATATATATATATATATATATATATATATATATATATATATATATGATATATCGATGATATATATATATATATATATATATATATATATATATACATATCTATATATATATATATATATATATATATATATATATAAGATATATAGATGGATAGATAGGTCAATATATAGACGCAATCAATATATTTTGTTTTAATATACAGGTACTAAAAGCATGAGACACAAGAGCATCTTTTTGGTTGTAGTTGTGCTGCTCGAAAATTGCCTACTGACCAGCATCAATAATGGAGAATATATGTTCCCGGGCCCACAAGCACTATCGTGGAAACACAATGGATGTGGATCACTTTTCAATTGTTTCGGTATTTATATTCCATCTAAATACAGACATATTTGACAAATTTTATGTTAATCTCTGTCTATATAAGCATTCTTGCATGTCTTTATATGCATGCAAGAATTTGTCTTTGTATATAAGCATTTATGTTGCCACGTTGATACGTAAGTTCGGATATTTGCATATCTATCTGCATGCATGCTTGTATACACGGTCACACGTACGCAAGTAAAAACTCAAGCACGCAAGCACACACGTAAAATCACACGTATATATGTATGTATGTACGTATGTACGTATGTATGTATGTATGTATGTATGTATGTATGTATCTATGTATGTATGTATGTATAACCTTTAGACGTATGCATTGCAGTCTTTGTTATTCGATGATTAATGTACTTTCGTTTTTCATATAATTATCAGGAAAACTAAAATAAAGTTCTCTCTGAATCTGCTTTTAATTTTCACGACGGTTTACATAAATTTTCTTTGAGCTATTGATTGTTAATCATGATCGTGTTAAGTTCTCTGATTTTCAAATTATCCTGGATAATCTTTTCATCGTTTCTTGTGTTGTTTCCTGTTACTTGTATCTGCAAAATATACAATTTTGGGAACGTACGTTTCTCCTAACGGTACCTTTTTATTCTTAATATATCGATTTATAGGCAACTAGATGAAATAAGAACATAAATTTGTTATATGTTCCTTTTTATTGACTAGTTTCTAATATTCTAAATTTTGTTTGATCTTTATGACTTCTGTCAGTACAAAATATGTTTTTTTACATGTGTCCTCTTTTTCAGCCACTACCCTACCTGTTGCACTCTTGTTTCGAGATCTTCTTTTTCAGAGAAATATTGGACCTACGACGCCATCCCGAACTACACCTACGACGCCATCCCGAACTATTCGTACGACGCCAGCCCGAACTACACCTACGACGCCAGCCCGAACTACACCTTCGACGCCAGCCCGAACTACACCTTCGACGCCAGCCCGAACTACACCTACGACACTAGCCCCAATTACATCTACGCCTGCCTCAGGTGACCTTCATATGGTCTTTTCCTTCATGTTTCTCTTATGCTCCTCTATGCGCACACAGTACCCTTTTTCAGTTAGCACAACAATTGTTCTATTTTGTTAGTTTAGAGTTGGTATTTGGAAAGGCAACAGGTTAATATATTCAACACTCAACATACGTATTTGCCTTCTAACATCAGTTAATAAACTCTAACTCTTAATAACTTTGACATCTCATAATTTCTTTAAATTTCCCCCTTTGATAAAGTTATGTGTTACAAAAAAAAACATACAATAAACGAATTGGAAAGCAACATACATGGATCGTACATGAAGATAACTGACACAATGAAATAGCGTTATATTTTGAGAAAGAATGGTGTTATTATAGGTTAAGTAAAGAATACATAGTCATCGGATAAATCAAGCATCGGGGTCTGTCGGTTTTTGCATCGCTTTGCCTGCATGTATTTCCCAACATGCAATCTTGGCTAAGTAAAACGTTCCTTAAAAATCTAACGTGTACTATTTCATGTAGGAAGAAGGCATACTAAGTTTTAAGATCTTCGATCAAATCACTTTTCTAAATTAAAATAAGGCAATGAAATATGTTTGAAATAAACTACGCTAGTTTGATATAAATTCCAGTTTGCAGAGTGGCCTATTAGTTTAGAAAGATAAAAGTTAATGTGTAACTGTTTAATGTTATAATATTAAATTTAATATTACTTTACAAATTGTACAGTTGTTTGATTTTGTTGACAGTGTTCCTTGTGTACCTTTCTTAAATACTGTTTGGTTTGATATTTAACGAACCAGGTTACTAATTATTGTGGCTGTTGTCTATCATTTTCAATGCGTCTCAAGTGCTTACATAGTTAACAATACACAATATGTTACATATATTTATAATCCATTAATAATTCATTAATGTCATTTCATATCAACAAATGTTATTATTAAGATCATTCCTTGCTTAATAGTACTGTTGAATGTTTCTATGTTTAATATTAAATAAGGAAACAAAACGTGTCATATGAAGTTACCATGAGTTGCAATTAGTGTTGGAATCATACTGTACTTATGGTATAATTGGTACGTGTTGTTTTTTTGTATGCTTGTTGTAGATGGAAAACATTGCCAAAATTAGAACGTTAAAAGAAACTTCCCTGAACTAATCTCTGTTTAAAAGCTAATTCCGGTTTAATAGATTGGACGAAGCTTATCATCCAAAAGTGAACCCTTACCATTTTTAAACTTCTTCCAACAATATTGACGACGAGCTGTTGTTTGTCGCTGATCACCAAGATATGGTGAGCCTCGAAAATCTTGCTTTTCATTATAAGACTGAATCACCGCCATTTTGAAAGAAACATTGAAAATGTTCATTATATTATCACTACTTTTAAAGGTTTTATGAATAAATGGTTCCCTCGCCATTTTTAAAACTTACCGGTAGACTAGGATTGTATTACAATATAAAGAGCTTAGTGCTCATTGATTTGAAATAATACATTAAATTTAATTAGAAACATTAATAAATTTACTTGGCAAGATGACGTGTAATAAGTAATACTTATCTACCGATAAAGATTTCAGTGATAGAAAACAAAAATGAGTCTCACGTTTTCGAGTTACGGTTAAAATGCAGTCAAATGTAAGGTTTGCGATAAAAAAAAGCCTTTATAGCTTATGACCATAAAATCACTATTGGTAGTGATGTTATAAAGAGGAATTTAATGACACACGTTTTAGTCATACAGGCGTGAGGGTCTTTATTAAAGGTAAAATAATACAGTAGCACGTTAACGACATTCCAATGCTTTATCGAGTTTGTACACGGTGTTGTATCTTCAAGATTAATGTTTCTTTTTTGCACCTAAAAGAGCACGTGAAGTCTGTTAAAATCATTAGAGGCAGTGAATTCTGGGATGTAAATACCAAATTGTCGTTTATTTTATCTGTTTGATCTCTAATAAAGATAAACGTATGTTTAGTTACATTAATTCCATTTTTTAACAGATTTTTGTAATAGATTAAAATGCAATCAGTGTACCTTATTCTTGCTAGCAAGGTCATGCATATGTACAACTTGATAAATTAATTGAAATAAATTTAGAAATACACAAATGTTCTAAATAGGAAATGACCAGTCAGCATGAAATCTATTATATATTGATTATTATTTATTAATATTAATATTAATTGATGACATTAAATATGTCACAGTAAGACATGAACCTCTGAACAAATCAGTTATTATGGGAATAATGGATGGCAGCACCAGGCTGAGTGGTGTATGCTAGTGTAATCCATATATGCAGGGAGGGATCACATTAGTTTCAACAAAGGAAAATGTTGTTTGTGTTGAGAATAATAATTCAATGTTCATATTCTCATTTAGCGTGCATTAATTTAGAAGTAATACAGTTAATCAGCAACACAGTAATGTTTTGCAACATATGATTGCAAATATCTATCTATCTATCTATCTATCTATCTATCTATCTATCTATCTATCTATCTATCTGTCTGTCTGTCTGTCTGTCTGTCTGTTTGTCTGTCTGTCTGTCTGTCTGTCTGTCTGTCTGTCCGTCCGTCCGTCCGTCCGTCCGTCCGTCCGTCCGTCCGTCCATCCATCCATCCATCCATCCATCCATCCATCCATCCATCCATCCATCCATCCATCCATCCATCTATCTATCTATCTATCTATCTATCTGTCTATCTATCTATCTATATATGGGAAGAAATTAAATCTTGTTCATTGCAATTAAATATATTTTCAAATAATGAGACGTAGAGATGAAAATGTAATTTGAAATATGATTTTTGTAAAAATGGATATCCTTGTGGAAACGTTAATTTTGTATGCAAGTGAGACTACGCTCACAATACGGCTTCATTAACGCCATTATTTGGGTTAAATAAAGAATATCAAATTATATACTTAGGAATAACATGCAATATAAGGTTGAAGTAACACACATACACACACAGACACACACAGACACACACGCACAAATACATACATTCACATTCTAAGGAGCACAACCGTTATGATGTCATAAAGAACCACACAATGTTGTTCTTTAAAATAATAGAAATAGCTTTATCAAAATCTCATGAAATTTACCTAAGTAAGAAATAGTTTACGTTGGAAGCAATTGTAAAATCAAAACAAATGGTAATAATATTGACATGAGATTACAAATAAGTATGTTACCTCCACTACAGTTGATATAATTGGCTTTAAATGGTTACCATGGAAAAAATTGTAGATTTTGAAAACTCTTTATTATTAACTTTGGTTACTTGCTTAAATTTTCTGAAGAGCAGTTGTACATGGTAAGCTGCGATATGTTTCTTTTTTTTACTATCTGCTTGTATTCGTCTTTTCTCCAGCATGTCCACCAAAATATTCCTTGTTTGAAAAATCGTGTGGGAGATTCTGTTATCGGTACGAATCGTCCGTTTTCCAGAATTGGAATGCTGCACAATCAGCCTGTATAGCGGAAGGAGGTAACCTTTTGGTGCCCTCCGAATGCAATTACGAGTTTTTCAGGGTACTAGCAATGCAAAATAAAGGTAAAATCATCAGGCTTCTTTAATATACTAGAAACGTTAGTGCAAACATAAAATTATAAGGAGCTATCTTCTGACGATGTGTATGAAAGTTCTTCTGGCACGGTATTGAAAATTCAAAATCCCAACAGCAACATAAAGTGTCGGCAAAAAATACTGCGCCTCTGTTTGTGTGACTTTGGTGTTAGTTTCCAACTGTTGAGGTAGTTGTAAATTGTGCAATGTTAACAAAATATTAGGAACTCTATTAGATTGAGACACTCAACGAACTTTGAACCTATCCTCGTAGCTATAAGATAGTTAAAATACAAAAAGAGGAGGACAAAATCGAATATTATTTAAATAGACCAATGGATGTTTTCCTCCCAGAACATTAGCGTGCCAGGACTGTGGTGTATTCTTACTACTTGCACTGATAATCGAAACGTTTCAAATGCTAGCAATCTTGATTTGAATGACCATTAACTTACTCTTTTCCTCAGTGTGGCCTATTAAGACAATACAGTTGTTTAGTAATAGACTAAACGGGTTCGCGACTAGTAAACTAAAATTAAAAAATGTCTCGAACTTCTACGACATAAATGGAGGAACATATATTTTTTGTAACAACAGAGATACACGCATATACCTAAGTTGAACAGAGATAACTGTAATATGTTTAGCTTTGTTTAAGGAAGTTGTTACACATACACAGAAATAACCATCATACATGGTGTTCAGGAGATATCGGATTAATTAAACTTAAATCTTGTTTTACGTGCGCATGCTACCGTAGACGGATTATGATGATGAATGTACATGCTCTTAGGTCAAGATATTTTATAGGTCTTAATAAATGTTTCGGTCAAGATATTTATATAATAATGATTTTATTAGAATAACAGAGAGAATGCGATGGCAATGAAACGTCGAAAGATAAACAAAAAACACATATTTATTTAAAAAAACACACTTACCACAAAGATAAATTAAGAAAAGACTAAACCAATAGAGTTACTCTCGGTTAGTCAGATGCTTCAGTTTTTCATCAATGTCTTTTTATCCATTTACGTATAATCTTTTTTTGCTTCAAAAATGACGTTTCAGAAAAAGACATGTTCACCGTCTCTGCTTCGCCCATGATCTAACGGAAAAAATCCAGTAATTAATTGCAATATATAAACGTTTTGCAATAAAAATACAGAAAGTAAAATTAATGTTTTATTTCAGAAATATGCAATGGAAACGTCTGGTTGGGGGCTGTTGGACACTCACTAAGGATTGAGTATTTGTCGACGAATAGTGTTGGCCTTTTTCCAGACACGTTTCCCTTTTGGGGTCCAATTCAACCACCTGCTCTCGGAATTCTTAGCTGTGTAGAAATGAGTCGAAACCTCGGCCATCTGATGAATGTCATTCATTGTTACAAAGCCAAATGCCTTTATTTGTCAAATATTCAAATAACCAGGATTTGTGGGAACATTATATATATATATATATATATATATATATATATATATATATATATATATATATATATATATATATATATATATATATATATATATATATATATATATATAAATGTATGGGCTTACACGAGGAACATTTACAGAATAACCACGGACTGAGTCAGAAATCACGATCCGACGTTTATAGCTTCATCGAATTTATTCCTATTGCATCATTACTACAACGTTTGATTTGAATGAGTGTATAATATCCAAACACACGTAGAACAATTTGAATAATTGATGCATATATTATTTGTTTGTCTTGATAAATCTGCTAAATTAATTTAATGGTTCCCTTTATTTAATTATAATGGTTTCATTTTTCATCTTGGTCAATATCATTTCTGGAAATTTCTCGGATGATAACCTTTATTGTTACGTTAATATCGACATGATTTTATCTTTCATTGTAAAATCCAAATTTCGTTTTATATACTGTTCATGATTATTCAAGTAATAGCCCAAACATATGGCGTACTGCCTGCAGATAACCACTTTTTTATTTTTCTTATGTTAGTTTATGATTCCTTCTATCAGCAAAATACGCTATTTTGCTCTTTTATTTCCTCATGTAACACTTCCACTAGCATAGCATGAACAGACATATCCGTGTGTTACAATATTGTTTTTCATGTTTATTTTTACTGATGTAGATATACAAACCTCCACACATCAAGACATTGTCCTCACAGCACAATGTATATAATGACAACTCTCACAGTTTAATTCGTAAAAGTTTCCAACAGGCGCCAGAGTAATACTACGCAAAAGCTCAATTACCAACAAAGTCGCTATTATAAGAGTTATATTGTCAGTCACTCGATAGCATAATAGATGTATACGAGTTACGGAAATGTCTTCAAATTCTGAATTTTAAGCGAGCTGTAAAACCTGGATAAAAGATTTCAGATGTTAACCTCTTGCAAATCCATTACCTATATATATATATATATATATATATATATATATATATATATATATATATATATATGGTAAAACATATGAACGTGCTAATGATTATATGTGTCTACATATAAACCCGCTACTCCTAAATATTTTAGTCCAGACTATTGTACCCTAAATCACCCAGAAACACCATTATACACTAAGTACTGATTTAAGAATGATAAAATAAGTATTTAAGTAGCAACTGTATTATCAATCCTTCAGAGTACATGCTGATTCCATGTACAAAATGTACTACCTAGCAAATGTATGCCTACACAGATACCAACCTACCTTCCTATATATCTACCTACCTAAATACATACCTGTATGCATACGTACGTACGTACGTGTATGCATACATATATGTATGCATACGTACGTGCGTGCGTGCGTACATACATTCGTACGTAAGTACGTACGTACATGCATACAGCATGCATACATACATACATACATAGATACATACATACATACATAGATACATACATACATACATACATACATACATACATACATACATACATACATACATACATACATACATACATACATACATACATACATACATACATACATACATACATACAAGCATGCATGCATACATACATACATACATACATACATACATACATACATACATACATACATACATACATACATACATACATACATACATACATACATACATACATACATACATTGTTGAAAGTGTCAGAAAAAAAACATACTGCAGAGCGACATTTAATGGATGAAAACGAGATGGAAACATACAGAATGATATTAGTAAATTGATAGAAACAAAAGTTCATACTCCAACATCTGGTGCAAGTGCATAACAATGTTAACATCTATCATCCCACACTGACAGAAATAAAATTTAGAGTAATCATTAAATGATATTAATTGCTGTTGACTGGGTACATTTAGCGTCTAACTTGATTTAGTTAGTTGTGTGCTCGTTTCTGCTGCATGCGTTTGAAGATCATATCATATATAATTCTACGCATTGAGATGACAGTACATATTTAGTAACATGACATTCAATTAGCCATGACAATTTCCCATTAACACATTTTAATTTTGTTCGCAAAACGAAGATTTTACGTTTCAGGGCAAATGGAATGAAGTCTTCTTGTCTAGAATTCAGCAAACTAAACGTATGTCAGAGTAGAAACGGTTGGAAATGGCATCAATCGTGTAAAATGATGTTTCATATTAGGTGAAATAATGGATCTGGGATCCAATTTGGTATAATACGATTTCTCTATTATGTATGATAATGTTATCTGATTGAGAATATTTATAATAATAATTTAGATTTGTATTATCGTGTATTTTCTCATATATTCCAGAGATAGTACGTTTTATTTGTCTGTGATATCAATACATATATGTGTATGTGAAGCTACATCAACAAACATGAAGGATGAAAATAACGTGTTTATCCAATCGAGGGCATCACATTTAGAGAACATCAAATTTATATTGTCTGCATTCAAGCATATACTTCGAACGGCGGACAGTTATTAATAGTTTTCTCACGATATTTTAATTTATTCTGCCATTCTATTGTTATGCATTAGTGCTAGATAAGTTACTGTTTTTAAATATAGTGGTCATAAGCGAAATTGTCCATTGGATGACAGCTACTTCCGGGTCATTGCTACATAGTTACATACATACTTACAAACACACGGAAGTCTCCGACGCAACTGTTATATAGTTGTATAGGTAATTCAGCATAATCTCTTGGCAATGGTAATTTCACTTCCTTCTGTACTTCCAGGAATGTTTCAGATTAACACATATGATGTGTCAGCAATATGGTCAATCAGTCATAGCTAAAGTCTGGTAAATTGTGGAAAAGAGACCTTATTGAAATATCTGAATACACGTAATGATTTGAACACTATTTCATATTTGCATCAAAAAGAAAACTACAGTAGGATGATGTTAGTCAGTGTAAACAGTCAATCGGTGGAACATGTAAGCATAGTATTTTGTTGATAGAATCAAACAGAATTTCAAGGAACATATTAGATATAATAAATTTAGTCACCACTGTAAACTTGTATGTAACTACTTAAATGTCTAGCGACTATAACAGTTTTGTAACACGTGGTTATTTATTGTACTTTCTTGTTTAAAAACTTTTATGTGTGAATGTAAATAACGTATTCAAAATACGTACGCGGATGTATGTATGTATTATGTGTTACGTGTAATTGATTTTTGTCATTTAGTTTTTATTTTAATTGTTTGTCAGATTAAAATTTGACATTGTAAGTTTTAGATTCATTCATACGTAAAGTTTTACGTAATTATCAACATGTACATTTGAACTTTAAACAAACTGACCCATTGTTTTGTGTTTTCTGTTATATTTAAAGCTTCGGTCACTTCTCTTTTGTGATGGCAGGTCAGAATTACAAATAAAATGGAATACCAGGGTTCATACTTGATAATACGCTCCTTATTACTCTATCGGACCTAAGTACCATCATCCAACATGTGCCTTCTGTCCCTTTTTATAAAATATTCAAATAAAGACTATCAATTGCAAACTTTTCCTTCATTCATTTACATTCTACTTACATAGATTTGTTGGTTTAACAGATTATACCGTTTAGCTGTACTTTATTTATGTGCTGCAAAGGTTTGTGGTTTTCTGAAGGTCAAAGCATATTAACTTGTTTCTTACAAAGATGTAGATACATGAAGCACAATGGTAAAGTGTATTGAAATTTAAAGTTATAGCAGTTATTTCATGACATCATTTGTTGGCAAAATGTGACAAAGTACAACCTGAAATAATACAATTTCAGAAAGTTCTAAATTCACCAAATAATTGAAAATAAAACGGTGAGATGCTAATAGTAAAATATATAGGTTGCTGATCAACGGGGGATAATGTGAATGGTGTATGTTAATGAAGATAGATGAAAAGATATTTAAAATAAGATATTTACACTACATAAATATGTTTTAGGTATTATCATTCAAAATATGGATATTTAATATCACTGTGGTATTATCATTTTGATTCTCTATTCATTTCCTCTGGATTAGAGCTCAGAATATATATATTCACTAGATAGTATTCTGATTACACATGTTTTAACAGTAGGGTTGGCACACGTTTAATATAATGGAATGGTGGTGGATGGAGGTAAGTATAAAATTTACCTTAAGAATTAATATAAAAATACTAATCTTATATGAATCACTGGGATGGTTTGGTATTCTCTCATTCATTATATTTGAATGTTACACAGTAAGTTATATGTTCAAATATATTCATTTTAAAATTGCATACAACACTAGGAATCCAACACAAGGGTTACATGTGCTCTTTAATGATGACCTTATATATTGATTAGTGTAATGTGCAAGCATTTAAGGAATAATCATGACACAACAAAACGAGAGAGAGAGAGAGAGAGAGAGAGAGAGAGAGAGAGAGAGAGAGAGAGAGAGAGAGAGAGATAGAGAGTGAGAGTGAGGTTGGAATGTGAGAGGAGGGCAGCAGATAAAGAAAGAAAATAAAAAAGGTTGGCCAACTACATATAAGTAGATGGATTGGAAGAAGGATTTATAACAGATAAGCTAAACAAACAACATTTGTAGATTGCAATAATCTGAGCTGTTTATGCAATACATCTAATTAGAGACAATTGTTTAAATCAGGCAGTTGAGATTGTATGTAAGTCTTAGCAAATGTTATTGATTAGTTCAGTGATGTGGAAATAAACATGCTTAGATAATCACGGTCACAGTACACAAGCATCCATGAGAGAATAACAGTGGTCACTGATTAGGGATCAAAATATGCAGGCAAACTTTAGAGAAAATTGTGAAAGAAAACAATAAGGTTTATAAGCAAGTGGCCACTAAACCAGGTTTTGACTACTTTATACCAAACTCCGCTTGCATTTAAAAGGGTGCCATACAGAATGAGTCTACTGTATAAATACATGTTCAGAAATAGACACATTGTTTGTTTTCTTCCAAGCTTTCATATCAATTCTCCCAAATATTAGCTGATTAACCACTTTTCCAAAATATATTTTGTTCCTTTAATGCAAACCTTCAGCTTATGACAACAGTTTTTGCAGTTATTAAACTAATATTTGCTAAATATATGTTTCTCTAAAACATTTGGTTTGTGCCTTAAGGTCATATGTGTACATTATGGTAAGAGAGACTGAGGTTTTAAGATTTTTAGTTCTAATAGCCACATTTGGAACTTGTATTAAAAACCGCTGATGACAATAACCAAATTTTGGCTAAGCATACATTTATACAAGGTTTTGTTTCTTTCTATGAGTGTGATAACCCAATTTTTTTTTTAAGAATCAGCGAACATTTTCCTCAATGAAATTAGTTGTGCACCAGCCTCACTGAGCATGGCTATAGGATTCATTAGCTACATTTTGGCTAATATAAAAAGTACCTAGCCCCTCCAAACAGGCTGTCAAGCTATTGAATAGTGACAGACCATAATTTGATCAAAAGCTCTTCCAAAAGTCTCATTATGTGCCTTTTCTACTTTGGGTTAAGAGAGTTTAGCCTACAGCAGCGGCCTGATTTGAGTAAACGGAAATGTTCCTGTGAAATTGAAAGCTGCGATATATATATATATATATATATATATATATATATATATATATATATATATATATATATATATATATATATATATATATATATATATATATATATATATATGTATGTATGTATCATTGTTTGAATAAAAATAACCATTGCTCCTAATTATTTCTTACTTTTTTCTTATAAATCATTGCATGATACTACATATTAGTGTATTACAAATGCATCACAGAACATTCAGAAGTCTGACCAAAATGATCTCTAATATATTTTGTTATGTTCAATTGCAATATATCATTCAACATACTAACTAAATCTCCTTAGGTAAACTAAACAGTAGCCATTGCAGATACGGTCGATAAAAGATTATATATTCCGATACAAATGTCTACTAATACTTGAATGACACATACCTCTAGCAGCAGAGAGTGTGGATCAGACAACATTTAGGCAAAAATCGATTTTAACTGTCAAAACAACAAATAGAACCTTCCTACGAAATCTCATGTTTTAACCAAAAAAAAAAAAATAAAGTCTCCATTTGCCAAACAGAGGCTTAGTGATTTTTGTCTGAAACACGATCTTGCAGGGGGTGTGAATCCAGGTCTCAAAATGTCTCCATTGGGTAAAAAAACACGATGGACACTTACCCCTATGATTTCAACCAAATATTTTATCAAGTCCGACACGATATCGTGTCCGAGGGTCTGCTAAATTTATCGTCACAAATCCGTGTGGTATTGACTGAGCGTGACTAACGAAATTTCTAAATTGATTATGATTCATATCACCGCTGCACCAGGTCTGATGAATATTTCGTAGCGTATGAATATCAACGCCGTTAAATACACACAATACATTGCAGTTATCTCTGATCACTTTTGGTATTTGTGTGTATCGTTGAGTGACATATATCACATCAGTGCTTTTATGCCTGCCTCCGGAAAATATCCTAGCAGGATTCTTTTGATTGTCTAACATGATATCGTCATAGACGACTAAATTGTTAAAAGTTCCATCAATAGCCTCAATGCTCGGTGCTTCCTCTATATCGATTATAAACTCAATTATATCATCAGTCGATTTGAAATTCTTTTGCTTTCTCGTTAAAATCCCTTAGCACTTCATAGCATCGCTGATCGTCTACACTCGGGGCTATTAAATACAATTTGTTCCATTTCATCCATCTCGTTATCAAATTAAGTAGCAGTTGTGTCTTTCCGCTTCCAGATGGTCCGATTATAATCATTCTAATTGAATTCGGCAACATTTCATGGTGTTTAATAGGTTCCCGTCGTTGGGTAGCTGAAAAATCAATTATATTCATGCTGTTATATATAAATTATGGATCTATATTGTGTGAAATGTAGGGCGCGTACTGGCACAGATGACTTGACGACGATTACAACTAAAAATAACCGATCAGCGCTTTCTGGTAAATGCGTACAATGCAGTACAAAGAAATTTAGATTTGTTTCCAAGGATTTTTAAAAAAACGAGGGGGTGATATCGCAGCCAAGCTAACTAAACTCCCTGGAACCCCATGGACAAAGTATCCAGGAGAAAAACACCTTACAGGGTATAGTTATTGTGGACCGGGAACCAGACTTGATATCAGACTTAATAATCATAACCAACCCAACCCCGGTGAAGAACCAATAAACGCCATTGATAAGGCGTGTCATGTTCATGATGTTGCTTATAAAAGCAGCAATTTGCAGCATAGACATCTAGCAGATGTGAAATTAATTCATGCGTTAAATGCTATTCCTGATAAATCCTTCAAAGAAAAATTGGCTTCCTTTTTGATAAAATCGGCTATGAAAAGTAAATTGCTGTTAGGTGCTGGTAATTAATAACAACATGGAATCTATTTATTATTCCCCGAGTGGATACTGGAGGGGTAAATCAGCAATCAATAAACTTGCTAGCGCTGCAAAAGTGAAAAAGGCCACTGCGGTTCATTGGTTATCTAAACAGGCACTATGGCAAATTTATCTACAACCGCCTAAACAAATTCACTACTCGTATTTTGATGTGACCGTTCCTAATGAAGTTCATCAAGCCGATTTATTGTTTTTACCACATGACAACGGTTACAAATACGCGCTAACCATAATTGATGTTGCAAGTTGATACAAAGAAGCAGAGCCGTTAAAAACAAAATCATCACCTGAAGTTGCTTCTGCATTTGAAAGGATTTATCGAAGGGGTCCTCTGCACTGGCCAAATCTGTTACAAGTTGATCCTGGCAAGGAATTTCAGGGTGCAGTGTTATCAGCAATGAAGAATCATAATGTCACCTTCAGACGGGGGCATACTGCGCTACATCTTGATCAGGCAATTGTTGAACGGTTTAATAAAACCCTTGCTGAGCGGTTATTTGGATATCAATACGCAAAAGAATTCATCCAAGAAAAGCGATCCCGTGAATGGGTTAAAAGATTACCAGCTGTGATTACCGCACTGCATAATGAGATTACTAGAACAATCGACATGAAACCTATCAACGCTATTAAAAGGAAGTCTATACCCGTACAACCACAAAAAGATTTCAAAGAACCAATTCTTGGTAGTAATATCACTGTTAGGTATTTATACGAACCAGGAGAGCTTGAAGGTGGCAGAAAAAGGGTTACTGATCCTATTTGGAGTGTTACTGCACACAAGATATCTAGTATAACACGATCTAGCGTTTCTAGACCAGCAATCTATAGACTGGATTCAACTGGCCCTCAACGAGGATTTACTCGACAACAATTACAAGTGATACCCGATGATACTCAATTACCACCGCGGGGTCTTAACTAGCATCAAAGACAATTCTTCGAAGCTGATTTATTCTTCGTACTCTGGATACTGCAAGATAGACTAAATTTGACCATTCGATGTGATTATCTACTATCCAAACAATTGTATCCGATATTGTTAGTCCCTGTGAACAATGTATCGTCGCTGCGTATCCTAGCGTCCATGGGGATTTATTAGCACGCAATGCATCTTCGACGACGCTGATATCAACCAGCACAATATCATTTAGCACGAGAATTTGTTTTCTTGACTCTGTCCCTGACTTTGTCAGGCCAGGAATATCAACTTCAATGTTCTGTTTTCGTGTATCCGATGGCCTATAACATAACGGTACCGGAAGTGTTGCACATTTTCTTTATGCAATTCAAATAATTTCATCTGAAGTGTGTCTCTGACTATTTTTCTACTTGCAATTATCAAATCATTTGGTCTCCATGTTTCCCAGAAATCATTCATTGGAGTTTCTGAAATTATTTCACTGGCTATTTCACATTGGATTCTATCCGGTTGTAATCTAATTAGTTTCTTAAATTCTTTTAATTCATTATCAAGTGATCTATAATCAGTACTAATTTCTTCAAAATAGTCTACAAAACCCTTTAGCCATTCATGTGGGGATGCACCGACAAATGGTGGGGGTTGGCCGTGATCACCGCACATGACGACTTTTGTAGTTTTCAATAACAACCACTCAAGAAATATTTGTAATACATCTAATGACACTGTGTCTATTACATCCCAAATTATGATTTCAGGAATAAATTTTTCGCCCATACGCTCAGGAGTCCACTTATCTCCTTTCCATCGAAAGAAACTGTGATAAGTATAGGCATTTACCCCTCGCTGTATCATTTCTCTTGCAAGTCTGTGAGTTGGTGTTAGCACAATCATGTTTGGATTGGAAACGCGAAATAACTCAATTGCCCGGGTTGTTTTTCCTGACCCACCACAGCCGTTTAAATGAACTGTTTTATACCGGCATATTGGATCAGAACACGGTGGTGCATTAGAAAATTCTAAACACTGATTGCTTTTTAAATAATTATTTTCAATCGTAACATCTGCTGATTGAATATAATCATGAAGCATTTCTCGCTTAATTCTCCATGATCCCCAATTCTCGTTGCCAGTAGCCTTGCTACTGCTTATGAATTCAGCTACATCGCTATTTATGTAAAATGAGTCAGTGGCGACTCTAACTGCGGTGTTAGGAAATTTATTTATCATTGAAAATAAATTGATAGAAGCATAACCGAGCATAGAAGCTCTCAAATGTGTATACTGCGGATTGTATCCATCGTTGTAAGTAACAATTGTACCCAATTTGGTTCCATCGGACAGAAATGCGTCTTTACGATTGACATATATCCCCTTATTCGTTAGATCCGCGATTACAAAATCGTATTCAGCTTTGTCTATAATTAATCGTGAAGAATATCTTGTATTGTCATATTTGCCACCCTGGGTGAATGTACCGATTATTCTTCGTCCAAGATCTTTTGCTTCGTTGTTTCTGATTTCAAATAACTGTTTGGACCAATCCATGATTTGTTGTTCACTGAAATTCGAAGAATTTCCATCAGGAAACAGTTTTCGCTGTTCGCTAATTATTTTTTCTAGATCAGGTTGTGGTAACGAGACTGATTTCTGTGCTCGATAGGATATAATCGCTTCACTGACAATTAATGATTTTAACATCCCACAATCAATCATAAACCGTAATAACACTATTGGCATGCAGTGTTTTTCAGACATGTGTTTACCAATAAAAACATAACTACACGGATGAAGTCCTTCAGCCAATTCAAATGATACTACACAAGCGAATCCGTTTAAATCAAAATCAGGCAGTGGCCCATTAATTGCAACACGAGTCATTTCGTGTGTGGGGTGTCCAAATCGTTTGAAATATTTAGCACATTCTCCATACCCGAGAAAACTCCCTGGATAACACGCAATCATATCAACTGAAATAACGGTTTCACTGTCATATTTTATATTTCATAACCCTCCATGACTGTATTCAAGACAGGACAATCTGACATCTGATAAAAACTCACTTCTTGATGGTTTCCACGCGTTTTTCTTCCTAGCAAAATGTGCTGCAACCGAGGGAAGTGTAAAACAGTTTGTTAATAATTGATCTTCAATTCCCCCCTCCCAAACTCTGGGGAGAAAACTCACTAACTAGTTTTTTTCATTTGATTATGCAGCTCTTCAGTACGGTACAATTCTCCGTTGGGTCTTACAAACTGATCAAATCTACATTCATCGTCTGCAGCACTGTGAAATAGCCACATCGATACAGGATCGTTTTTACTCAAATTGTAAATAGCATCAAATACTTTCTGCTCGGAAAAAAACTCTTCAGGTCCCAACAGAGTTGGGGGGATATATTTTACGGTTCTATCCCGTGTGAATATTGTTACTGCAGATGACCACGCGTGTTCGTTATGATCAATAATTTGTATTGGAGTTCCTTGTGATTTATATTTCGATTCGTATAATACTTCTCCGGTTATTGTCGTTACTGATATTGGAAATCTCAATGATTTTTCTAATTTGATTATATCTTGAATTGTTGCCCCATGCAGTTTTACCGTTAATTCCCATTCGGTTATTCTTTTTCGTCTTAGATCAGTTAATGTATTTCCCCGGGACGCATTTGTGAAGTGTTCTATTATTCGTGTTGCTACACAATTGAGCCCTGACGAAGTCAATGATGACGAATATTTCATTGGTGCTAGTTTTGCAATATCAGGTTTTGTCATTTAACAGATATATCCCGTAAACAACTGCTGTTATAGGATAAGATCTCTCGTAGTATGGTTTGTCAATTCCGGTCAAAATTCCTGGTTTGGAATCTTGATTCACAGTGACCGTTTTTTTGTCCTTGAGAATGGGTTCGTATTTATCCCTAATGATCCAATTTCCAGTGTCGTCACGGATAAGGAATTTTATTCTAAAAAAATGCCTTTCTCGCCCAAGATTTGAGATTATCCCTGCTGCTTTCATTCATGGTAGCTTCAACACTACCATGTATTCAAAATGTTGACCAACAATGAGCTGCCCCACCACGCTTGAATTCATTAAAACAGTCTCTGATTTTACTAATCATGGTTCTATCAGGAATTTTATTCTTGGGTGTATCAGAAACTCTATAGAGATTGAATTGAGCATTTTTCCAGGGCGTTATTTTCGATAATCTCTTGAACTCTTTCATACTATAATTAAAACAAGCATTTAAATGAAAGATTTATATATAATGAATCATTGCAAATGGCTCATGATTGGATCAGTGACTCCTTGTAACAAATCATGCAGAAATGAGTTCTGTGGGTATCATATGCAGAGTTTTCGACGTGGAAGCCTTGGTCCGTTACCTGTATTCGATGTGGAGTTGGGGTCAGGGGGAAATCACAATTGTGTCTAAATTGTGGTGGAAAGCGATACAGGGAGTTGAAGCGTTATTATGATAAAAGAATAAAAAATGAATTTTCAATCAAAAATTCTGACCCTGACACTGTCAGCGACAAAGTCCCTGACACTGACAAAGTCCTTGACAGAGTCAAGGATAAAATCATAAGAACCCCTCAAGACTACATATAGAGATTTATTATTAAACCAAACAATGAATTAGACAAGTAGTATAGTATATACAAATGAACCAAGAATTCAGACCACACCCTGTGATTAAAAATTATGAGGCATCCAGTGATGGTGTTGTAAGAAACCGTAGGCTGAAGAAACCGGTCGGTTTTGTGAGTAATCATGGGTATTTGAGGTTTACTGTTATGGGGTGGGGGGAAAGAAAAGAAAACTTATCACAATCATCGTTTCGTGTACGAGTGTTTATATGGATTGATCAAGGGTGATTTTGTTATTGATCACAAGGATTCTAATCCAAAGAATAACAAATTGGATAATCTGCAAGCTATTACACAGAGTGAGAATTTGAAACGGGGGAAGACTGGAAAATGCAAAACGGTTGGGAAGAGACCCGTAAAACTTTTAATACGCAACTAAAGAAGAAAAAATATTTCAATCAATAGCTAGCGCCAGAAAATATTTCAATATTTGTCCACCTTCTGTACAAAGAGTTGCAGACAGATTTATCGATCTGCGATTTCAAAAAAGAGCGGACAAAAAATTCAATTTAGTTATGTCTAATGCGTCATATTTTTCATTTAGAAATATAGAATTGTTATAGAATATGAATTCTGAAAAAAATGAATAGCATTATAGCTGAAATTTTAAAATTGAAAAATCAGGATATCAAACTATCAGATGGGTTAAATCCTGATCAAATCATGTCAGATTTTCAGGATATAGAATACGGGGTTAACAACAACAAGTATATGCTGCCAAAGAAATATGCACTAATCAAAAAAATTCAGAATTCTATTCGGGACTCTCTTGCATTATCCAGTGAAGTAAGTGTGTTTGTTCCGTTATATACTATCGTAGAGGGAATACGAAAAGAATTGGGTAACGAATATGAATTGAAAAAAGAGGTTAATTCTAAAATTAGAAACCTACGAGCGTTAATTCAAGAAAATGAACGATTTTGACCGTAACCGACCCTCAAAGAGATTTTGTCATTTTTTTATTGTGACCGACCCTCAAGATATTTTCATTTTTTTAGCACTTTTTGATTGAAAATGTCAAAATCAGTGAATAAAAAATCGATGGGCCGTTAATGGATGATCAAAATAGAATGGCGAAAGTGTCAGTATTATTTATTTTTATAGCAATTATAACACTTTCGCAATCGATGATAGAACAAAATAAGACTTCCACGGTGGTGTTAAAAATCATCAAAATCAGTGAAAATATTTCATAGCAATAACAAATATTTCATACTGAATAAGAAATATTTCATACTGAATAAAATTATCAAAATGAATCCTAACAGCTTTTCTCTACGTAAAATCTCATGCAAAATCGACTACTTGACCATACGAGGTTTTTTACCAAACATCAGTGAAAAATGACCAAAAATCACTGAAAACAGGCAAAAATTGATGAAAAATGGCTAAAAATCATCAAAAATGAGTCCTTACAGCTTTTCTCTACGGAAAATCTCATGCAAAATCGACTACTTGACCCGACTGAAAACCATCAAAATGACACAAAAATGATACAAAAATGACACAAAAAACCACCAAAATGACTCAAAAAACCACCAAATGGCACAACATCAGTGACTAAAAAATATTTCATACTGAATAAAAATATTTCATACTGAATAAAAAATCGATGGACCGTTAATGGATGGTTCCGATTAGTTCAATGGAAAAGTGGCGAAAGTGTCAGTATTATATATTTTTATAGCAATTATGACACTTTCGCCATCGATGAACGAAGGTGTCTCACGATGAAATAACACTTCCATGACCGTGTTAAAATGTAAAAAAGTGGCGAAAGTCACAGTATTATATATTTTTATAGCAATTATGTGACTTTCGCTATCAATGATAATGCCCTTAAAATGTCAAAATAACACTTCCACGGTGGTATCAAAAATCATCCGACATGTCAAAAAATGGAGAAAGTCACAGTATTATTTATTTGTATAGCAATTTGGTCACTTTCCTCATACCTGATAGAGCCGTTAAAACATCAAAAAAAGACTTCCACGGTGGTGTTAAAAATCATCCGACATGTCATTGATGTATAAAAAATGGGGAAAGTGTCAGTATTATATATTTTGTATACAAATTGGACACTTTCCCTATACCTGATAACGCCCTTAAAATGTCAAAATAACACTTCCATGACCGTATCAAAAATCATCCGACATGTCAAGAAATGGAGAAAGTCACAGTATTATTTATTTTTATAGCAATTATGTGACTTTCTCCATCAATGATAATGCCGTTAAAACATCAAAAAAAAGACTCCCACGATGGTGTTAAAAATCATCCGACATGTCATTGATGTATTTAAAATGGAGAAAGTGTGGCATTAATTATTTGTTATACAATTTCCACACTTTCTCCATCGATGATAACGCCCTTAAAATGTCAAAATAACACTTCCACGGTGGTGTTAGGTCGGGTTCGGAAAATTGTTTTGCAATTGAAAAATTGCTTTGCAATTGAAATATTGTTTTACAATTGAAATCTACGATTTTTAATAATGGTCAATGAAGCATTAACGACCCGAATGGCTCGTGAACGACTAGATGCAATTAAGAGATTTATACCAATTCGAGACTCTGTAAGGAATAAACTGCAAGCTAGACAGAGTTTACAAACTGATTTTGCTGCGGGATCTGAAGAATTGTTTAAACCAGTAACCACAGCAACGAAAGGGGTAGAACATGCTATACGGGGGGATACGGGAAAATCTCTTATTGGTGAACTTGAAAACATAGCAGCGGAAACTGAACGAACAAAACAAGCTGTACAAAAATTGGAATCTAAGACACCTGAATCAAAAAGAACAGTAGATGATTTACGCGTGAGATTTAACGAGGAAGGGTTAGCAGCAATTGATAAGATTGATCCAGCAGAAATTCCTGCGCTTGTTGTTGCGACTTATGAAAACAGAAAAAAAAATGTTGAAACCAGAACATCATAAGTTTGTTAGAAGTATAACTCACTGGGCTGATATATTCTACAAAATCAAAACTGAAAAAGTCAAATTAAGACAGATAGTACATCATACATTGAATATATCAATGCGGTGGGTACAGTGTATAAACGATATGAGGAACTAAAACAACGAAAATTGCTAGGAAAGCGACAGCAACCCGCAAAAAAATATCTTTCTCTCCTAAAAAACAACAACAACTACCACCTGATCGAGATGATGATTTTAGCTATTTACAAGAAACGAATTTAGAAAAACTTGATGAAGCAACTGGTTATAGCGGGAAGGGATTAAGAGATTCCAGTGGAATTGGAAACGCTAGCGTTTCATGTCCTGATAGTGTTATCAATGATATATCACGATTAGATGTTCTTGTAGGAGGGTTCCGAGATGGAAATAATTCACCGGAAATAATTAATGAAGCAGCTGATATCTGTAGACGGTTATTTCAAGGTGGTATCATGGATATCAAAATATATCGTGGTTTCATTAGCGATTTAGTGGAAAATAGGTATCATAGTGACTAAAATCACTAGTGATTTACAATTGAAAAATTGCTAGCAATTTCAAATAATGATCATACACTACAATCATGATAAACCAGCCAGTGTCTATGTGGTTAATTCACGATTGCCTGTTTATAGAGCATATTACGGAGATGGTTTCGGTGATACCATTGCAGGGTTATTTTCAAGAATGGCCCCAAAAGTGATGCCGTTGACTAAACAACTAGGAATGAAAGCCATTGATGTTATTCGTGATAAGGGTATTAGTACTGTTGGAGATCTTGCCGGAAAAGCGTTTTCAGCCGTGAAGAATAAATTAACAGCGCTAGTTAGACGAAAAAAGAAACCGTTACCATCTACATGCAGAGATGCCTGCAAGTGTTAGTAAAATTATAAATAATGCAGTAGATGAAAAATTAGCATCCTG
Organism: Unio pictorum; assembly: GCA_030141615.1. Lineage (NCBI taxonomy): Eukaryota > Metazoa > Mollusca > Bivalvia > Unionida > Unionidae > Unio > Unio pictorum. The sequence continues at coordinate 2,236,547 of JARLTB010000090.1, forward strand.
GTGACTCCGAGTGACCAAGATAACATGATAGCAAACATGATAGCGGGAAGTGGCTTTAAAAAAACACGACGATGAAAAATCTTTTATGATGAAAATCGTTTACGATTTTACGATTTAGACTCTGATAAATAGAATAAAATGTTCAAAAGGTCACCTGATCCAGCATTTGATATGGGTGCCCCATTGCTCAAAAATGATTCTGTACGCGATTTTCAATTTTATTCTTATCACGCAACACAACCAGATCTCCGATCGCGAATTGAACTACAAGTTCACGATACCAGTAAATACTTTCTACCGTGTGAGGCATTTATCGAAATCGAAGGATAACTTGTAACAAATGTTGTAGCTGATACCCCATATGACAATAACCCATCTATCAAAGTTGGTTTTGTTAATAGCGGTATTATGGCGTTATTTGAAAGTGCAAGATATCTCATTGATGGAAAAGAAATTGAATCCATTGACCGTGAAGTTGATGTTGCCACAACAGTCATAGGGTTAGGAGATATTCTGATGATTATACAAGATCAGCGGGTCCATCTATGATGTTTTCTAAGGATATTACCCTGATTACCCTGAACACGTCCAGTATTCTAGAGTAAAGGCAACACAAGCTACCGCAGTTGATGTCATTAATAATATCACTAATTACAACCTAGGGTTTGCAAGGGCAGCGTCGACGATTTTCATCTGCGATTCCACTGCATCATATATTTGGATTCTGTAGAAACGTCCGAAAAGTTATTTATGGAGCGAAGCATACAATAGCGCTTGTGCGAAAGGGTACTGATGATGATGCAATCTGGCGTGATGCTGGGGTTGCTGCCGGTAAAGTTTTTTTAACAAAACTATCATTGTGGATGCCAGTGTTAACTCAATCAATCACCGAAGAACAGCGACTACTAGAATTTATGGACCAAGGAGGAAAGTCGTTGTTAAGTTGGTTATCAGTGACTACGGATATTAAAGAAGACAGTGTTGATGGTACATTCACATGGCACCTGGCATCAAAACAAGGTGTTTTAGCTCCACGTCATATATTTATTGCGTGACAGAATAATGCGCGAGTTGGTAATCAAGAACGAAGTCATATGATATTTGATCAGTTAGGTGTTAATGAAGTGTCGCTGAGAATAAACGGACAGCAGGAACCATCCGAGGATATACAACTTGATTATAATCACAACCATATTGCGAGTGTATATCATAACCTGTTGTCATATATGGCACGTGATCAAAATGTGGATACTGGTTTGCAAATATCACAATTGGATTTTAAAAGCCTCTATCCGATCTATTACTTTTCATTGGAACATCTTGATTTAACAAGACAATCTGTCGTTGATATACACTTTAGAGCCCGTGTAACCCGCCCGACTGGTCCACCAGTTGGTGGGGTACCTCCTATCCTTATCCCAAATTATAGAGCAGTTGCTGTCATTCTCAGTAATAAATCAATGCTACTTGAAGGTGTTGGTGGAAGAATGAGAATCATTGATGCACCAGTGGAAAATATGTAATTGAAAATCCGAAGGATTTTTCCATTGAATCGTTTTACGATTTAGAATCAATCTATTATGTATAATGTCATATAGTGTTATTGGTGTTGCGTTAACTCCTGGTCAAGTCAAGAAATTGCAATCAGAATTGGCTAAAAAATGTGGAACCACAATCACGCTGAAACCTAATCAAATGACTGGTGGTGCAAATAAATTATCGCTGACAACTCGTTAAATAAAACATTTCAATGATGCACTTGTAGCAAAAAAAGGTGTTCAGATTACTTTTTCTTCGGCTGCTATCAAAAATATGATTAAAACAGGCGGTATATTCCCGTCGTTAGCTGCAATACCAGCATTGATTGCAGCAGCAGCCCCAGCGGTGGCTAAAGCAGCGGCGTTAGGAGCCGTTGGTACTGCAGCAGGAATGGCACTAAAGAAGGCAACTGGACAAGGATATAAAAAAAGGAAAAGGGTCTAAGACTACCAGGAACCCCGTATTCATGGTACAGCGGAAATGGTCTAAGACTAAGACCGGTTTGCTAGTTGAGGAATCTTCGATTAAGGAACCGATGGTTCCTATGTCCAATTTTGATTTAATTGATGCCGTTAAAAAATTGGCGATTAAAAACTTCAGAGGTGTCTTTATGAAAGATCAATTGCCGGCACAACCCAACAGCGTTGAAACCGGTATTATTAATTTAGATGACAGCACCGGACCTGGAACTCACTGGGTTGCATACGCTATTGATCCACGTGCAATCGTCTATTTTGATTCATATGGATTAGCCCCGCCAAAAGAGTTTATGCGTTATATAAAAAATTTTCCAATGAAGACTTGGTATTCTACGTTACCAACACAACAAATGAATGATCAACCAATATGCGGCAGTGAAGTATTAAATGTTCTTGACGCTATTTCAGCATCTAGAAAACCACCACACATTGTCGTAAATGAATACACTAGTAATCGCTGGCTACGACGAAGTCGTCAAAAACAATTTTAAAGAAAGATGTATAAGATATCACGATTGGTATTTGGGGGAGATCATTATCAGCTCTGAAGAAACCAACCACATAAATGTCTGCAACCCTTGATTCTATCAAGGATATAAAAAAAATAATCGAAGATGAAATAGCTGAGACGTTGAACCTAGCAAGTGTTGATCCTAATGAAATAGTTGTATTTCAAGATCGTCAGGGTAAATTGAAAACTAGTAATGTGTCGTTGGATGATATTTTAGTTAAACAACGAAACGCAATCGAGGATACTATTGTGTTATTTTCCGATCAGGGTAAACTCAAATCGGGTGTACTTTTTTCGATGATTACAGATAGATTAAAAACTCTCAACGATGAGTTGAAAAATTCTGTGTTGGAACTAACAACACTTCAATCTAGAATTGAAGATAACGGAAAACAGTTTTCAAATTTTCGTAGAAACATCGTGGATAAATTTATTGGAACCCCGTTGGATAAAATTGAAATAAAACTCCCTTATATTAAAAAATCCATCGATGAGACGAAAACTTTCATCGAAGCCATCAAAGGTGATGCAACGAGGATGATAACAATTATTGAAAAAACAAAAATTCCTCATGAGAAAACCATCAACGTAGTATACACGATCCAACACGGATCATTTGCGTGGACACCTACAAACAACAAATTAGATATCACTGCAACCGTTAAGGGTATTTATCGATTAACTCTAGTATCAACGAGTCAATTTAATATTTCATCGTCAAGTTCATCCGGGGTCAATAATACGATTTCAACGATCATCGACAAGGATACAACTGAAAAGTTCACTATAACATCTACTGATAAAAATTTGGTTAGGGTTTCAACAACGTGGTATTTGGAATTCGTAGCGGATTTAAGTAAATAACGGTTTCAATTGAAATCGTAAACTGATTTAAAAATAAAATGATTTCATCATCGCAATATCGCTATGATCAGGTCAGAGAATTTCAAAATAGACTCAAAACCCTCACTGAGGAGTATCAAATAAATATTAAAAAATACCAACGAAGAATCACCGCAATTGATGTTACTGTGTACGCTGTGAGTGGTGTAATCACCGGAGCTAGTATTATACTGTCTTCAGTGACAATGATTGCCCCGATAGCTGTTCCAATTTGCATTTCTGCGGCAACAACAATCGCAAGAATAAATTCAATTATAACAAAAAAAGTATCATCATGCAGCCAACGCAAACTACAAGACTACGTGATTAAATTTCATGTTGTGTCCACTGCGTACTCGCAATTATCCTCGTTGATATCGTCATCGCTCGATGATACAATTATATCAGATAGTGAGTTCTCAGCGATGGTCAGTATTTATGATTCCGCGGTGTCAAAATTAGAGCGACAACAACAGTATAATAACGATGACAACACCGATGGAATTACTTCAACAAATAGTGGAGAACACAAACCCAGTACAAACAAGCATGATCTCAATAACCTCAACGAATCCAGAATTCAGTGTGAATTTCCCTACCCCAGCCCCAGTGAAGGAAATCGCGTTAGCAAAATTACGAGTGTATCACAGTTGGCCTAACATTAGGTCGGCACCATTTGGCGGCCAACAATCCAATAATTCACTGGTGTTCTCGTATAAGAATAAAGACGACGGTACCCCAGACTGGAACGTTGTTTCGATACCAACCGGATCATACCAAATTGAACAAATCAATGCTGAATTGCAACGTAGAATAAAATCGATTACTGGAGCAGAATCAGAAATAGCTATAACAGTTCATGAGCCAACACTATCATCTGCCATTGAGATAAGCACAGATGGTTACGTCGTAGATATCTATCAAAGCTCAATAAGGACCGTACTAGGATGGCCTGAATTACCACCCGGAGGAAAAACCGTTAATTTACCACCTGAACCACAAAAATCTGATTATGTCACATACAGGATAAAATCTGATAATCCAGTAAAAAGCTATAGCGATTACTTCAGACGGAATTTTTTGGATACCCCATACCATATCAACAGGGAGGCGGGAAGGGTGACAGGAGGGGATTATTATTTTGTTAACGAACCTAATATCATTGAAAATTTCACGGCAATGAATAATGATTTTTCACTGTTGTTAATGTCTCTTAAATCCGGCTCTCTCACCCGAGATGAATTTATCAGCGTCGTAGAAACATGCAATAAAATTATCGACGATATGGAAACATTTCATTCACAAATTATTCAGGATATATTAGATGATAATAATCCCCTATCGAGATCAAGATTTGCACTGATCTATAAAATCCGCGTTGAAGATATTCCAGCATTCAAACTACCAGGATATAACGTACCAGAACTAAAAAAACTTCTCAGTTACACCATCGATATTGGTTTTAGAATAATTCATGATTCGTGGGAAAAAAAAACCAAAAACAACTATCCTGACACATAATAATGACCCAGAAGGCGGTGGTAGACATATTGCTCCTCAAAATGTGAATATTTCATCGGTGATAGCGATCAATTTAGTATGTGATGTTATCGAAGGAAGCTATCAAATAAATCTAGAACGATCAAATCAAGCTCAGCAGGGATATATTTTGTATTCATTTGCACCAACAGCTCCTCCAGGATTTCTAATTATTGAGTCTCCGGTGAATCCAGTCTATATGCGGTGTCATAATAATTCATTAACGAGAATTAATTTCAAACTCACTGACCAGTCTAATAATCTGATTGATTTACAAGGCGAAGTTTTACAAATTAGTCTGTTTGTGAAGTCCTAAGCCCTGAGGACACGATATCGTGTCGGACTTGATAAAATATTTGGTTGAAATCATAGGGGTAAGTGTCAATCGTGTTTTTTTACCCAATGGAGGCATTTTGAGACATGGATTAACACCCCCTGCAAGATCGTGTTTCAGATAAAAATCACTAAGGCTCTGTTTGGCAAATGGAGACTTTATTTTTTTTTGTGGTTAAAACACGAGATTTCGTAGGAAGGGTCTATTTGTTGTTTTGACGGTTAAAATCGTTTTTTGTCAAAAAGTTGTCTGATCCACACTCTCTGCTGCTCCTCTCTATATGTCTTTTACCTACAATTATGGATATCTCATCTTTTTTTGTAATTGCACATTACCCTGTTCCACAATATGTATTTGTCGTTTATAATGACAATTCCTTATACCCATAAGTCATACCTTTTAGTGTTCAGTATTCTCCGCAATCAAATGATCCATCTTTTTAATAAGATGAACCGTTGCTATTAATTATTTTATAAAAGACATTTCTCATAAATACTTTTCGTTTAGTACAGGGTCATGTACTCCAATATTAATATAATTAGGATGTTAAGTGTCATCATAATATTTTAAAACAATCTTATTACAAAACAAATAGTCCTGGTTCGATAAACAAGACAATGCGTTTAGAAATTGATATTTCTTATCAATGAATTAGCGTTGATGTAACATTAAGGAAACATTCTTTGGACGTCTTACAATATCAAAGAAAACATTAGAATTGGCACTGATTTTTAAAATAAAACTTGATTTTGAGACGCATGTTTTTTTTCTAAGTTTAGTTTATTAGATAAAGTTTGTTTAGATTTGCAAAAACCAGAATTTATGCCTATTTTCAGTTTGTTTTTTTCCTAGGAATTTTCATCTGACTTCACAAGAGTCCAATAATATGCCTTGTGAGGTGTTCAATTGCATGTGTCAACTCTTGGAGTCTTCCAATTTGCACCAGAGTTCAATAACTCCAGGTGGCGATATCGATGCTGTCTCTCGCTCTGAAATATATGTATTCTTCTATAGTGGAGAGTTGGACAAGTCCATAAATGTAGTAGGCTTCCTTGTAAACAAATCCATCAAGGGAACAGTACTTGAATCTGCAGCTGTAGCAAAATTAAAGAAATATCATTTTGATCAGCCACGATTGTAATATGATGATGAACATCATCTTGATGAGACTGAAACAACATGCCGAAGAAATAATCGCTGAAGAACAGGCAGGGTTCAGGAGTGGAAGACGCACAACATAACAACTATTCAAACGCAGGGTTCTGTGTGAACATTACTCGCAACATCAGCAAGACATATATCAAATATTCATTTCAAATAGACTTGAGACAGAGTGTGGAATGGGGCATTGTGAGCCACAGTGAAGAAGTACAACATGGGTCAAACGTTTACAAATAAAATCAAGCAGCTGTACGCCAAGGTTAGCAGTGGAGTAATTGGTTTAGGTTTTGATGGGGACTGGTTCATGACACCAATTGGAGTACGTCAAGGCCGTCTCCTGTCACCAAACGTTTTCAAAATCTACTTAGAGTGATCATGAGCGAAGCGCTGGAACACCCCTGTGGGACAGTCAGCATTGGAGGTCGTTAAAGCACCAACCTACGCTTTGCAGACGACATTGATGAGTTGGCAGGCAATGAAGACGAACGTGCTACGATAGTAAAGAACCTGGATTAAACAATTTCCAGATTTGACATATTGATAAACGCCGTAAAGACAAAGCTGATGACAAATAGTGGCAAACAATTCTCAGTCAAGACTAAAGTCAGAGAACCGGAACCGGAAACAGTGGGCCATCTTAAAAATAATGGTTCCATAATCATCGAAGAGGGATAAAGAGCAGAAATATTGTCAGGAACAGCACAAACAACGGCAGCTATGTCTTAAAACTAAAATCAGACTATTGAGAGCACTAGTTATCTCAAACAGTTTGTATTCATGTGAGGCTTGGATACTTACATCAGAAGTACAACGAAGAATCCAGTCACTTGAAATGATATGATACAGAACCATCCTTAGAGCGCTGAATGGTATGGCCATGTCACTAGAGCCAACATTCTATCCACAACATTACAGCAGAGCAGATCACAGAGCTACAGAAGAGATAGAACAGAAACAAGGTGGACTCATAAGATCACAGGATGAACAATATAAAGTTTTGCGGAGACCCAGGCATGTATTGGCACATGATCGAGACAAGTGGAAGTAACTGGTCAGATCTTCATCAGCAGTGCCTCAACGACCACGCTCGATCAACTGTCTGATGATGATGATGATGATGATGATGATGATGATGATGATGATGATGATGAACTATTTGTAGCAGCTTGATGTAACGCACGTTTACTTTTTAAGTAGAAACATCTTCGTACATAGAGTGCTCTTCCATGCTATTTTTGACAACTTCATGTTAAAAAAGGATTACATATAATTGGGCTGATTTTTTTATTTCAATTTGGTTACCTTAATAAACATAATGCTTGTGGAATGCATGTTTAAAGTTACAGTAAATGATTTAGTTTGAAAAATCGTTTGTGTTCGTCGTAAAATAAAGAAAGGCCCGTGTTTGGGAATCATAACCCATTTCGTTTTTTTACCGATTGTGTGAACTCCATGGTTAACAAACTCAATGAAGTGCTAGATTCTGATATATAGTCAAACAAATATCAATTTTTTGTAAATAAAATGAAAAAGCGGCAACTTTCCCTACATTACTTTATTACCTACTACAAGAACTCGTTGAAAACTTAAATGTGAACAAATTTTAATGTTATTAACAAAGGTAAATACACGCGTGTGGCAAAACTATTTAATACCTTAGTTCCAGGTGTTGATACCTGGTGCATTATGAAAACAGTTCTATACAAAACGTTCTGTTTCTTTAAATGTACTAGAAAGAATATACATTCGATACTCATTTCTAAAGCGTATGCAGTACTAATTAAACTTCCTAACTTTGGACTCTAGAAAAAAGAAGAGATGGTTTTTAATATGTATCAAAGGACATGTTGATTTCAATATATGTAGCTACGCCTGTACGAAACAAGCTAGGAGTGAAGAGTAAAAGATACCGTTGTAGTGTTACAAAGGAAAACCAGTTTATTCAGATTTCAAATTTCCAAGTAGATGGTGTCTGCCACTTGGATATGGTTTATTTATATTGGATCAACATTATTGTTTTCAATATTAGTTCGTAGTTAAAGCAAATGGTACTTTGTGACCTATTATATGAAGGATACTAGGTAAGTTTTAAACTTCTGTAGAATATGACATAATTTACGCTCGAATTAATTAATTGTGACGGCTAAAGTAGCCTACGTAGCTGCAGCGTCCGCCTAGGATGCGGGATGTCCAGGGTTCACCCCAGGCAACATCATACAAATATCTTATACATATGGTACTAGTACCTACCCCCACTTGGTACATGATATTAAGAGATCAGGGTTAGGACTTGGTTGATTTGTGTCCTGACAGTATGGGATATTAGGTTACATCTGTGGCATGATGCCCCAAAGATACATACGACTGTAAAGTATCCCAGTGGCTTTCGCTATTTTTACACTCTAAGTGGCGAGATATTTATCACAAACTCATCAAATTTCATGTATAAAAAGCTAATAAAAATTATATTGGAAATCTTGAAAATCTGTCTTTGAATAAATAGCTAATAATACAATGAAATTGCCATCAACAATTAAAACATAGATAAACAAGGCACCTTGTATGTATGTATGTATGTATGTATGTATGTATGTATGTATGTATGTATGTATGTATGTATGTATGTATGTATGTATGTATGTATGTTTGTACGTATGTCTACATTTGTGCAGAATAGAAACAGAGTGGGTTTTGGATTCTAAAAATATCTCAAAACACAATGTGTGAAATATCGATATCTATGAACATAATTAGTTGAGAAAAATATATCATGTAAGAATATAAAGATTCTCACACGCTAACAACGCAATATTGATCCAATTACTCTTTACAAACATTCACACAGTGAAAACAAACTAAACATATGATATCAATCTGAAACACAGATTCATGAAACATCATGGATTTCATATACGTTTTGAATAATAGTATGCACTGTAAGATATTCACATAATGTCACGTATGGACTACAATTAAAATTCAAACAATCTCCAGGTTTTCAAATATGTTTCAAATGTGCTTTACTGTAAGTGCGATTTACATAAGTCTCATGGAAGACACCTAAGATTCAAAATAAGTTCATGTAAATGAAAATGCATCCAAATGAAAAAACAATTAGAACAAATAAACGATTGATAACTTTGGGTTGGCCCAAACTTTTATCAGACACTCGCACCCTTCACGGATCCACCACAGGTACAGTCAGTCATACGTATAAACGTACAGATAACATACAGCACCCTTGAATTATTAGCTACGTCTACAGTCGTGGCTCCACCATATGTACAGACATACGTACATACATATAGACAGCGCTACTCACCAACTCTACTGTCAGTTAATCTTGTCTGCGACAATACAACCAAACTGATAATAATGGGCTATAAACAAATACCTATATATATATATATATATATATCTATATATATATATATCTATATATATATATATATATATATATATATATATATATATATATATATATATATATATATATATATATATATATATATATATATATATATATATATATATATATATATATATATATATATATATATATTTGTCCTAAGACCTTAAACTCTAATAGCAACGTGTAATTCAGAGCTCACGAGGTTACAAATCTGCATTGTAATAAATTAGACATGTATGTATGTATGTATGTATGTATGTATGTATGTATGTATGTATGTATGTATGTATGTATGTATGTATGTATGTATGTATGTATGTATGTATGTATGTATGTATGTATGTATGTATGTATGTATGTATGTATAACCTTTAGAAGTATGCATTGCAGTCTTTTGGTTGGCCCAAACTTTTATCAGACACTCGCACCTATATATATATATATATATATGTATGTATGTATGTATGTATGTATGTATGTATGTATGTATGTATGTATGTATGTATGTATGTATGTATGTATGTATGTATGTATGTATGTATAACCTTTAGACGTATGCATTGCAGTCTTTTTTGTTCGATGTTTATTGTACTTTCTTTTTTTATATAATTGTCAGGAAAATTAAAATAAAGTTCTCTCTGGATCTGTTTTTAATTTTCCAGACGGTTTTATTTAACGTTTCTTTGATCTATTGATTCTAAATCGTGATCGTGTTAAGCTCTCTGATTGTCAAATTCTCCTGGATAATCTTTTCATCGTTTCTTGTGTTGTTTCCTGTTACTTGTATCTGCAAGATATACAGTTTTGGGAAAGTACGTTTCTTCTAACGGACCCTTTTTATTTTTAATATATCGATTTACAGGCAACTAGATTAAATGACAACATAAATTTATTATATGTTTTTATTGACTAGTTTGTAATATTCTACTTTTCGTTTGTTCTTCATGACTTCTGTCAGTACGAAATATTGTTATTTTCTACATTTGTCCTCTTTTTCAGCCTTGGCCCTACCTGTTGTAATATTGTTTCGAAATCTTCTTGGTCATAGAAATATTGGACCTTCGACGCCATCCCGAACTACACCTACGACGCCAGCCTGAACTACACCTACGACGCCAGCCCGAACTACACCTAAGACGCCAGCCCGAACTACACCTACGACGCCAGCCCCAACTACACCTACGATACCAACCCCAACTACAACTACGGCTGCCCCAGGTGACCTTCTTATGGTCTTTTCCTTCATGTTTCTCTTATACTCTTCCATGCGCACACAGTACCCTTTTTCAGCCAGCACAACAATTGTTCTATTTTGTTGCTTTAGAATTCGTATTTGGAATAGGTTATTATATTCAACACTCAACATACGTATTTGCCTTCCAACATCAGTTAATAAACTAGATCTCTTAATAACTTTGACATCTCATATTTTTTTAAATTTCTTCCTTTGATATAGTTATGTGTTACAAGAAAAACATACGATAAACGAATTGGAAAGCAACATACCTGGATCGTACATGAAGATAACTGACACAATGAAATAGCGTTATATTTTGAGAAAGAATGGTGTTATTATAGGTTAAGTAAAGAATACATAGTCCTCCAATGAATCAAGCATCCGGGTCTCTCGTTTTTTGCATCTCTTTGCCTGCATGTATTTCACAACATGCAATCTTGGTTAAATAACACGTTCATTACAAATCTGAAGTGTACTATTTCATGTAGGAAGAAGGCATACTAAGTTTTAAGATCTTCGATAAAATCGCTTTTCTGAATTAAATTAAGGCAATGAAATATGTTTGAAATAAACTTCGTTAGTTTGACAAATTCCAGTTTGCAGAGTCGAGTATCAGTTTAGAAAGATAAACGTTAATGTATAACTGTTTAATGTTATAGTATTAAATGTAATATTAATTTAAAAATTGTTCCTTGTGTACCTTTCTTAAATACTGTTTTGTTTGATATTTAACGAACCAGGTTACTAATTATCGTGGCTGTTGTCTATCATTTCCAATGTGTCCCAAGTGTTTACATAGTTAAGAATACAGAATATATTACATATATTAATAATCCATTAATAATTCATTAATGTTATTTCATATCAACATATGTTATTGTTAAGATCATTCCTTACTGTTGAATGTTTCTATATTTTATATTAAAACGTGTCATATGAAGTTACCATGAGTTGCAATTAGTGTTGGACGCATACTGTACATAAGGTATAATCGGCACGTGTTTTGTTTTTTTGGTTTGCTTGTGGTAGATGGAAAACTTTGCCAAAATTAGAACGTTAAAAGAAACTTCCCTGAACTAAAACTTACTAATTCCGGTTTAAAAAGATTGGACAAAGCTTATCAACCCAAAGTGAACCCTTACCATTTTTAAACTTCTTCCAACAAAATTAACGATGAGCCGTTGCTTGTCGCTGAAATATATGATTACCAAGATATGGTGAGCCTCGAAAATCTTGATATTCTTTATAAGGCTGGATCACCGCCATTTTGAAAGCAACGTCGAATACGTTGATTATATTATCACTACTTGTAAAGGTTTTGTGAATAATGGTTCCCTAGCTATTTTAAATCTTAGATTAAGATTGTATTACAATGTAAAGAGCATAGTGCTTATTGATTTGATATCATACATTAAATTTAATTATAAACATTAACAAATTTACGTGGCAAGATGACTTATAATAAGTAAGAATTATCTTTCGATAAAGATTTCAGTGATAGAACACAAAAACGAGTCTCAGGTTTTCGAGTCACGGTTAAAATGCAGTCAAATGTAAGATTTGCGATAAAATAGCCTTTATAGTTTATGATCATAAAATATATCATTATTGGTAGTGATCTTATAAAGAGGAATTTAATGATACATTTTGGAGTCATACAGGCGTGAGGGTCTTTATTAAAGGTGAAATATTACCGTAGTAAGTTAACGACTTTCCAGTGCTTTATCGAGTTTGTACACGGTGTTGTATCTTCAAGATTAATGTTTCTATTTTGCACACAAAAGAGCACTTGAAGTCTATTAAAATCACTAGAGGCGGTGAATTTTGGGATGTTTTTATTTATCTGTTTGATCTCTAATAAATATAAACGTATGTTTAATTACATTAAGATCATTTTGTCAACAGATTTATGTAATAGATTAAATTGCAATCAGTGTACCTTATTTTTGCTAGCAAGGTCATGTATATGTACAACTTGATAAATTAATCGAACATAAATTTAGAAATACACATACGTTCTAAATAGGAAATGACCAATCAGCATGCAATCTATTATATATTGGTTTTGACTTACATTTTATCGTTCGGTAATATTCATTGATCACATTAAATATGTCACAGTAAGACAAAAACTTTGGTTAAATCATTTACTTTGGGAATAATGGATGGCATCAGAAGGCTGATTGGTATAGTACTGGAATGTTTCTGAATTATTTATCACAGATAGTGTAATACATTTATGCAGGTATCACACTAGTTTCAACAAAGGAAAATATTGTTTAAGATTAGAATAACAATACAATGTTTCATATTTTAATTTAGCGTGCATTACGTTAGAACGAACACATTTTAGCGTAATCAGTAACACGGTAATGTTATGCAACATCTGATTTGGAAATATATTTATGGAAGGTCATGTATATGTCCAACTTGATAAATTGATTGAAATCTATTATATATTGATTATTATTAATTAATATTAATATTAATTGATGACATTAAATATGTCACAGTAAGACATAAACCATTGAAACAATCAGTTACTTTGGGTATAATGGATAGCAGCACCAGGCTGAGTGGTGTCTTGCTTGAATTTATCTGCTAGTGTAATCCATATATGCAGGGAGGGATCACATTAGTTTCAACAAAGGTAAATGTTGTTTGAGTTGAGTTTCCATGGAAGTAATTGTAGATTTTGAAAACTCTTTACTATTAATTTTGGTTACTTTCTTCAAAGTTCAGAAAAGCAGTTGTACATGGTAAGCTGCGATAGTTTTTTTTAGTATCTACCTATGTTCATCTTATCTCCAGCATGTCCAGTAGAATATTTCTTGTACAATGGATCGTGTGGGAGATTCTGTTAACGGTACGAGTCGTCCGATTGCCAAAATTGGAGTAATGGACGAATGGCCTGTCAAGCGGAAAGAGGTGACCTTTTGGCGCCCTTCGAATGCAATTACAAGTATCTCCAGGAGCAAGCTAATGCAACTAACGGTAAAATCATCAGGCTTGTTTAATGTACTAGAAACGTTCGTGCAAAAATATAATAATAAGGAGCTATCTTCTGACGATGTGTATTGAAGTTCTTCTGGTACGTTATTGAAAATCCAAAATCCTACCAACAACAAAAGGTGTCGGCAAACAATACTGCGCCTCTGTCTGTATGACTTTGATGTTAGTTTCCAACTGTTGAGTAAGTTGTAAATTGTGCAACGTTAACAAGATATTAGGGACTATATTAGTTTGAGACACTCAACGAACTTTGAACCTATCCTCATAGCTATATGAAAGTTAAAATACAAAAAAGAGGAGGACAAAATCGAATATTATTTAAATAGACCAATGGATATTTTCCTCCCAGAACATTCGCGTGCCAGGACTGTGGTGTATTCTTACTACGTGCACTGATAATCGAAACATTTCAAATGCTAGCAATCTCGATTTGAATGACCGTTAAGCTACTCTTTTCCTCAATGTGGCCTATTAAGACAATATAACGTTTTAGTAATAGACTAAACGGGATCGCGACTAGTAAACTAAAATTAAACATTGTCTCGAACTTCCACGACATAAATGGAGGAACATATCGCAGTGAAAAAGACTAAGTATAAATAAACCGTTTGAAAATGGCAGACTATGACAAAAGAAGCGAAATTTAATAATTTTTCTTCTGGTATCGATACGGCTATCATAATAAAAAAATTGATAATGCTCATTTGAAATATTTTGGGTGAAAATCATATTTACTTCATATTACAGTAATAGGAGTATCAGTTTGGTGTCTTGTTTCCTTGGATTAATCCCTATTTGTTGTAAACAAATATGGAAATATCTTTGTAGTTATATAGTTATTCAAACGTAAATTGATCAGCCATACATCTTAATTTAGTTAAAATGAATACTGTTATTGAATGAACTGCTTAGAAGTAAATTCAGCCTATGGATGTTTTCAATAATTTATTCATATGCATTTTTCTTGGCTCGTACGTTTGTCCCGTCAATGATTTTGCGAACTGATGCACAGAAAAAAAGATAAAATACCCATTTCATTGAAACAGTTCATTCTCGTAATTCGAAAGGAAACATTTCAGTACTGTATTATAGTATAATATAAGAAAAAAAAAACAAATAGTCATACATATAATATTAATTTATAAAGGATATATATATATATATATATATATATATATATATATATATATATATATATATATATATATATATATATATATATATATATATATATATATATATATATATATATATATATATATGTAACTATTAATGGAAAACAGAGGATTTCTATAATTTTTTTAAAGAATGGGATGAATATTTTGTGTTTGAGAAACTTGGTTAATTGTATTAGCGCTACTTAAAGAAATACTTGATCTTATGTTTGCACATTTCGCGCACTAGTGTCTGATATATTTTTATGAAGTAAACTATTTTTTAAAATTTATATTTTAGTAATTATTTACAAACATTAAACGTTTTACATTGAAATACAGAACATGTACTCAATGATTCGTTTTCAGGACGTTTCTAAACAAATTTCTGGTTGGGGGCTTCAAGAAAAAGTAGTGGGGGTAATCGTTTTGTTACGGTGATAGGAGACCTAATATCAAACGGAGATAACTTTTGGAATCCTGGCCAACCTGATAATAATCGCATAACAGAGAATTGTTTAAAAATGAGGAAAGAGTTCAACAATTACGCTGCTAATGATAATTCCCTTTACCATTCAGTTATATTTGTTACATAAAAAAAATAATTTGACTTGGATTTGTGGGATCCAGATCTATACATGATAATTAGAGCAATGGGGAGAATACGTATAACAAATGTATCTGTTACAGGAGGGTGCCCTGAAAATTTTTGGTTGGGGGCTCAACGACCAAGTACCAGGAGACGAGACCCGATTTCAAACATGGCTTACTTTTGGTGGAGCTTTCACCCTGACAATATAGGCGGAAATGAGAATTGTTTAGAAATGAGGAAAGATTTCTACTTCAACTTTGCTAACGATCAAATCTGTTCCCAAGATGATGGTTATGTTTGTCAAATAATAATATAACCAGGAATTGTGGTAAACATATCTATGCATGATGATGAGAACAATATGTAGAATAAAAACATAATAAAGCATAATTCTACTTTGATGGCTACTATTTTATATGTGAATGATGAATATTTATATTTATATATGACTGTGTGAATATATACTCCTGCAAAGATACACACACGTGTATGTATGCATATTTATATATATATATATATATATATATATATATATATATATATATATATATATATATATATATATATATATATATATATATATATGTATATACACGTATATATATATATTGCTACGAATATCGGATTTAATTTAATTGTTTGTAAGTTTTAAATTGTTTTTTCTATTGGCTTAATTATTTCAATATTGACTAAACTATTTCACTTTTGTTGAAATTTAAAAATTCCCCTAATTTTGTTAGAATCAAATGTGAAATAGACAAACGTGTTCTAAAATGTCATCAAAAGTGTAAATCTTTCTTTTAAATCCTACGTTGGAAGTATTTGAATTTTTCAAAAAGATGTATTGATTCAAATTGCCAGAAAATTTTATTTTCCTGAGGTAAAGGCATCCTTAAGGAAAGAAGAGATTAAAAGATACTGGTTAAATATTTAGTAGAAAGTGTTCTTTAGATCAAAGTATCAGTCTCAATCTGAAAGTAGAAGTATTAAATTTAAAATACAAGAACTGATTGTAGTTAACTAAGCTCGATTATCATAAAGCGAAGGAAGAAAAACAAATACAACCTTAATCAGAAGAAAATGAGAAAGTAAGCAAATGCAGTTACACTAAAACAAATGTAACTAGAAAAAAAAAGAAATGCAGTTATCGTTTGAGAAAGCGAAGATAGAAACAGGAACGTTAGCAAATGCAGTTGGAACAAAGTGAGTGAATATCAATTTAAATTAAACGAAATGGACCTGCCAAGTGGTAAGCAAGATTATATTTTAAATCCAAATTTGTTTTGATCTTGTACAAAATATTAGGTTAGTGCCCGCTTTCAGAGAAATAGAAGTAAACAAATACTGTACCAGTTATGTAAGCACCAAAATAACTATTTATAGAACAAAACTGTAAATCCGATATTGTAATTGTAAATGGGTGTTAGCTATTCTACCTGACATGGTGTATCTCAGTTTGCAAACAATACCAGTTCAAATCGCTATTTGCTGAGACGTTTTTCTGTATCGATTTTTGGTATTTCTGACGATATAGGTAAAATTTTATCATGATACGACTGCATGGTATCTTCCTCAACTTCCCAAAACTTTTCATTGTAATCTTTGAATATATTTTTTAAGATATAGTTGGATGTTCATAGTTTATTTGCCATTTTAATACAGCAAATGTGTGTATGAGGGAAAGTGTGTTTTTCAGGGCAACGATCTAAAAACAATAGGCGTCACCTGTGGTAAATAGAGGGAATTAATTTTAGGCTTCGATGTTGAAAATATAATATCCACAAGTCTAACATGAGTATGCGCTTTTTATTAAAAAATGAATTGTAATGTTTACCATGGAAAGATATTTAACACACAAATGACCAAACACCAAGTGTAACCCTTTGCAGGTATCAATTTAAAACTTTCGAACTTTATTGCCTCCCCTTCAACATATTAACTTTTATAAGACGGCTTAAGGGGTTGCCTAGAAGTGCACCCATTTGCATGTATCAAATTTATTATTTTTATCTGACAAGCGAATCGACGTAACCATACTACTGGAACATTTGTCTATGTCTACATATTTATCTTTCTTTAGATTGGGGGGGGGGGTGCTACCATTGTCTGTACAAATATATGTTATTATCCAGTCTATCTTATGTCAATACAATTGCCTTTCTCCGATGACATTGTAATTTGGGTATCTACTGTAATTACTTACCCTCTGCAGGACCGCTATTGCATAAAAGGCCCAAAATGTCCTAACTATTATTAAGTAGAGGCACTCTGTTTGCCGTGTGTTACATCCCATGTCAGTCGAGGAAAGGATCACGGTAGTTGAGCAGAGGCCGTGCAATGCAATACACTGCGTCTTATTATTTAAAATATCAAGCAAATTATCAAAAGGGTATTTTAGACGACATGGACGTCCGGATACAAAATGACCTGCATGATCTGGATCCACAAGGCTGTGATCCTTCTTTCATTTCATATGTTCTATACACGAATAGGCTCAAAGCACATGCAATTAAATGAAAGACAATTACAACCGATGGTCAACAAGCTTCCAAATTCCAAAATGTTAGAAAACAAACACGGTATGCCTGCAGTTGTGTCAGTGACGATGACATAAAAATGAACGTAAACTCACGCTGAACCGAACAGCTATCCATGTTTTGAAGAAGCAAAGACGTAGGGGTATTATCTTCGACGGCAAAATGACTTTTATTTCACACATTAAGAACTTAAACGCTAAATGCTCGAAATATCTAGATCTACTTCAAGTATTGGTGCATACTAAATGGGCTAATGATACCAACGTCATTGGAAATGTATATAGAACGTTTGTTTTCTTCCAACTGAACAAATGTTTGCGTTATTTATGGATCAGTCAAAAATTCATAATTGAACATGCTTGATCCTATTTATGAAGGAAAATGACTTGATCTAGGAGCATTTTAAGACCTCCCTGTGTGAAAACTCGCCTCGCTGAGCTGAACGATCCAACTTTATTTCATCGAAGAGAAATTATGTCCGCACATTATGATCAGTTAAGTTAAAGATCAACCACACTTAATTCTGCTGTTTTTCACTCCAAACACACAACCTTATACGAAAAATTACCATAACGACATACCATCCTTCGGCATTACAATGTCACCCATCCTTGACAATACCAAATTGATCTTTCTAACAATCATAGGCATTCCATCTCCCTGGCTGGTTAAACCAAAAGTACTTTTCAAGCTACACAATGGAAATAAGTCCAAGAGAAACCTTTCCCTCCACCACCACTCGTATATTGAACTCCCCACCAAATTTAAAAACTATACAATAATTTATATTGGTAGATAAATGGGGATAAAGCTGCTGCATCCTTTGTTAGTAAATAACGCACATCATAACTTCGCTAACACAATCGCTCATCTATTTGTTCAGCTAAAGTCAAAAGGATAACGTTTGGCTCTGAATATGAACAACCAACGTTGATTAAACAGCATCATCTACTCCGTTTCTCTATTATCACTTCAGTCACAACACAATAGACAAAGAGAGCAGCCATTATTAACAAAACATCCAGTTTTACAATGAGTTGAGTACAACCCTCAATACAGTATAGTGTTTGTTATCTTAGTAACCATATGATTGTAAAATATCGTATTGTGATTTTATATCCAAAATAGTAAGAGTAAGCTAATGTCTGCTTGTCTGTCTGTATGTCTGTTTTTCGGTATCTATGTCTATCTGTATGTTTGTCTGTCTGTCTGCTGTCTGTCTGTCTGTCTGTCTGAATGTATGTATGTATGTATGTATGTATGTATGTATGTATGTATGTATGTATGTATGTATGTATGTATGTATGTATGTATGTATGCATGTATATATGTATGTATGTATTTATGTATCTATGTATGGTATGGCATGGATACTAAGCTGTAGTAATTATATTGCAATACATGTGTTTTCCTCTATAACGTCACCAGCAATCGCGAATATTATAATACAGCACATGTTCATTTATTCATCGTTCTCCATCACTAGCTCTCGAAAGAGGTACTAAACAGAGAATCCATTGGTCCAATTTAATACTGTCTGTCTTGCATTTGAGTGATTTCAGATATAAATGGCTTTTTGGTTCTCTTCCTAGGTGTGCTTGTGTAAGGGCATGAATTGGCAAGTCTACTTTTGCTAATCTGTACATGACAGATTATGTTTACCACAGTGACTCATCAACCTCTAAGGTAATATATTTGCTGATAAGAAAATGTGTGGTACTTTTGTCCTTGTTATATGGATGTTTGCATTTCACGATAAAAAGTCTAGTTCATATTTCAAATAAGGAAGGTTAGATATTAAATCGGTGGACACTGTACAGGACACAACTGATATTAGAGAGCACCATTGTAACCTTTGGGGCATTCTATATTGCAAGATATCACAAACAGGGAAAAAGCAAAACATTTGACAAAATATAAATCCTTTTAAACTCTTCATAGAACTGCACAATTCATGCTGTTGAATAATTACCTTTGCATCCGATTATAGGCAAGAATACAATTCTAATGTAGCGTTGATAAGCACACAAGCTTATTTATCATGGTTGTTTGTATATCATACGTATTCAGGTCTTAGTGACAAGCTGGTACATTTATTTTATTTTGACTTAGTCTCAGTCTCATTTTCTGCGATGATCCTGCATTCCTATAAATAATCTGAAATTTTGCATCATAAGGTCAAGAAATAATGGAAATATTTACAATCTTATGATAATTAATATAATGAGTCTTTTTCCAGGGATGTAAATGGAAGAGAATAGTAGGAAATTATACTTTTGTACTTAAATATCATTAATATATAATTGAATTCTTTTCTAGATGAAATGTTATGCAGAATATTATTGTTTCACAAAAGATTTATTCACCAGTAACCAACCATATTAAACGATTACAATAAACGAACAGACAATAATGCATCAAAAATAAGAATACAATGTAGTACCCTATTGGCATTAGCAAAAGAAAAAAACCCACTAATATATCACGAGCTCCAGTCCTTGGCCAATTTTGTTCCCAATAAACATTCCAGACTAGGTATTTTTACACAAGTTTCCAATCGAGCTTAAGCTTGGAATCTGAACCCCAGGCGAGTCCTCATCAATATTGTCAGGGTTTCACGGGTTGGGGCGTAGTTGAAATTGTCGCAAATATGTCCTCTGTGATGATTGCTGGAAAAAGATCCCTTCTCAACCGCAACGCTCAATAGTTTCTTCTATATTGCCTCCTGAGAGAACATATCCTGACCGCGGCTACAGTTGAGAAATCAGACAACTTTATCGTCAGCACCGTATACATTATGATTTCGTTGTACAATGCTTTCGTTAGATGTTTCAACTGTTTCACACAAAAGAACGTAAATAGATGTGTCATGCGCCTCATGAATGATCTTGCTCTGTGGCATTGGCAATGTCTGTCTTATAAAAACGCCATGGTTATCTATTACATATTGTGTGATGTGTACATATAGGCAGCGTAGACACCGAACCATACTGACATGGTGTTGTATATGTCCGTACACCAATGAAGAAAGATATGGTAGACAAATATAATGATACCGTGCTGCTTGGGTATTAGCTCATGCCACGTTTTCCATGTTTATCACCCGTCTCATAGTGGAGAGTCAAAGTACTTTAAGATGAATATTATTGCATATTGCAGTCAGAAGCTACCGCGTTAGATGCACACATTAGTATCGATGAACTGACATCACTATCTCTGTGTGTCCAAGCTATGGTGTGTTTCAAGGGAGACAATACAAATCAAATTACTGTATAGGTGGAATGTATCATATCGATTTATAGCAATAATAATGAGGACTTTCTATAGCTCCAAATCTGTAGAATCTCTAAGCGCTTATCACCATATATAATGATATGATTACAAATAACAAAACACAAAAACAAAAACTATGAAACAGGAAAACATACAAAATGCTGTAAATAACATTATTAGGTCTTTAAGTTTATTCTCGCTTTCGACAAAGCACTCTTTAAAGTAATCACTGTGTCTTTATCTTTAATATCCATGGGCTATTTATTCCACGTTACTGAACTCAGCTATAATGAGTATACGATTGTTAGAAGAGGAGCGTAAGCATCTTCCTGGTGTATACATATACGTGAGGCCGGATAGGTATATTGGACTGGAGACCGTCAGTGAAACGTAGCACGGAGAACAAATTTTGTATGGGATTCTGTATGGAATTGATAGTGAGTGCAGAGCAGCGGCGAGGTATGCGCAGATCGTGGTGTTATAACGATGATCCAAACAGCTGTAGTTTGATTTTTTTTTTAAGTTTCAGGAGTAAATATTGAGATGAATCAGACCTAATTGAGTTAAAATAGTCCTGTCTTGAAAGTACTAACACAAGTGTTTTAGTTGCATAAACTGAAATAGAACGCTAATGGAGCTGATGCGTCTCAGCTAAAGATATGCAGCCTTGCATATGTTCATGACATGTTAGTTTAAAGGTCTACTAGTGCACTTTTACAACCTTCGTTTATATTATAAATTTTAACTTCAGGATGCGAGTTTCATAGGTGATATGTCATATACCTCATAAGTAACGAAAATAATGATCACATAACATTGCTTTTTTATCGTTGCTGACAAAACGCTCTTAGCTGATTTTGCGTGGCAATTTCCGTACGTTAAAGCGGATGTGACGTAGTTAGGGGAACACGGCTTTCAAATTTTGAATTGTTTTGATTTCAACGAGTGTATCCGTGCGTGAAAGATGGTAAAAAGGTGTATTGATGGAGGTTGTAGTAATACAAAACGAGAAGGAGTGAGCTTGCACTCATTTCCTACTAACCCTGTTTCAAGGAAACAATGGATTAAGCAGATACGATCGACAAGAAAAGATTGGACTGAACTGACGAGTGACAGGCGAGATAGTCAAGTTAGTCAAGTTGTCTGTAGTGACCACTTCAAAGAAGTCGATTTCGATCCCACCTTTAAACAGAAACAGTCATTTGGGATTAAGAGCAGTAGACGACTTCTACCAAATGCAGTTCCGTGTGTGTTTTCTCGCCATACATCCCAGGGTGCATGCACACCAGATCAACATAAATCGAGGGTTACGGCAGGCCTAACAACATGTAGCCCGACAGGAGCTTTTCAAAAGCGAGAGCGAGCAAGGGTAAATAAATGTTAATTGATTTTATCGTGCTATATTATTTGTTGTCAACCCTACACTCTTGCCACAAATGTACCTAGTTTTCGAGCGATTACTATATATATATTCGCCCAGAGGCATATGTACCCCCTGCCCCCATCCCCAGCTACACCTCTGTATCTCCCCCTGCATTGATAGGACCTCAGCCTAGAAGGAAAAAAAATAATGTGGATGCTGTAGCCTCTTTCCTGCATGTTGCTGTTTTCAACAATAATACTAATGTTATAAGTGTAATTCTCATACTTAAATGGTGTGAATAGTTTGTGTATTTATTGTTTTAATCGTAATGACTAATTAGTTCTGATGATCTGGGAGTTAATTACCTTCCTTGTATAGTATACATTATTATGTCAGTGGATCTTGATTTAGGTCTGATTAACGCCCACAACCCAATGATTGCAGATGTAATATCAATGTTTGTTCGATGTGATAAGGATATTATTATTATTATTATTATTATTATTATTATTATTATTATTATTATTATTATTCAGATTGTGTACAGAATCATACAAGGTAAAAAAGGAATTTAGCCTTTAATATTGTTTATGATGTAAACTTCCAATACTGCTTGATTTACCTGTATCTATTTTGCTAGATGTTGAAAGAGATGTTTCAAAACCAGCATCCAGAGGACAATGTTCAAGAGAAAACCCAAACTGCAACAATCACACACTCAACAGTAGATGGTGTGACATATCCTGGTGTGCATATTGATGTCACAGAGAACTTTCCATGCATTTCCAGTGTTCAAATGGTTGGTATATTTTAATATGATTTCATATGGCCTCATATATGATAGTTTACTAATAAATCAATAAAGATATGATATTATTTAATGTTGGAAAGCTATGCAATGTGTTGGTTATATGTCAAACATTATGATCATTCATTGTTTCTCCAAGTAATTAAAGAGGTATGATACATTTGTCATTATTCAACATGCATAAAACTTAAAATATGACCACTACAGCTGTACCGATTAATCTGATGCAGTTGTTTACTAGAACTTGACAGATATATTTTTCATGTATTGTTTTTGTTTCAGGGATTAGAGACATCATCATGCAGTATTGCCGTTGAATGTCAGACTGACAGGATACTGAAGAGATCCAAGAGAACCCAAGCATTTGTGAGAGGAAAACAAATTGATTTGGGTAATATTAATACATGTATAACTCACAGTTATAATCTACCCATTAAAAGATAACAAGCAAATGACACATGTAACAATAAATAAGTTCGTTATGATAGTGTAAGCAATTGTCTCTGTATACCAAACTTTTGTCCAATTTTTGTTACTTACAAATAATACACTGTTATTGATAAGCATATTTAAGAATTACTCATCTGTATTAAAACCAGGATAATCAGTATACACATGTATGATATTTCACAGGTTGTCAGGTAAATATCCATGTGCAGAGAAGGAGCAAGGGCATTCAGTGTTCTTTAGACGTCCACACAGATAGTGAAATGGAGAACAAAATAGACACTTTTGATGAACCGGACACAGACCCCAATGATGATGCTCATGATATTGAAGATGAGTGTTCCATGATAAGGGAGTCTG
This sequence comes from Unio pictorum, assembly GCA_030141615.1. Taxonomy (NCBI): domain Eukaryota; kingdom Metazoa; phylum Mollusca; class Bivalvia; order Unionida; family Unionidae; genus Unio; species Unio pictorum. The sequence goes on from JARLTB010000090.1 coordinate 2,261,187, forward strand.
ATGATTCAAGCTACAAACCAGATGAGAGTGACCCTATGGATTCAAGTTTCAACTCAGATACCTCTGAAAAAAGGTAATGTAAATTGCATAACTTCATATGAACTTATAACTGATTTGATGGTGCAATCAAATTTGTATATTGCTATTTATGGCCTCTACAATTAAGTATGTTTTTCCACATATTAAACTGGTTATCTGCACAACATACCACTTTACTAAATTTACTAGATTCCTAGTTCAAGTTCTGAAAACTTTATCCTATTGCATTGTCATTTTCTTTCCAGTTCAGAAAAACCATCTACCAGCCTTATGTCTGAGAGAAAGTTTATTGTGTTTGAAGAACAGCTTTTGTCATTATTCTTGACTTGCCACTACTGCCATGGACCAGCAAAAGGGAAAGTAGCCAACACTTTTGTCACTTTAATTATAGTTACACAGGAGTGTCACCTGTGTAGCAAGTCATACACTTGGAGCATCCAGCCTTACATTGGAGACATGCCAGCTGGTAACATCACCTTGTCAGGAGCCATCCTTTTTGCAGGTGCAACTCCAACAAAGGTTCTTAGAGTTATGGATCACATGTGTATCCCAGTGATACACCTGTCCACATTCATGACCCACCAGCGAGTGCTACTCACACCTACTATCAATAAAGTATGGAAGGCACATCAGGATAGGGCATTTGGAGAGTTACAGAGTCTTCGTCAGCCAATTGCAATTGCTGGGGATGGTAGATGTGATAGTCCAGGCCACAGTGCAATGTTTGGAGCCTATAGTGTGCTAGAGGTTAATTTGGGAAAAGTCCTGGATATGAGCTGGTACAGGTAATTTATGTGCTTCTTTACAAGATAGAAAGTCAAATATTTGTATAAAAGATATTCTGATTAATGTTTAAATTGTGCAACAGTAAAACAATTTTGTGTGTGACAATACATGCTATAATACATTTAAGTTGTGTATAAGTGACATTATAAGAAATATAGTGTTATTTGCTTAAACGTTTGTTTTAGAGCAATGAAGTGAACAGCAACTACCACATGGAGAAAGAGGGACTTGCTAGAGCCATCAATAAACTACAGAGCCATGGTGTGGAGGTGGGCACAATTATTACAGACCGACATGTCCAGATACAGAAATGGATCAGAGAGAATATGACTGCCACACACTATTTTTATGTTTGGCATGTTGCAAAAGGTATGTATGTGTGTGTCAATTCTAATGTTTACTACACTGAATTAGACCATTTTATGCAACTCTTATACAAACACATATGGTAATACAATCATTGTATGCTTCAAGTTATATTACTAAAGTTGTGAAGTTAACATATCAATTTGAATGCAATCATAAAAATAAAAAAGAAATTGTCTTGAATCATTTTATTTCCAGGTATGAAGAAGAACCTAGAACACACTGCCAGAGAAAAGCAATGTGAGGATGTGAGGAATTGGATTCGGAGCATTTCAAATCACCTGTACTAGTGTGCAGCTTCAAGCGAACTTTTAAATGGTGACCTAAGTGTTGCCAAGTTGCATTATGTTGCTAATCATGTCCAGAACAGACATACACATGAAAATAGTCTATTTCCAAGCTGTCTACATGACTGTCTACCTGAGGCCAATGCACGTTACAAATTGTTACAATGTGGTAAGAATCACATTTCATACTAAACTAATAAAATTTAAGTATGTTTGTTCTTTAAGAGATCACACAAGTGATCTGTTTAGTAAACTGTAAAGTTTCTTATAATTAATAATACATTTTTGTAATTTTAAGAAAGACCTGATTTAGTAGATTTTTCAAGAATATTTTATTTATTTCTGCTACATTCATAAAGTTTAGAAATAGTTGTATGTTTTGGTATGCTTAATCAAACTACAACATAGTATTAATCTCTGTTCAGGAACCAAGGCTTGTGTGAAGATTGAAGAAGTTGTACTGAGTAAGAAGCTGGCAAAAGAAATCAAAAAGTTATCACCCATCCATCAGACATCAAATTTAGAAGCATTCCATAGTGTTGTAAATCATTTCGATCCAAAAATGTTGGCATTTTCATATATTGGAATGAGAAACAAGTAAATTATGTATAGCCTATGAAAATTCATCTTAACAATGACTAATGTCATAGTTGGTAAGTAATCAATATAAAAGAAAAGTTTGATGAAATGTGAAATATTATATATAATTGCTTATTTGTCTTCTTAACATTAGACTGCATCTAGCGGCACTCCATTTCAATGAAAATGCCAACAGACCACAGGCAATGACGAGCTCTGGAAGCAGCCCATATCAGATTTCATTTCCGAAGTACAAAAAAGGAGGGTACATTGTGAGAGAAGTCACGAAAGACTGCACATACAGTATGTACCTATATATAATGCATCACACTGAGGTGAAGATTTATATTTGTAGCACATTTAAAATCATATTGTGACAAAATAATGATTCATTGAAAAAGATTTATATGTATAAGAAATTAATACGATTTTAATCTTTTTTTCTAGTTATATCAAGCAAGTATTTTTGGTAAATTATCAGTGTTAATATAGGCAGCGGATGACATTTTCCAGAGTTTCCTAATTTACTAAGATAAAAAAAATCTTTCAGAATATGTTGAAGAGCTTATTGCAGCACTAGATGAAATGGTAAAAGAACCCGAGTCTGTTGATAGACAGATACCACCACCTCTATGCAGCTAATTCCAGAGGCCAGACAAGTTGAATGCTGTCCAGGCTCACAAATCTCGATTTGCAAGGTAAGTACAAGGCCTTGAAACCTGTGTAGTTACCATTTATCTAGACTATTCCAATGGATTGAATATGCTGCAGGGAAAGATAATCAGATTTCATGGATCTTAAGCCAGAAAAAGTTCATGCAGATTCATTTTTGTAGCACATATTCAGAATCATACATCATGACAAAATTATTATGTATTCTACTACAATATATATTTATGTTAAATTGAATACTATTTAAATCTTGTCTCCAATTCTCATAATTATGTTTAGTAAATTATTTGTGAGGATATAATAAGTGAATGAAATTCTTGTTAGTTTCTTAACTTGGGTGGGGGTATTCCTTCTCTCAGACTATGTTGAAGAGTTGATGGCAGCACTGGGTGATATCGTCAAGAAACCAGAGTCTTTTTATAGTTACCGCCAACTCTATGCAGCCGAATCCAGAGGCCAGACAAGTTGAATGCTCTCCAGTTTGACACATCCCATTTGCACGCAAAGTACAAGTCCTTGTACAATGAGTGTAGCTAATACTTTCACAGTATCTCATATACTACAAATGATGGCAAAGCAGCTTGATTTAATTTATTTTTTCTAGCACATCAAAGTCATATATTGTAACAAAATAATTATAGTCAAATACTAGTTGTGTTTTTAAAATGAATACCATTTTAACATTTATTGCTATATTATTTACAAATTTCAGAATATGTTGAAATGTTGATGACATCACTGGAGAAAATGGTCAGGAAACCAGTCGGTTGTTAGTTACCACCATCTTTATGGAGCCAATCTTTGAGGCTGGATAAGTTGATGGCTGTCTGCAAGTTAACTACAAGTGCTTAAAACCGGTGTAGTTACCACCTTCACTTGGGAACTTCTGCCTGATTGCATCTACTGCACAGGATGACAAAGCAACTCTAATTTCACGGCCAAGATATCCCCAGCACCATCTTACCAGCTGCCTGTATGCGGTGTATCTATTACGACTGAAAATATAATATGCAACATATTTTAGACTTGAATATTTGAATAAAGTTATATTCTGTCACCTATTCTGGTTTTAACTTATTTATTTCAAGTTTTCCTAGTCAAGACGTTTAGGATAATATTAGATTTTAATACAACCAATGGTAGTCAAATAAATGAATCTTAAGTGAATGCGTAGAGACGACATTTTTTAAATGTCATAATGCAGAGTCTGTTCAAGATATGTAAGTATTGTATGTTTGAAGTTTTTCTGATACTGGCGCCATAATTACAGCGAGAATATTTTGCCTAGATGTATTAATTGTTTATATACTCTGACAGAATTTCCTCGCGATTTCCATACAGCTGTCTGTAGGCATAGTATGCTGATTCCAGGACATATTCATCTAAGCAAACTGTCAAAAATCCAGGATGATTGATGATGCAATCCACATTTAGCTCCTTGGTCTTTTCAAAAATCACACAGATCTCTTTACAGCATCTACACTCTTCAAGCGTTTCTTTAATGCTGCAATTTTCACATGAACACCTGAATAAATAAAACATGTATATGGTAAATATGCTATATCATAATTATTTGGTTAGACAGCAAACGTGTAGCTGTTAGATTATCAAGTGTGTGTGTGTGTCATAATGGTAAGACTTCTACAGTTGCACCTTTTGTACCACAAAGATGAAACATACATCTCATCAGAAATGTTGTATATAATTCTGTGTATTAGTTCCCCCATAAACCTTTTGTGTATTATTTGCCACTAGTACTGTGCACCTTAACTGACATGGAAATATATGCTGGCTAAGAATCTATCCATGAACGATATACAAATGTATACCGATTGCCTGGATTAAAAGCTACATTCATGGTACGTGTGCTTTAAAAGAACAAACTTTAGTCATACAATTAATAAAGCATTTATTTCTACACCTCTCATAGTCTGAGTCTTAAGTGTTAAATTTTAACACCACTAGTTATTGATGAATCATGCTACATGAAACTCTTTTCTGAAGACGTCCAACAAACGTTTTCCATATTCGTTTACTTCTCTTGTCATTATGAAATTCAAATAACACAAAAGAAAGAAATATATTAGTAATAGTTAGCAATAACTGCAGTAATGATAATAGTAATTACCAGAATGTAGAACCCAACCGCTGTTCAGCTTGATCGTGGACCGAGTTTTCTTCAGCCAGTTCAGGGCCTTGACACTCATCTCGTTCGGGCTAAAAGTGATACGGCCTCACTTCGTAATGAGCAGAATCTTCAGATTCATGAACTTGTCCATAATCAAGGGGTTCACCTTCATCAAACGACGAAGATGAGCATGATAAATTTCCCACAAAATCGCACGTATCGTCACTATCACCCATTATCATCACATACGCTAAACTTGAATGACTTCCCCTACGTACGTCACTTCCGGAAATCCGATTTTTCACCGGAAGTTTACAAATATTTCCGGGGCGTTTTCCATACAACATCAATTTATGCTCAAACAATCTTTTTTTTCTCCTTTGTGAGTTAAAAGCTACATCTAAAATGTACATTTCGGAAATATTCAGCGAAAAAGGAATAATTTGATGTATAATGTGTTTTTGACGCTTTTAGACCTTTAATGCGAGAATACTCGCTAGAGTAACACTTATAGTTCGTACTGAATGTGTGAATTTAATATTGGTGCTGCTTATGTTTATTCTTTAAGATAAAGCATGTGAATCAGATTATCCTTTTGCTGTGATTAGAATGGCCTCCGATTTATCATCATTCATCTGCAGCTTGTTACATTGTTACATGTCATGCATGATTTCACATCCGAAATGCACCTCGCTACTCCTTGGATGGTAGCATTAACATCAGTTCGGTGGCTATATATGTATGCATGGGTGCCATCTGCGTACAATTGGTGAGACACTTAATGAATATATATATATATATATATATATATATATATATATATATATATCTATCTATATCTATATATATATATATATCTATATATATATATCTATATATATATATATATATATATATATATATATATATATATATATATATATATATATATATATATATATATATATATTGTACGATGATTGGGGGACTATGTCCCCGAACTCTGAAAATATTGGTACCCTAAAAGTCAAAATACATTTACGGATATATATATATATATATATATATATATATATATATATATATATATATATATATATATATATATATATATATATATATATATATATATATATATATATATATATATATATACATATATATATATATATCCGTAAATGATATATATATATATATATATATCCGTAAATAGTTTCATTATTTTTGCATGGGTTATATGCAGACTGTACATTACTAAAAAGACTGTTTGATCCTTAGTTGAGATACAATCTAATTTATCTAAGATGCTTGATATGAATAAAACTGCGCGGTAATCAGCAAAATTATGTGAATTTCCCGGATGAGAGAGATGTATTAAACACATCAGTTAGTGCTGCTAATATTAGATCTAAGCACCCAATCAGTAGTTATGCTGGAATTGGATCATGTTCAACTGTCTCTGCTACACTGTTCATCACGCTTGTCTGTACTTCATCCATAGAGACAGATTTACATGCTGCTAACGGTTGTCGCTGAAGTTAAGTATCGCTTCTGTTTGGTAATGATGAGTCAATTGAAATTGTGATATCAAGCTTAAATTTAATGTTTTGTACCTTTTGACGCAAGAAATGTACAAAGAAGTCCTGAATGTCTACTGGAGAGAAAGCAAATGGACGTGGTATAAATTTCTTTCTTGACATTAGTTTGTTGGTAATCTCGAAGAGTTCTTTGCAGGTGCTTTAGTGGGATAAATTGGCTAAATGGACTATGTGACGTTCTTATTAGCGATATCATAGATTTGTTTATGAATAGTGAGTCTGGTGGAAAGCTAAAGCATACCCGCCTTATAGCTGTCTCTTTTATCAGTGCGAAGCTGGTACCTAACACTGCTATATTATGGAAAACACTTTAAATTGATAATCTGCGTTTGGTGCATGTGGCATGTCTTTTTCCGGCAATGAACGCAGGCAGTTATCGAGCTGTTATGTTGTAGCAGGTAAGCAAGTTGTTAGGTTTTCTTGGATGTCATGCATTAGTTTGGTTTTATGTATCATACAGAGGTTTCTCCTAGGAGTAAATAAAGTAAAGTGTTATGGACTGAAACGTCGAGATGGCATATAATGTAGAGGTGATCTGATTCTTGTTTGTGCTATACAATGGTATACCGTTGAATATTATCATCAGGTCTATGAAGAATCCAGTATGAAACGTGACCATATTTATGGGTGGGCTGGTCAACTGACCGTTTACGGTTGATAACATGAATGAAATCTAGAATTTTTGAAGTGTATAGGTTTCCAGGATGTGAAAGTGAAAGATGCAAGTTTCAAGAATAAGCAGGTTGCCACCTATCGATATTTCATAGTCATAGAGATTCGAACACTGATCCAAAATAGAGATTCGGTCTGCTTTTTCTCTACCAGGTAGATGGCGGTAGATGAAGACAAAATGGACGGACCTTTTGTTCCAGTGTGAGTGCTGTTTGGACAAGTTCAAACGATGTGTGGCAGAAATAGAAGGTTCTGTTGTGTTTCAAACATTTTATCATGGAGTTCTTTTGATGACGGCATGTTCACCTCTGCAAGAGTGGTGGGGGAATACCTTGCTTTAGTAACCGGTGGTTATTAGATCCAAGCACTTGGCCTCTTCGTCTGCTGGTCTATCCATTTTTATATCGGGAAGAAGACGTTGATATTCTGCGACATATAATTTTAAATATATTCAACTGCAGAAATTAATTATTGTTAATAATCATGAAACCTATTATAAGATAAAGAGAGAAATGTGTTATGATGACATATGTAAGCTACATAGGCACGAATATAGAAAATGGTAAAATAGATAATGATATAGTCTTGATTAAAATACTTCTACAAACATCACATGAAAAATAGAATAGTAAACAAAGCAATTTCACAACAATAAAGGAACCGTCTAGAATAAAATATATAACACTTATGGAAGACATACATTGAATTAAAGACGTCAGAGCTTAGGCAGGTAAGAAAAGACGACAAATATAGAGAGAAAGCGATTCAAAGAAGTTATCAAGCAACAATTTTGCTTTAAACAATTCATTATCGTTTCCCACAGAGTGACGTTGACAGAATTTTCTTTGCAGCTAATACATGGTCAACAGGATAATCAACATTTCCATAGCAAAGTATTTGATTGAGGTTTTACAGTCTTTACAGCTCAATGTTAAATACTATAAGCATAGGAAATTACTTTTGTAGAAGGTTTGAAATAATACAAGTTGAATGACTCAGTCTAATACTGATAATTCGATCTAATTATATCTCAGTATAAATATTGGCTGATACAATAATCATGAAAATATGTCAGGCATACAGACAGACATACAGACCTACATACATACATACAAACAGACAGACAGACAGACAGATAGATATATATATAGATAGATAGATAGATAGATAGATAGATAGATAGATAGATAGATAGATAGATAGATAGATAGATAGATAGATAGATAGATAGAAAGATAGATATGGACAGCCAGACTATACGTTCAATTAGCAACAATGTCACGGTAATATCTTAAGCTGCAAACAATTTATCAAATTAAATGAATGTTTTACATTCTATAATATTGTTACAGTGAAGAATTTATAATATTAGATGAGGTATAGAAACTTAGGTTGAAAGATATTTTGTAAAGGCTCAAAGAAGTAAAAATCTTGTTTACCAAAAGAGGAATTGAAGATCGATGGTATGTGAAAGAAACGGCAACTATTTTTATAATCCAGAAGTTGCCGCAGACGAATGTCATGTGGACATTCAGAAGGGTCCTAACACATCCTCTTCGCAAAAGGACAAAATATACAGTCAACACCGCTAAGGAATAATGCAAGATGTACGATAGTGAACTCGAAATGTTCATTGGAATATAATAGTTGTTTATTAAATATAAGAAATTGATATCATAGAGGAAACGTTATTTAATGATGCAAGTGAGAACGTCTATACGCTTACAAAACGACTTCATTCCGGTCAGGTATAGATAAGGCTAGCCGGATAAAATTGATATAAAGTGCTCATTTGAAACATTTTGAGTGTAAGTCTCATTTAGTTTATATTACAATAAACTGGTCGTACGATTCGGTCTCTTGTTTCCTTTGATTAATCCATATTTATCTTAACCATATGGCACTTTTGGGTGTATTTATAAAGTTATTCAAACTTAAACTGATCAGATATATATCTTAATTGCGGTAAAGTAAATACTCATATCGAGTGAGCTGTTTACAAGTAGCTTCATGCATCTACAGACTCAGTCACTAATTTCATAATCTGCATTTTTCTTGGCTCGTACCTTTTCCCGTCAGTAATTTCGCGAAGTGATGCCAAACAAGAACGCAGGAAAGAAAAGAAATATAAATGTTTACACACGTTCCAGTAAATGTAATTCCCATTTCGTTGAAACATTTCATTCTCGTGATTAAAAGGGACCCATTTAAGTAATTACAGTAAAAAACACAAATCAATCTCATACATAAAATAACGGTGTTATAGAGGTTATACAAGTTATCAATTTAAAAAAAAATGTTTAAGTACTTTAAACAATTTTATTTAGTGCATTGGTAGCAAGGCCATTAGGATACTATCAAACTCATAAATCCAATAAGTTTCTTTTATTAGTCTATTCAAGTCACTATGAACAATACTGGCATGAAAAAACATCGATCAGAGAGTGATTATTGGTGTTAATGCGTGTTGAACTATCGCAAGAAAACTTCGGATCTTTATAGTTTTTATATAAAAGCGATGATTATTCATTCTCGTACAAATTTGATGAAGTGTCTGCCGACCTATTGAATGCTACATTTTTTTTACAAATACATTACATCAGCTGATATGCAATTAGTGTTGTAACGTGAAGAAAATACCGATTTTGTATTAGGCTTAGTGATAAAGTACTTTATCATATATTGGCACATTGAGAGCACCCAGTGTCTGTTAAACGTATTATCGTTTTGCAACGAACATACAAGTATGCTCAAAGTTTCCATTTCAGGAACTTGCGATGCATATTTGTGGTTGGGGCTTTATGACCAAGCAGCGTGGCCGATTTTCGCACGGTCCGAGGAGACCCATTTTCGAGGAAGGCTCACGTTTGGATTCCAGGCCAACCTGATAAAAATCAAAGAACTTCTGGCTAAGGACAATGTATATAACGAAGCACACGGTTTTATCTGTCAAATATCGATATAATAAGTAACTATTTGGAAACAGGTATATACATGTTTATTAGCGCAATAAGGAGAGAATACTAAACATAAATATTCTTTGACGGCTATCTTTGTATATGTGATGATGTGTATTTAGATTTATGTGAGTGTGTGTGAATATTATATGCTTGCAATATATATATATATATTATATATATATATATATATATATATATATATATATATATATATATATATATATATATATATATATATATATATATATATATATATATAGTTAAATTTAACTGTTGGCACAAATATATAAAATCATTAGTGAAGTTGGTCATGCTTTTTCTTAAAATTCATCATACGTAGAAATCTTGCATTCAAACCGTACCCAGGAACAATCAGACTTTTTTTCCAAAAGTTGAATTGATTCAACTTGCCAGAAAATATGATCTTTCTCAGGCAAAACTTTACTTAACCAAACAAGACATTAGAAAATGCTGCTCCATTATTTGGTAGAAAAGAATGTTTTTGAAATAATTGCTTTGGTTTTCATCAGTGAGTCTGATCTGAAAGTTTTTTTGTTTGATTAGGATTTTTAACGTAGCTTTAACAATTTTTCAGTCATATCGCTACGATGTCTGCTGTGAGGCAGTTTATAGTGATGTCTAGCACTGAGGCATCATGCCGCAGACGTGGAGCATGATGTCCCACCCAGTCACATTATCCTGACAACAGGCCGACCAGTCCTAACACTAACCTCTTAAAGCTGAGCGTCAAGCGAAACAGCTGTTAGTATCATTTTTGTAAGTCTTTGGTACGACTCGGCCGGGGATCGAACCCACGACCTCCCGCTTCCGCGGCGAACGCACTAACCACTAGGCCACCGGAGCGGTTCTGATCTGAAAGTATACGACTTAAACTTAAAATACAAGGATTGTGTAGTTAACGAAGCTCAGATTTCAAAAGAAAGTGAAAGAACAGAAACAAATACAAATACAAGCGAAAGAAAGAGCTAATTAAACACTAAATGCAGTTACGAGGAAAACAAATTTAATTACAAGAAAAACAGATGAATTTATACTTAGATGAAGAGTTGTGAGAGACATGACAGAAAAAAATATAAACAAATGCAATTGAAAGAAAGACATGAATATCAAATTAAATTAAGAGACAAAACTCTGGCAAGTGAAAGGCACATTCATACCTCAAATCCACATTTATGTATTGAGCTTGCAAAAAAATGTTAGATTAGTGCCCATTTGCAGAAAAAGAGAAGTTATATTCTACGGAATTTGAAAACGGACAGGTAGGGCTAGTGATATTTTAAATATCTGTCAGTTCACCAAAATGATGGCTATGATGCGATTCAGGGATGCATTGTAAGGAGTTATAGCATATCAGCAACAAATTCAGACACTATAAAAGGAACTATTTGAGATTTGTCATGCCCATCATAATTCGAACTGGCACAACTAAACCTCAAGCTTCTGATAAGCTTAATTATAGAGCTTTGTCTTTTCCTACGTGTACCTTTTGCAAGAAGGAAGGACCTGCTGTTTTTGATTACTACAAAGTAAAACAATATGCGTCAGGGTCAAGACAGAACTACTCCAAATGCTAATTGAGGCAAATTTATGCCGCCGTTAGACATTCTGACATAGACGCGTAATCATGAATGCAACCGTTGCCAGTCACACTGGTTACTATTTGATTATATGCAGTAACACTCCGGATTGGTGTACATATACTGACTGCTGCAATCTTTATTCATGCAACATCATCCAACGGTTGCTGCTGCACCGATCACGCAGATATAACACTTGATCACACAAACTGTTGTATTTTATGAGTAATGCATCTTTCCTGACTACTTCGTCCGTTGTAAGTGCTCTTCTATGATTATTTTCTCAGGTCGGTAAAAATTAGAATGTCCCATGGTTATTCTATTGAAAAGGTGATGCCATCGTTGCTACACTCAAGTATTACGTTTACTGATACAGCGGTCATACAATTGAATGAAGTCTCTGATAAATATTTAGGTTTATGGTTATTGTACGAGTTCGGTGAATAGCACCACAGCCGTGATAATCACAGTACTGTCTACATCTTATACAATCCTTCTCGTCTTAGAACAAAGACTGTTTAACAAAAAAGAGTGTTATTAAGTAACATTTGAGAGCATTTTTGGGAGGGACATGAGAACATTTAAGTGTTTACCGATATTTTTCCTGTACGGAACTAAAATGATCATATCGAATAGTGTCCTTGACATTCTGTGTCTATATTTCAACCAGTGATTATTTATACTTGTTCCACCGATCTACTGTTTACACTGACTGATATCAGTCATCAATTGTTTCCTTTTTGAGGAAAACAAGAGATAGTTTTCAGATGTTTACGTATATTCAGATGTATCAATAATGTCTTCTCTTTTCTACAAATTTCCAGTGTAGCAAAATAGTTTGCAATATTATAGTCAAGGTTTTAACATGAAACTGATCGACCCAATTTCTGAAACTTCATTTGTATCAATCGGAAACGTTCCCGGAAGTACAGAAAGAAGTGCAAATACCATTGATCAAAGGATAAAGTTGAATTCCTTATACAATTACATAATAGTTGTGTTGGGCGGTTCAATGTTAATGTGAGTCTGTATGTAACTTTGTAGCATTTATCCGGAAGTAGTTGTTATCCAATCTGCACTATCTCTTGTGCCCCACGTTATTCTCAATTGATCAGCTTATCTGATCTTGCAATGAGACATACAAATAGAATGTAGAATATGTTTGAAAAAGTGACAATTATTAATAAACTGTCCGCCGTTCAAATATATGTTTGAATGCATACAGTATTAACTTGCTGATCTTTAATGGTGATACCTTTGATAGGAGAAACACACCATTTTCATCCTCAATGTATTTTGAGGTTCTTTGACATACACGTATATATTAATATCATACACATAATAGGAAAAGGTCTATCTGATTTATATCAGATAATACGTTATAATACTAACCAATACTGATTTATGGCACACATCGCTAAACTCTAAGCACTGACGTATACTGCATCACTATATTGCAACTATTATGAAGACTTCAGGTCACACTAATGATTATCATTTCCATCCCTTTCTACGCTAGAAAACATTTTTTCCGCCGTTTAACATGCGCAATTATAAACAAGAAGCATGCTAAATTATGCGTGCCAAATAACTGAAAATGTATAATCTTTGCCTGGTAAATTAAAGTAAAATGAGTTAATTGGAAATTGATCTGGATAATTAAATTTGATATTACATACATATACATGCATAGATACATACTTACCTACCTACCTACTTACGTACATACGTACGTATGTATGTATGTATGTATGCATGTATGTATGTATGTATGTATGTATGTATGTATGTATGTATGTATGTATGTATGTATGTATGTATGTATGTATGTATGTATGTATGTATGTATGTATGTACGTACGTACATATGTAATTATGTCTGCATATATATATATATATATGTATGTATATATGAATGCATGCATTAATGTATGTATGTATGTATGTATGTATGTATGTATGTATGTATGTATGTATGTATGTATGTATGTATGTATGTATGTATGTATGTACGTACGTACATATGTAATTATGTCTGCATATATATATATATATATATATATATATATACTTATATATATATATATATATATATATATATATATATATATATATATATATATATATGTATGTATATATGAATGCATGCATTAATGTATGCATGTATGTATGTATGTATGTATGTATGTATGTATGTATGTATGTATGTATGTATGTATGTATGTATGTTTGTATGTATGTACATATGTAATTATGTCTGCATATATATATATATATATATATATATATGTATATATGAATGCATGCATTAATGTATGTATGTATGTATGTATGTATGTATGTATGTATGTATGTATGTATGTATGTATGTATGTATGTATGTATGTATGTATGTATGTATGTATGAATGTATGAACGTATGTATGTATGTATGTCCTTTAGAGCAATAAAGACGTATGTCAATGATGCTAGATGTTTGATGTTTTGAAAACTAAAAAAATAAAATTGCCTCTGAATTGTTGGTTTTTTTCCGATAGACGGTTTGATTTAAAATATCTTTGAGTTAATTATTGTAAATCATGATCTTGCAAAGTTCTCTGTTTTTAGAGTTCTCTTTGATACTCATTTAATCGTTTCTTGTGATTTTTCTTGTTACTTGTATTACGTAGCCACAAAATTGACGATGCGTGCGTTCCTCCTAACCAGCTGTTCTTTATCCATAATCGATCAACCAGATGACAAAATAAGTTAATTTCGTTATATAATTCTTAATTGTTGGTTAGTTTGCAATATTCTTGATTTCCTTTGTTCTTCATGACTTCTGTCAGTACGGAAGATGGTTATTTTGGACATAATTCTTTTATTTCAGCCTTGGCCCTATTGGCTGTAGTATCGTTTCGAGCACTTCATTTTCAGAGAAATATTAGACCTATAACTCCACGCCGAATTACACCTACGATGCCAGCCCGAATTACAACTTCGCCATCCCCAGGTGACCTTCGTATCGTCTCGTCCTTCATAACTCTCTTCCACCGTTACATGCACACACGACACACGTTTTCAACAATCATAACAATAGTTCTATATCATTATTTAAGGAATCGTATTCGGAAAGGCAGCATGTTATTATAGTCAACACTAAACAGACGTATTTTCAATAAATCAATTCCAACTCATAATAACTTTAACATCTCACAAAGGTTTTTAATTTTTTCATCTGATAGACATATGTAGTACAAACACAAATATACACTAAGCAGATTGCAAAGAGATATCCTTGTATCGTACATGAGGATAAGTGATCAAACGAAATAGTATTATATTTTGAGAAAGAATAGTATTATTATCGGCTAAGTGAAGAGTAACAAGTCCTCCGATTAAATTCGAATTGGGGTATGTGGGTTGTTGCATAGCTTTGCCTGCATGCATGTCCCAGCATGCAATCTCGACTGCGTAAAACTCCTTAAATAACATCGACGGAACCAATATGTCGATATTGGTATTCGTGTGAAGAGGAAGCACAATATTAAAACGTGAATCACTCCTAATAAAGATTATATTAGTGTCCTTAGGGTCAGCTTGATGAATGATATACCTAGACTGTTCACTTGTACACTTCATACAAATATCCTATACATCAATCTAAAGTGTAATATTTCATGTATGAACATGGCATACCAAATTTTAAACACATCGATTGGATCTCTTCTAAATTAAAAAAATGCAATGAAATATGTTTGACAAAAATCAGATTATTTTCATGTAAAATCCAGTTTTCAAAGTGGCCTATTTGTTTAGAAAGATAAACTGTACACTGTTACACGTAACTGTGTAAGTGCATGATATTATACTTAATATTCATTTACAAACTTTACCATTCTCAGGTGTTTCATTGTCAGTGTCCTTTGTGTCCCTTATCTAAGAGTCTGTTTGGATTGATATTTAACGAACTAGGTTACTAATTTTAGTGGTTATTGTCTATCATTTTCCATGTGTCTCAATGTGATTACTTAGTTAAAACTACATAACTGTCTTATTAACTTACGTTAGTATTAATATGATTTCGTACTTAATAGTAGTGTTGTAAGTTTCTAGGTCGTATATCAAACGAAAGAAACAAAACGTGACAAATAAATATATCATGAGTTGCAAATAGTGTTGGAAGCATACGGTACATAAGGTATAATTGGCACGTGACTTAGTTTAATTGTTTGTTTCCTTGTCTTAGATGAAAACTCTTTGCCATGATGGGACCGTCAAAAACTTCGCTGAATATAATATTTCTGCATATTTTATTTACCATACATGGATGCGATTACGATTTCGACTAGAACACATTTTCCACAAATTTTCTGGACGCCGAAAGTACAAAATATGCGGTAGATGCCAATGAACTGCAGTTACCATATAAAAACAAAGACATTGAAAGCAGACAGAAAACGCAATAGACGTACCCATGTCTGAGAAATTACTTATCCCGGTTTAAAAGATTGGTAAAAGATTATCAGACCAAAGTGAACCCTCACCATTTTAAAACTTTCTCCAAAAATATTGACCATCAACAATTTGTTTGTTTCTGGAATGTAAGCTTACAAAGATATGGTGAGCCTCACAAATCTTATTTTTCATTTTAAGGATGGATCACAGTCATTTATAACGAAACTGAGAAGAAGTTCATTATATTATATTAAGTTTTTACGTTTGTGTGACGAACTTCCTCACTCGCCATTTTAAACCTTATGTTGAGGTTATATTGAATTTTGAAAAGCTTAGCACTTATTGAATGTATGTATGTATGTATGTATGTATGTATGTATGTATGTATGTATGTATGTATGTATGTATGTATGTATGTATGTATGTATGTATGTATGTATGTATGTATGTATGTATGTATGTAAGACTATGTGTGAGTAAGTGCGTACTTGCGTGTGTCTGCGTAAGTAAATAGGTATTTAGTTAGGTAGATAGTTAGGTATGTATGTAGGTATGTAGGTATGTATGTAGGTATCTATGTATGTAGGTATGTATGTATGTAGGTATGTATTCATGCATCCATGTCTGTATGTATAAATATGTGTGAGTTACTGCGTTCTTGCGTGTGCGTGCGTGCGTTCGTGCATGCACTTGTATAAATAGCCATATTGTCAATTACTTGATTGCACAATATACGAGTTAGGAACAGTGTATCAAATCTTGAAACAATAAGTGAACACGCAAACGGGATAATAGTTACAAGATGTTAAGCTTTTGTAAATCCACTATCTGTTTTGGTTTCCTCTACTTCCGTATCTGTGTATTGCCACCAACAGGGTATTCATCGAACTCAAGATGTCTATTATATTCTGACGGCTATCTAATATAAAGTATTACCCGTATTGAGGTTAATTTATGCCGCCGTCAGACAATCTAAATTGCCGCGCAATCACGAATGCAACCGTTACCAGTCACACTGTTTAATATTTATTTATCTGCAGCAACACTCCGGATTGGTGTACCTATACTGGTTGCTGTAATCTTTATTCATGAAACATCATCCAACGGTTGCTGCTGCACCTATCACGCACATATAATACCTGATCACACAAACCGTTGTATTTACGAGTAACGCATCTTTCCTGACTACTAAGTCCGTTCTAAGCCCTCTTCTATGATTATTTCCTCAGGTCGGTAACAATTAGCATAATCCATGGTTATTCTATTAAAAACGTGATGCCTTCGTTGCAAAACACACTTATTAATTTGACTGATACAGCGGGCACACAATTATAAAAAGTCTCTGATGAATATTTAAGTTTATGGTGATTATACGTGTTCTGTGAATAGCATCATAAGTGTGATAATCACATTACTGTATGCAGCATATACAATTCTTTTCGTCTTCGACCAAAGACTGTTTAATGAAAAAAGTGTGTTATTAAGTAACATACGAGAGTATTTTTGTGGGAGATATGAAAACATTTAAGTTTAACGGTACGTTTCCTATACTGACTAAAATGATCATATCAAATAGTTTTCTTTGACATTCTGTTTCTATATTTCAACCAGTGATTATTGTTCCTACGATCAAATGTTTACATCGACTAACATCAGTAATGAATTGTTTCCTTTTTGAGGAAAACAACAGATAGTTTTCAGATGTTTACGTATATTCAGATTTATCAATTATGTCATCTCTTTTCTACAAATGTTTTAACATGAAACTGATCGACCCCATTTATGAAACATCATGTGTATAAATCGGAAATATTTCCGGAAGTACAGAAGTGCAAATACCATTGACCAAAGGATAAAGTTGAATGACTTATAAAATTACATAACATTTGTGTTAGGCGGTTCAATGTGTATGTCAGTATGTATGTAACTAGGTAGCATTTATCCGGAAGTAGTAGTTATCCAATCGGCAATATCTCTTATGCCGCACTTTATTTTCGATTGATCAGTTTATCTGATTGTGCAATGAGACATACAAATAGAAAGGCTAGATATATTTCAAAAAGTGACAATTAGTAATAAACTGTCAACCGTTCCAATACATGTTTGAATGCGTACAATATTAATTTGCTGATCTTTAACGGTGATGTCTTTGATAGAAGAAACACGTCATTTTCATTTTCAACGTCTTTTGAGGTAATGTGACCTACAATTATATATTAATACTACAGACAGAACAGAATAAGCTCTGTCTAAATTATATAAGATAAAACATGATAATACTAACCAATACTGATTTACAGCGCACATCGCTAAACTATATTCACTGACTTATACTGCATCAATATTTTGCAACTATTATGAAGACTTCAGGTTACACGAATGATTATCATTTCCGTCCCTTTCAACGCTAGCAAACGTTTTTTTGTTTCTTCTTCTCGCCGTTATGCGAAAAATAACGATCGCAATTCTAGTGAAGAAGGGTGCTTAATGATGCAGGCCAAAAAAACTGAAAATGTACAATCTTCGACTGTTAAATAAAAGTAAAATGTGTTAATGGGAAATTGATCTGGATAATTAAATTTATATTGCTAAAAACATTGTAATATAACTTCGTAGCATAATGAATGTTATGATCTTCAAACTAAGGAAACAAAAACGAATCCAAAGTAGGTAGCGGAAAACTAAAAAGAGTTAGAGGAAAATGTACTCAAGCAAAAGCATGTCATATAATTTAATGTTAACTCCAAACTTTGTTTCTGTCAATGTCGGATGATCTATGTTAATGTTATTGATGCACCTGCAGCAGATGTTGGAAAATTAACTTCTGTTTTAATCATTTTAGACATATTGACAGGGCTTACACGAAGTTTACTGTCCCATTTAACCTCAAGAGAAAATAATCTTTGCTCTTCGTGCTGCACTCTTCCTTACTTTAAATTGTATTATGTTAATTGTCTATATTAGGCATTATATGAAACATCCCCGTAAGTAAAGAAAGAAGGGAAATTGTAAATGTGTTAATCATGTATTGTTAAACATAGTCGTCAAATCATTGATGCTTGAAAGCTGAAAAAAATCACAGTTACATAATGACATAAACGTAAATAGTTTATATCTGTAGTAAGAAAGGCAATAAATAGGAATTACATACATAAATGCATACACGTACATCATACAAACATACACACAAACAAACATACATACATATATACATGCATACATACATATATACATACATACCGACAGACAAACAGACATACAGACATATATACAGACATACTCTCTCTGTCTATCTGTATGTATCTCTCTCTCTCTCTCTATATATATATAAATATATATATATATATATATATATATATATATATATATATATATATATATATATATATATATATATATATATATATATATATATATATATTTATATATATATATATGTATATGAATACATGCAAAACTACATGTCTCTATGTTTGTCTCTGTTCGTATGTATGTATGTATGTATGTATGTATGTATGTATGTATGTATGTATGTATGTATGTATGTATGTATGTATGTATGTATGTATGTATGTATGTATGTATGTATGTATGCATGCATGCATGCATGCATGCATGCATGCATGCATGTATGTATGTATGTATGTATGCATGCATGCATGTATCTATGCTCTCTGATTTTCATATTCTCTTTGATAATCAGTTCATCGTGTATTGTGGTCTTTCATGTTAAATGTTACTTGCTGAGTTTGGATGGGTACGTTTTTTAACCGACTCTTCCATATATTGATCAGCAAACATATAAAATTAGAAAATAATTTTTTTTAATTAATTACTTACTATTGCAAAGATTGTAATATTCTACATTTCATTTGCTCTCCTTGACTTCAGTCTGTGCGGAGAATGGTTATTTTGGACATGTGTTGTCTTTTTCAGCCTTGTCCTTAATTATTGTAATATTGTTTCGACACGTTCTTGGTCAGAGAAATATTGGACCTACGACGCCAGCCCGAACTACACCGACGAAGCCAGCCCGAATAGTAACAATTACACCAGCCCCAGGTGGCCTTCATATCGCATTCGCCTTAATATCTCTTTGCTACATCCACACACAACAAACATTTTTTCAACCATCATAGCAATAGTTCTATATTGTTATTTTTTAAAATAGTATAAGGAAATGCAACGGGTTATTATATTCAACACTAAATATACGTATTTGCCTAAGAACATCAGTAAATAAACTGTAACTCTCAACAAATTTGGCATCTAACAATTTGTTTTAATTTCTCTATCTGATAGACATGTGGTGCAAACACAAATATGCACGAAGCAGAGTTGAAAGTGTTATCCCGGTATCGTAAATGCGCATAAGTGATCAAAGGAACTTGCATTCTTTTATGAAAGAGAATAGTGTTATTATAAGTTGATTGTTGTTGTTCTTGTAGGGTTTAATGACATTTTCCAGAACACGATAGGCTATACATGGCGGCCAATATTATTGGTGGAGGAAGAACCCGGGAAAACACCCAAAAAGAACCATCGACCCCCGAGAAGCTACTGGGAAGCTTTCTCACATAACTACATCGGCCGAATCTTAGCTCGAACCCACGCAGACAGAGGTGAGATGGGAGTGATCCATAACGGAAAGCGTTTTAGACAACTCGGCCACTCGAGGCCACTACTTATACTTAAAGGAACAATTGCCTAGCATTCCGATGAAATGAGAATCGAGGTCTGTGGAATTTCGCATCTCTTTGTGTACATGCATTTCACAACATGTAATCTTGTCTAATACAAAATCCGTAAATAAAATCGACGGAATAAATCCGTAGATGTAGGTATTTGTGTGAAGAGGAAACCAATTAATAAACATTTTTATTATTATGCATGTTGTATGTGATTAAATGAGTTAACTTGATGAACGAGAGACTCTGATTAGTTGTACACTTCATACAAATATTATAAAAGACAATCTAAAGTGTACTATTTCATGTACGAAGAGGGCATACTAAGTTTTAATACATTCGATCGAATCGCTGTTCCTAATTAAAATAAGGAAATGAAATATGTTTGAAATATACTAAGTTATTTTTAATGTAAAAATCCAGTTTTCAAAGTCACATATTAGATTAGAAAGATACATATTTAAATGTTACGCGCAACAGTGTAAATGTATTATATTAAATTTGATATTCATTTACAAACATTTATAAGAGACTATTTGGTTTTGTATTTAACGAACTACGTCATTACTTCCAGTGGCTATTGTCTAATATGTTCCATGTGTGTAAAGTGCTTACTTCATTTATGATACACCATGTAATAAATATATTAATAATGCATTCAAAATTCATTAAAGCCAGTTTTATATTAACACATGTTATTTAGATCATTTCGTGCTTAATAGTACTATTGAAAGTTTCATATCAAATAAAAGAAAAAAGACGTATTATATGAATTTACTATGAGTTGCAACTAGTGTTGGAAGCATACTGTACATAAGGTATAACTGGCACGTGCCTTATTTTATTTTTTTGTTTGCATGTCTTAGATAGACAATCTTTGCCAACATGAGAATGTCAACAACTTCCCGGAACTAATCTTGGTTTTAAAATAAATCTAATCCCGGTTAAAAAAAGATTGGAAAATGTTTTATCAGACTAAAGTGAACATGTTGACCAACTACATTATTTTTGTTGCTGAAATGTAAGCTTACCACGATATGGTAAGCCTCAAAAATCTTGCTTTTTATCTTAAGGCTGGATCTCTTTCATTTTGAAAGAAACGTTGAAGAAGTTGATTATATTCTCACAACTTTTAAAGTTTGTTTGAAGAACTGGTTCACTCACCATTTTAAGTCTTAAAATAAGGTTATATTGCAATTTTAAGAGCTTAGTGCTTATTGAGCTGTAATAAAGTTGAACGTATATTTAATTAAATTAGGTGCATGTTTCAACAGATTTGTGTAATAGATTGGAAACCTACTTATGTTGCCTTATTATTGCTTGGAAGGTCATCATGTACCACTTGCTACATTAATCGAAAAATAGAAAGACAAATACGTTCTACATAGGAAATGACCACTCTGTATGCAACCTATGATATATTCGTTTCGACATTCAATGTAGCGTTCGGTAATATTCATTGATCACATTCAATATTTCACAGTAAGACATAAGCCTGTGGAAAAATCAGTCACTCTGGGAATAATGGATGGCAGCACTAGACTGAGTGGTATTGTACTGGAATTTAACTGATCCTAATTCACCACATCTAATGCAATCCATATACGTATGCAGGTTTCAGATTATTTTTAACTAAGGAAAGAGATGTTTAATTTTAGGATACCAATACAATGTTTAATATAGATATCTAGCGTGAATTACGTAAGAATGACTACATTAGCGAATATATATATATATATATATATATATATATATATATATATATATATATATATATATATCATATATATATATATAGTATGTATGTATGTATGTATGTATGTATGTATGTATGTATGAATACATACACCTGATATAATTGGATATAAATAGTTACCGTGGAAGTAATTGTAGACTTTGAAAACTCTTTCCAACCATGTTTATTTCTTCTCCAGTATATCCAGCAAGATATACATTGTACGCTCAATCGTGTAGGAGATTATGTTGTCGATACGATGCTTTTGCTTTCAATTACTGAGCTAAGAAGTTGACCTATTGGCGCCCTCCAAATGTAACTACCAGTTGTTCAGGGTACGAGCGCAGCAAAATGAAGTTGAAATAATCAGACTTGTTCAATATACTAGAAAGTTCGTGCAAAAAAAATTATACGGAGTGATCAACAGACAATGTGTATTAAAGTTCGTCTTGTATGGAATTGCATACCCATATTTCTCAAAAAAGTGTCGGCAACAAATATTGCACATCTATTTGTATGACTGTAGAAAAAACAAGAAATACCTAATTGGATTCTATTCAAATCTGGTATTCTTAAGAATGATGTAATGCAGGAATTATTATATGTTGGTGTTAGTTTGCAATTGGCGGGGAAGTTGAAATATTTGCAGTGTTGACAAGATACTATTGATGCTATTAATCTTTTGACGAACTTTTACTTTACCCTCGTAACTATAAGAAAGTTAAATAACAAAAAGAGGAGGACAAAGTTGAATATCAAATAACTAGGCCAATGGATATATTCCTTCCAGATCACTAGCGTGCCATAACTGTGGTGTATTCTTACAAGGTGCATTTATTATCGAAACATTTCAAATGCTAGTAATCGTGAATTGCTATTACGTCACTCTTCTCTTCATTGGGGTGTATTGATACAAAACGATTCATTGTAATAGAATAAACGGGTTTTTCGAATAGTAAGATAAAATAAAAGAAAAACTGCCTTGAACTTATACGACATAAATTAATGAACAGATCGCAGCGTAAAAAGCCAAAGTATAGATAAACTGTCTGCAAATAACAGATTATACCCAAAAATTAAAAACAAATAATGCCGGTAAAGTATCGATACGCCTATCCAGATAAAAATGATCGATAATGCTCATTTGAAATATTCTGGTTGTAAATCTCTACTGTTCTTTATATTACAATAATACGAGTATCACAATTCCTTGTCTTGATTCCTTGGAATAATTCCTATATACGTATACACATATGGTACTTTGTGTGTATTTATTTAGTTATTACAAATTAAATTGATCAGACATAGAACATAATTGAGGTTAAGTGAATACTCATATTGAATGAGCTGTTGTGGGGTAACTACATGCAGCTAGATATTAAGTCAATAGTTTTATCATCTACATTTATTTGACTGATACGTGTCTGCAGTCAGAGATTTTGCGAATTGATATGATAACAAAATGGACAGAAAGAAACAGAGGTGTGGACACATGTTCCTGTAGATAAAATGCCCATTTCATCGAAACATTTCATTCCCATGATTCAACGGGAAAACATTTAGTATTTTATTACAGAATAATATAAGATAAAAATAGAGATGAATAGTCATAAATATAATAATTTTTTTTATCAAGGATATAAAATTTATGAACTTAAGCAAACAAATGTTAAACAATTATACAATTTTATACAAAACATTAGTAGTAAGGGCATTAGATGCAAAGTATTAAACGTATGAATCTAGTACGTTTCTTGTATGAGTTCAAACGTGTCACCATGAACAATTTGGAAGGAACACAAAAACGGAGTCGAGGCTTCTTAATGGCGATGCAATGTGTTGAACTATTATATGAAAACTGATGATTTCTATAAATTTTAATATGAAAGCGATGATTATTTAGTTTCTGAGAAACTTCGTGAAGTGTTTGTCCTTTATATTGCTTGCGACATTTTTACAGGTAATCAAGCAAAATCACAACAGGTGACAAGCAGTTAGTGTTATAACGTAGCAAATTACATATTTTGTATAAGCGCTAGGTAAAGAAATACTGTATCTTATGTTAGTACATTGCGAGAACCGGTGACTGTTACATTTTCATGAAGAAAACGGCCATTCTATTTTAGCAATTAATTACAACGTTTAGACGGTTTGCATTGAAGAGACAGAACGTATAGCCACTGTCTCGATTACAGGAGGTTGCGACACAAATTTCTGGTTGGGGGCTTCAAGACCAAGTAACGGGGCCGATTTTCGCACGGTGAAGGGAGACCCAATTTCAAACATAGCTAACATTTGGCAACTTGCCCAACCTGACATCAATCAAGGAATTGAGGAATGTTTAGAAATGAAGAAAGAGATCAACAACGACTATGTTAACGATATTATTTGTTCTATATTAAATTGTTACGAAGATCCGATTTATATGCTTGTTGTTTGTTTGTAAGTTTTAAATTCTTTAATTCTAAAGGCTTGTATATTTAATGTTTGGCTTAAATATTTGACTTTTGTGAACTTTGGTTTCCCAATGTTTTTAAATCATTATTGAGATAGACAAGCATTTTATAAAGTGCCATTACAAGTGGACGTCTTTCTTTCAAATATTGTCGTGGAATAATCTGAATTTTTGAAATCTTTATTATGATTAAACTTGCCAGAAAATATGATTTTCCTGAGTGAATATCGTCTTTACTGAAAAAAAACAGATTGTTCACAGAACTAGAAAGAAATGAAAATCTTTGTTTTGGCTGAGAAATATTTGCTTATTTGTGTTGTGCATGCATGCGTACAGAACCGTGTGGAATGAACAGGTTTGTTTCTCTTCAGACGAGCGACGAAACCAATTTATGTCTCACCACCATTAACTACTTCTGGCTACCAACATCATAATCATGATATTCACGGGTATTTTACCCTGAATATTACTCCCTGTCCTATGAATTAAGCAAGAT
The DNA here is from genome assembly GCA_030141615.1 of Unio pictorum. Taxonomy (NCBI): domain Eukaryota; kingdom Metazoa; phylum Mollusca; class Bivalvia; order Unionida; family Unionidae; genus Unio; species Unio pictorum. Next base: position 2,286,662 of record JARLTB010000090.1, read on the forward strand.
TAGGTATAATCGACAGTGATCATTTTGGATCTATTGAAGAGAGTACGTATTTGTACGTGGTATTTCTAAACCCCCTAGGGATGATTGTTGAATTTATATTTTTTTATATGCGAAGTTAATTGAGTTTGTATTGTCATTTCGTGTAATGATTCAATTATTACAACACATATTTGAAACGTTGTGAACTGTGAATGTCAAGTTGTTTTTAAGAGTTTAATGTATTTCTATTGTCCAGAACTCATCATTATTACCAGTTTGGTTTTGTTGTAGCTTACGAGGTGGTTATGTGGTTACGAAGTGGTTATGTGGTTACGAGGCTTTTACGTGGTTGCGAGGTGACGAGGTTACGAGGTGATGTAACGAGACTGATGAGTTTAGATAACGAATAGAGCTATCTAGATCTCTATATGTCTGTACATATGTCTGTACATGTGGTGGATCCACGACTATAGACGTAGCTAATACAAAGGTGCTGTATGCTGTCTGTACGCGTATACGTATGCTTGACTGTTCATGTAGTGGAAACATGAACGGGGTGAGCGGCCGATTCAAGAGAACGAATCAACCCGAGAAACGTGGTGAAACTATGTGGTTTATTGGTGGATCAATTGTACAACTGTACACGGGTCAAGAAGCATATGTTTATTCTAAATGTTGTTTTAATTGGTATATTTGTATTTACAATAGATTATTTTTTAATCTTAATTGAATTCAAAGAGATTTGTGAATCTTACTGACTTTTCAGAAAATTCGTTACGTATTTGAAAACTTGAGATTGTTTGAATCCCAAGCCTAGTCTGTGCGTGAAACTATATGAATATCTTAGTGTGTACTGCTATTTGAAACTGAGCTTTCTTAAAGCTGTATAACAGAGAGATATATTATTGGGTCTTTTTCAATGTGCGAATGCTAGTATAGAGTGTTTGGATCAATTTTATGTTGAGTGTGTGAGAATCATTGTATTTTTAGATCATATATATTCTTTACTAATTCAATTAATACATTTCATCTTTCTCACATTGTGTTTGAGATATTCATTTAATCCAAAACCAACTCGGTTACAATTCTTCGACAAGATTGGTTAATATTTGGTAGTAATAATGCTAAAGTCAAAAATGTTTTGGTTCCGATCGGTAAGTCTGTATCGGTCTTTAGCCTAAAAGTAGAATAACTAAAACTAAAATATATAGATGGCATTAAGGTTAACTAAGCTCGAATATCAGAAAACGAGGAATAATAAATAAAGGCAATTACAGGCAGAAGAAAAAGAGAAAGAAGACAAATTCAGTTACCAAAAACCCCGTAAATGTAATTAAAGAAAAGAAATGCAGTTATAATTAGTGAAAGCAGACAGAGACAGGAAATTTAAAATAAAATCCAAATGCAGTTTGAATAAAAGAGATAGAATATCAATTGAAATTAAAAGAAATGGAGCTGGCAAGTGGAAAGCACATTTACACTTCAAATCCAAGGCTACGTTTTGATCTTGCAAAATATATTAGGTTAGTGTTCGCTTTCATAGAACGAAAAGTAGACAAATATTTTACTCGTTTTGAAAACATTGCATAAAATTAAAATTGCCAAGGGAACATTGGAATCAATTATTATGATATGTACTAATTTGCAAGACTACTAATAATTTTTATTTCACTGTCAGTTCGTCAAAGTAGAGGCTATGATGAGGTTAAATAATGCATTTTAGAAGGTTATGGGTTAGTTCCTGAAGTTCATCAGATTTTTTTAGAAACTCAATAAACGATGAATAAACACATGTTGAATTTGATAGAGAGGCAACACCTGTACCGGATGAACACTCTCAAACAGGAATACTTGAACAATTAACTTCAGTATGTGATGGATAATGAGTTCTTTGAGTCCAATATAAGTGTCTTTAGTTCAACATTAATACATGTTCCAAAGGCAGATACAACTTATCGTATGTGCACTTAATTTTAGAAAAGTGAACATTGTGCTAAAGACTGATTCATTTTTATTACTGATAAAATCTTAAATCCCAAGTATGCCACCAAATATGACCTTCAGAAAGGAGTCTTTTCTTCAACTTCTCATGACTCTGATCCAGTCTGGTCTAGACAAATGTGATGTTTGCTTCGATGATGTTACAATTTACGACAAATGGAAAGAAACACTTAAGAAATTATTTCATTATCTTATGAAAATGTTGCATTTGTACTCACCAGTGTAAAGTTTACGATGAATTTATCCGAAGGTAATGTTTTGCAATGATATTGTAACTTTCCTATGACATATTGATGGACATGGAAAACCTAAATCTATAGATCCAAAAGTCGATTATCTCTCTGTCTTTGCTGTTCCTGCTTATAATGAACAACCGATGCGGTCTTTATGTATGGCTGGAAACTACGGGAAATGTTGTGCCAATTTGTTTCTAATTGCTAAACTCCTTAACAATTTGCTGAGCAAGAAAAAGAACTTTATTTTCGACTGAACAATGTTAAGAAGCTTTTTTAATAAGTTAAATGCCATACGTAAATGATCGCCAGATCTTACCGCAGTAAATTTCAGCCAATCATTATGATGTTCTGTTGATGCAAGTGGTGTTGGTGATGGAGCTACCTTGATTCAAGAAGATGAGCAAATTTTATTAATTATCCAGTGTTTATTCATCAATTGAGAATAAATGTATGGTTTTTACTATTGGCAATACAACATTTTTGATGTTTACTGTGTTTCAGCAACTTATTCGATTATTGGCAAGTTGAAGGAAGAATCAAAAACTACTAACGTGGATATTGGCGTAACAGACATATAAACTTGACTTCATAAACATTAAGAGAAAAGATAATTTCACAGAATATGCACTTTTGCGTGTTTAGAAATGTTACAGTTACAGTTCATATACATTGTTTATTATTCATAAGTGTACTTCTTATGTTTCTCTGAAAATTATGTTAAATTAATATATCATATATTTGTCTGCTTGCAAGGTTTTACTATTTTATTCAATTACTGTTATTATTTATATATATATATATATATATTTATATGCACACACACAAACACACACAGACAAACACACACACACACACACATATATATATATATATATATATATATATATATATATATATATATATATATATATATATATATATATATATTCTATTGTTTACCTGATTTTTCATTGTCATTATTTTTACAAAAATAGCTTTGACCTAATTTGATCTTTATTGTATGCAAACGTTCATACATGTCATCATCATCATCAGTCTCTTGACTTAGTGTGGTCTTTGAGGCACTGTGCTGGTGAACATTGACAATTTCCCTCCACTTGTCTCGATCATGTGACAATGACTGTGTCTCCGCAAAACTGTTCCTGATTCATTATGTGATGTTGTCAATAAACTTTTTTCTCTGTCTCCCTTTCCTTCTACCACTTTGGACACTACCCTACAGTAATGTTGTGGATAGACTGTTGGCTCTAGTGACATGGCCATACCATTTCAGATTTCTCTTTTTGACAGTGGTAAGAAGGTCTTCATAGTAAACTACTTTGTGCCTGATGGTGTTACGTACTTCTTCATTTGTGATGTGGTCCATTTAAGATATGCCATCTACCATCTCATTTCAAATGCCTAGAATATTCTTTGTAATTCTGCTGTCAGGATCACGGCCTCATATGAAAACTAAAATATTGAGATGACTAGTGCACTCAATAGTCTGACTTTAGTTTTCAGACAGCTATGTTTTGTCTCTCCAGATGAGTCTTAGCTTTGACATAGCTGCTTTTGTTGTTCGTTCTGCTCGTGACAAATTTTCTGCTCTTGATCCCTCCTCCCTGATAATAGAACCAAGATATTTGAATTGTCCCACTGTTTCCAGTTCCTGTTTTCTTTTTTTAATCTTGGTTGTGATTCGTTTGCCACTATTGGTCATCAGCTTTGTCTTCAGGACACTTTTCTTTATGTCGAATCTGGGAGATGTTTCATCCAGGTTCTTCTCTAATGTAACAGACCCATCTTAGTTGCCTAGTAGCCAATTAATGTCGTCTTCAAAGCGGAGGTTGGTGATGTTACACCCTCTAATGCTGTCTGTCCCAAATTAGTTTTCCAGGACGTCGCTCAATGTTCATATTCTCATTTAGCGTGCATTAATTTAGAAGGAATACAGTTAATCTGCAACACAATAATGTTTTGCAACATATGATTGCAAATATATATATATATATATATATATATATATATATATATATATATATATATATATATATGGGAAGAAATTAACTCTTGTTCATTGTAATTAAATATATTTTCAAATAATAAGAAGTAAAGTCGAACATGTAATTTGAAATATAATATTTTTAAAAATGGATATCATAGTGGAAACATTAATTTTTTATGCAAGTGAGACTACGCTCACAATACGGCTTCACTAACCCCATTAGTCGGGTTAAATAAGGAATATCAAATTATATACTTAGGAATAACATATGCATTATAAGGTTGAAGTAACACACATACACATACATACACACACACATACACACACACAAATATACACACATATATGCACACACACCTATACATACATTCACAGTCTAAGGTGTACAACAGTTTTGCGGTCATAAAGAACCACACAATGTAGTTCTTTAAAATAATAGAAATAGCTTTATGAAAATCTCACTAAATTTACCTAAGTAACAAATAGTTTACGTTTGAAGCAATTGTAAAATCAAAATAAATGGTAATCATTTTTGCATGATTACAAATATATGTTATCTCCACTACAGTTGATATAATTGGCTTTAAATGGTTACCATGGAAGTAATTGTAGATTTTGAAAACTCTTTATTATTAATTTTGGTTACTTGCTCAAAAGTTCTGAAGAGCAGTTGTACATGGTAAGCTGCGATAGGTTTGTTTTTTAACTATCTGCTTGTACTCGTCTTTTCTCCAGTATGTCCACCAAAATATTCCTTGTACACAGAATCATGTGGGAGATTCTGTTATCGGTACGAGTCATCCGTTTGCCAAAATTGGAATGCTGCATATTCAGCCTGTAGAGCGGATGGAGGTTACCTTTTGGTGCCCTCCGAATGCAATTACGAGTTTTTCAAGGTACTAGCAAGGCAAAACAAAGGTAAAATCATCAGGCTTGTTTAATATACTAGAAACATTCGTGCAAAAATACAATAATAAGGAGCTATCTTCTGACGATGTGTATGAAAGTTCTTCTGGATCGGTATTAAAAATCCAAAATCTCAACAACAACAAAAAGTGTCCGCAAACAATAATGCACCTATGTGTGTATGACTTTGGTGTTAGTTTCCAACTGTTGAGTAAGTTGTAAATTGTGAATTGTTAACAAAATGTTATTAACTCTATTAGATGGAGACACTCAAGTAAGTTAGAACCTATCCTCGTAGCTATATGAAAGCACTAATATTAAATCCACACATTCAGTACGAACTATAAGTGTTACTCTAGCGAGTATTCTCGCATTAAAGGTCTACTAGCGTCAAAAACACATTATACATCAAAATATTCCTTTTTCGCTGAATATTTCCGAAATGTACATTTTAGATGTAGTTTTTAACACACAAAGGAGAAAAAAAAGATTGTTTGAGCATAAATTGATGTTGTACGGAAAATGCTCCGTAAATATTTGTAAACTTCCGGTGAAAAATCGGATTTCCCGAAGTGACGTACGTAGGGGAAGTCATTCAAGTTTAGCGTATGTGATAATAATGGGTGATAGTGACGATACGTGCGTTTTTGTGGGAAATTTATCATGCTCATCTTCGTCGTTTGATGAAGGTGAACCCCTTGATTATGAACAAGTTTATGAATCTGAAGATTCTGCTCATTACGAAGTGAGGCCGTATCAGTTTCAGCCCGAACGAGATGAGTGTCAAGGCCCTGAACTGGCTGAAGAAAACTCGGTCCACGATCAAGCTGAACAGCGGTTATATTCTACATTCTGGTAATTACTATTATCATTACTGCAGTTATTGCTAACTATTACTAATATATTTCTTTCTTTTGTGTTATTTGAATGTCATAATGACAAGAGAAGTAAACGAATATGGAAATCGTTTGTTGGACGTCTTCAGAAAAGAGTTTCATGTAGCATGATTCATCAATAACTAGTGGTGTTAAAATTTAACAATTAAGACTCAGACTATGAGAGGTGTAGAAATAAATGCTTTATTAATTGTATGACTAAAGTTTGTTCTTTTAAAGCACACGTACCATGAATGTAGCTTTTAATCCAGGCAATGGTTATACATTTTTATATCCTACATGGATAGATTCTTAGCCAGCATATTTTTCCATGTCAGTTAAGGTGCACAGTTCTAGTGGCAAATAATACACAAAAGGTTTATGGGGGAACTAATTAAGAGAATAATATACAACATTTCTGATGAGATGTATGTTTCATCATTGTGGTACAAAAGGTGCAACTGTAGAAGTCTTCCCATTATGACACACACACACACATGATAATCTAAGAGCTACACGTTTGCTGTCTAACCAAATAATTATGATATAGCATATTTACCATATACATGTTTTATTTATTCAGGTGTTCATGTGGAAATTGCAGCATTACAGAAATGGTTGAAGAGTGTAGATGCTGTAAAGAGATCAGTGTGATTTTTGAAAAGACCAAGGAGCTAAATGTGGATTGCATCATCAATCATCCTGGATTTTTGACAGTTTGCTTAGATGAATATGTCCTGGAATCAGCATACTATGCCTACAGACAGCTGTATGGAAATCGCGAGGAAATTCTGTCAGAGAACGTAAACAGTTGTACATCTAGGCAAAATATTCTCGCTGTAATTATGGCGCCAGTATCATAAAAACTTCAAACATACATACCTACATATCTTGAACAGACTCTGCATTATGACATTTAAAAAATATCGTCTGTACGCATTCACTTAAGATTCATTTAGTTGACTACCATTGGTTGTATTAAAATCTAATATTATCCTAAACGTCTTGACTAGGAAAACTTGAAATAAATCAGTCAAAGCCAGAATAGATGGCAGAATATAACTTTATTCAAATATTCAAGTCTAAAATATGTTGCATATTATATTTTCAGTCGTAATAGATACACCGCATACAGGCAGCTGGTAAGATGGTGCTGGGGATATCTTGGCCGTGAAATTAGAGTTGCTTTGCCATCCTGTGCAGTAGATGCAATCAGGCAGAAGTTCCCAAGTGAAGGTGGTAACTACACCGGTTTTAAGCACTTGTAGTTAACTTGCAGACAGCCATCAACTTATCCGGCCTCAGGGATTGGCTCCATAAAGATGGTGGTAACTAACAACCGACTGGTTTCCTGACCATTTTCTCCAGTGATGTCATCAACATTTCAACATATTTTGAAATTTGTAAATAATATAGCAATAAATGTTAAAATGGTATTCATTTTAAAATCACAACTAGTATTTGACTATACTTATTTTGTTACAATATATGACTTTGATGTGCTAGAAAAAAATTAATTAAATCAAGCTGCTTTGCGTCATTTGTAGTATATGAGATACTGTGAAAGTCTTAGCTACACTCATTTTACAAGGACTTGTACTTTGCGTGCAAATGGGATGTGACAAAATGGAGAGCATTCAACTTGTCTGGCCTCTGGAATCGGCTGCATAGAGTTGGCGGTAACTATAAAAAGACTCTGGTTTCTTGACGATATCACCCAGTGCTGCCATCAACTCTTCAACATAGTCTGAGAGAAGGAATACCCCCACCCAATTTAAGAAACTAACAAGAATTTCATTCACTTATTATATCCTCACAAATAATTTACTAAACATAATTATGAGAATTGGAGACAAGATTTAAATAGTATTCAATTTAACATAAATATATATTGTAGTAGAATACATAATAATTTTGTCTTGATGTATGATTATGAATATGTGCTACAAAAATGAATCTGCATGAACTTTTTTATTCAATCCATTGGAATAGTCTAGCTAAAATGGTAACTACACAGGTTTCAAGGCCTTGTACGTATCTTGCAAATCGAGATTTGTGAGCCTGGACAGCATTCAACTTGTCTGGCCTCTGGAATTAGCTGCATAGAGGTGGTGGTATCTGTCTATCAACAGACTCGGGTTCTTTTACCATTTCATCTAGTGCTGTAATAAGCTCTTCAACATATTCTGAAAGAATTTTTTTATCTTAGTAAATTAGGAAACTCTGGAAAATGTCATCCGCTGCCTATACTAACACTGATAATTTACCAAAAATACTTGCTTGATATAACTAGAAAAAAAGATTAAAATAGTATTAATTTCTTATACATATAAATCTTTTTTCAATGAATCATTATTTTGTCACAATATGATTTTAAATGTGCTACAAATATAAATCTGCACCTCAGTGTGATGCATTATATATGGGTACATACTGTATGTGCAGTCTTTCTTGACTTCTCTCAAAATGTACCCTCCTTTTTTGTACTTCGGAAATGAAATCTGGTATCGGCTGGTTCCAGAGCTCGTCATTGCCTGTGGTCTGTTGGCATTTTCATTGAAATGGAGTGCCGCTAGATGCAGTCTAATGTTAAGAAGACAAATAAGCATTAAATATGAAAAATGCATATATATTTTTAATATAACATTATGTAAAATCTGTTTAAATAGTTTATTGCTTTTGCTTCTGACTATTTTTATGGAAGCAATTATATATAATATTTCACATTTCATCAAACTTTTCTTTTATATTGATTACTTACCAACTATGACATTAGTCATTGTTAAGATGAATTTTCATAGGCTATACATAATTTACCTGTTTCTCATTCCAATATATGAAAATGCCAACATTTGTGGAGCGAAATGATTTACAACACTATGGAATGCTTCTAAGTTTGATGTCTGATGGATGGGTGATAACTTTTTGATGTTTTTTTGCCAGCTTCTTACTCAGTACAACTTCTTCAATCTTCACACAAGCCTTGGTTCCTGAACAGAGATTAATACTATGTTGTAGTTTGATCAAGCATACCAAAACATACACCTTTTTCTAAACTTTATGAATGTAGCAGAAACAAATAAAATATTCTTGAAGAAATCTACTAAATCAGGTCTTTCTTAAAATTACAAAAATGTATTATTAATTATAAGAAACTTTACAGTTTACTAAACAGATCACTTGTGTGATTTCTTAAAGAACAAACATAATTAAATTTTATTAGTTTAGTATGAAATGTGATTCTTACCAGATTGTAACCATTTGTAACCTGCATTGGCCTCAGGTAGACAGTCATGTAGACAGCTTGGAAATAGACTATTTTCATGTGTATGTCTGTTCTGGACATGATTAGCAACAGAATGCCACTTGGCAACACTTAGGTCACCATTTCCAAGTTCGCTTGAAGCTGCACACCAGTACAGGTGATTTGAAATGCTCCGAATCCAATTCCTCACATCCTCACATTGCTTTTCTCTGGCAATGTGTTCTAGTTTCTTTTTCATACCTGGAAATAAAATGATTCAAGATAATTTTTTATTTTCTATTTTTATGATTGCATTCAAATTGATATGTCAACTTCACAACTTTAGTAATATAACTTGAAGCATACAATGATTGTATTACCATATGTGTTTGTATAAGAGTTGCATAAAATGGTCTAATTCAGTGTAGTAAACATTAGAATTCACACACACATACATACCTTTTGCAACATGCCAAACATCAAAATAGTGTGTGGCAGTCATATTCTCTCTGATCCATTTCTGTATCTGGACATGTCGGTCTGTAATAATTGTGCCCACCTCCACACCATAGCTCTGTAGTTTATTGATGGCTCTAGCAAGTCCCTCTTTCTCCATGTGATAGCTGCTGTTCACTTCATTGCTCTAAAACAAAACGTTTAAGCAAAAAACACTATATTTCTTATAATGTCACTTATACACAACTTAAATGTATTATAGCATGTATTGTCACACACAAAATTGTTTTACTGTTGCACAATTTAAACATTAATCAGAATATCTTTTATACAAATATTTGACTTTCTATCTTGTAAAGAAGCACATAAATTACCTGTACCAGCTCATATCCAGGACTTTTCCCAAATTAACCTCTAGCACACTATAGGCTCCAAACATTGCACTGTGGCCTGGACTATCACATCTACCATCCCCAGCAATTGCAATTGGCTGACGAAGACTCTGTAACTCTCCAAATGCCCTATCCTGATGTGCCTTCCATACTTTATTGATAGTAGGTGTGAGTAGCACTCGCTGGTGGGTCATGAATGTGGACAGGTGTATCACTGGGATACACATGTGATCCATAACTCTAAGAACCTTTGTTGGAGTTGCACCTGCTAAAAGGATGGCTCCTGACAAGATGACGTTACCAGCTGGCATGTCTCCAATGTAAGGCTGGCTGCTCCAAGTGTATGACTTGCTACTCAGGTGACACTCCTGTGTAACTATAATTAAAGTGCCAAAAGTGTTGGTTACTTTTCATTTTGCTGGTCCATGGCAGTAGTGGCAAGTCAAGAATAATGACAAAAGCTGTTTTTCAAACACAATAAACTTTCTCTCAGACATAAGGCTGGTAGATGGTTGTTCTGAACTGGAAAGAAAATGACAATGCAATAGGATAAAGTTTTCAGAAATTGAACTAAGTTGTTTTTAAGAATCTAGTAAATTTAGTTAAGTGGTATGTTGTGCAGATAACCAGTTTAAGATGTGGAAAAACATACTTAATTGTAGACGCCATAAATAGCAATATACAAATTTGATTGCACCATCAAATCAGTAATAAGTTCATATGAAGTTATGCAATTTACATTACCTTTTTTCAGAGGTATCTGAGTTGAAAGTTGAATCCATAGGGCCACTCTCATCTGGTTTGTAGCTTGAATCATCAGACTCCCTTATCATGGAACACTCATATTCAATATCATGAGCATCATCATTGGGGTCTGTGCCGGTTCATGAAAAGTGTCTATTTTGTTCTCCATTTCACTATCTGTGTGGACGTCTAAAGATCACTGAATGCCCTTGCTCCTTCTCTGCACATGGATATTTACCTGACAACCTGTGAAATATCATACATGTGTATACTGATTATCCTGGTTTTAATACAGATGAGTAATTCATAAATATGCTTATCAATAACAGTGTATTATTGCTAAGTAACAAAAATTGTACAAAAGTTTTGTATACAGAGACAATTGCTTACACAATCATACTGAACTAATTTATTGTTACATGTGTCATTTGCTTGTTATCATTTAATGGGTAGATTATAACTGTGAGTTATACATGTATTAATATTACCTAAATCAATTTGTTTTCTTCTCACAAAAACTTGCGTTCTCTTGGATCTCTTCAGTATCCTGTCCGTCTGACATTCAGCGGCAATACTGCATGATGATGTCTATAATCCCTGAAACAAAAACAATACATGAAAAATATATCTGTCAAGTTCTAGTAAATAACTGCATCAGATTAATCGGTACAGCTGTAGTGGTCATATTTTAAGTGTTATGCATGTTGAATAATGACAAATGCATCATACCTCTTTAATTACTTGGAGAAACTATGACTGGTCATAATGTTTGACATATAACCAACACATTACATAGCTTTCCAACATTAAATAATATCATATATTTATTGATTTATTAGTAAACTATCATATATGAGGCCATATGAAATCATATTAAAATATACCAGCCATTTGAACACTGGAAATGCATGGAAAGTTCTCTGTGACATCAATATGCACATCAAGATATGTCACACTATCTACTGTTGAGTGTGTGATTGTTGCAGTTTGGGTTTTCTCTTGAACATTGTCCTCTGGATGCTGGTTTTGAAACATCTCTTTCAACATCTAGCAAAATAGATACAGGTAAATCAAGCAGTATTGGAAGTTTACATCATAAACAATATTAAAGGCTAAATTCCTTTTTTACCTTGTATGATTCTGTACAAAATCTGAATAATAATAATAATAATAATAATAATAATAATAATAATAATATCCTTATCACATCGAACAAACATTGATATTACATCTGCAATCATTGGGTTGTGGGCGTTAATCAGACCTAAATCAAGATCCACTGACATAATAATGTATACTATACAAGGAAGGTAATTAACTCTCAGATCATCATAACTAATTAGTCATTACGATTAAAACAATAAATACACAAACTATTCACACCATTTAAGTATGAGAATTACACTTATAACATTATTATTATTGTTGAAAACAGCAACATGCAGGAAAGAGGCTACAGCATCCACATTATTTTTTTTTCTTTCTAGGCTGAGGTCCTATCAATGCAGGGGGAGATACAGAGGTGTAGCTGGGGGTGGGGGCAGGGGGTACATATGCCTCTGGGCGTATATATATAGTAATCGCTCGAAAACTAGGTACATTTGTGGCAAGAGTGTAGGGTTGACAACAAATAATATAGCACGATAAAATCATTTAACATTTATTTACCCTTGCTCGCTCTCGCGTTTGAAAAGCTCCTGTCGGGCTACATGTTGTTAGGCCTGCCGTAACCCTCGATTTCTGTTCATCTGGTGTGCATGCACCCTGGGTTGTGTGGCGAGAAAACACACACGGAACTGCATTTGGTAGAAGTCGTCTACTGCTCTTAATCCCAAATGACTGTTTCAGTTTAAAGGTGGGATCGAAATCGTCTTCTTTGAGGTGGTCACTACAGACAACTTGACTATCTCGCCTGTCACTCGTCGGTTCAGTCCAATCTTTTCTTGTCGATCGTATCTGCTTAATCCATTGTTTCCTTGAAACAGGGTTAGTAGGAAATGAGTGCAAGCTCACTCCTTCTCGTTTTGTATTACTACAACCTCCAACAATACACCTTTTTACTATTTTTCACGCACGGATACACTCGTTGAAATCAAAACAATTCAAAATTTGAAAGCCGTGTTCCCCTAACTACGTCACATCCGCTTTAACGTACGGAAATTACCGAGCGCAAAATCAGCTAGGAGCGTTTTGTCAGCAACGATAAAAAAGCAATGTTATGTGGTCATTATTTTCGTTACTGATGAGGTTTATGACATATCACCTATGAAACTCGCATCCTGAAGTTAAAATTTATAATATAAACGAAGGATGTAAAAGTGCACTAGTAGACCTTTAAACTAACATGTCATGAACATATGCAAGGCTGAATATCTTTAGATGAGACGCATCAGCTCCATTAGCGTTCTATTTCAGTTTATGCAACTAAAACACTTGTGTTAGTACTTTCAAGACAGGACTATTTTAACTCAATTAGGTCTGATTCATCTCAATGTTTACTCCTGAAACTTAAAAAAAAATCAAACTACAGCTGTTCGGATCATCGTTATAGCACCACGATCTGCGCATAACTCGCCGTTGCTCTGCACTCACTATCAATTCCATAGAGAATCCCATACAAAATTTGTTCTCCGTGCTACGTTTCACTGACGGACTCCAGTCCAATATACCTATCCGGCCTCACGTATGTGTATACACCAGGAAGATGCTTACGCTCCTCTTCTAACAATCGTATACTCATTAGTCCACACTATGAAAACGAAGTCACATGGACAACGTTCTTTTGCATAGCTGGGTTCAGTAACGTGGAATAAATTGCCCATGGATATTAAATATAAAGACACAGTGATTACTTTAAAGAGTGCTTTGTCGAAAACGAGAATAAACTTAAAGACCTAATAAAGTTATTTACAGCATTTTGTATGTTTTCCTGTTTCATAGTGTTTGTTTTTGTGTTTTGTTATTTGTAATCATATCATTATATATGGTGAAAAGTGTTTAGAGATTCTACAGATTTGGAGCTATAGAAAGTCCTCATTATTATTGCTATAAATCGATATGATACATTCCATCTATACAGCAATTTGATTTGTATTGTCTCCCTTGAAACACACCATAGCTTGGACACACAGAGATAGTGATGTCAGTTCATCGATACTAATGTGTGCATCTAACGCGGTAACTTCTGACTGCAATATGCAATAATATTCATCTTAAAGTACTTTGACTCTCCACTATGAGACGGGTGATAAACATGGAAAACGTGGCCGGAGCTAATACCCAAGCAGGTCGGTATCATTATGTTTGTCTACCATATCTTTCTGCATTCGTGTACGGACATATACAACACCATGCCAGTATGGTTCGGTGTCTACGCTGCCTATATGTACACATCACACAATATGTAATAGATAACCATGGCGTTTTTATAAGACAGACATTGCCAATGCCACAGAGCAAGATCATTCATGAGGCGCATGACACATCTATTTACGTTCTTTTGTGTGAAACAGTTGAAACATCTAACGAAAGCATTGTACAACGAAATCATAATGTATACGGTGCTGACGATAAAGTTGTCTGATTTCTCAACTGTAGCCGCGGTCAGGATATGTTCTCTCAGGAGGCAATAATGAAGAAACTATTGAGCGTTGCGGATGAGAAGTGATCTTTTTCCAGCAATCATCACAGAGGACGTATTTGCGACAATTTCAACTACGCCACAACCCGCGAAACCCTGACAATATTGATGTGGACTCGCCTGGGGTTCAGATTCCAAGCTTAAGTTCGCTTGGAAACTTGTGTAAAAATACCTAGTCTGGAATGTTTATGGGGAACAAAATTGGCCAAGGACTGGAGCTCGTGATATATTAGTGGGTTTTTTTCTTTTGCAAATGCAAATATGGTACTACATTGTATTCTTATTTTTGATGCATTATTGTCTGTTCGTTTATTGTAATCGTTTAATATGGTTGGTTACTGGTGAATAAATCTTTTGTGAAACAATAATATTCTGCATAACATTTCATCTAGAAAAGAATTCAATTATATATTAATGGTATTTAAGTACAAAAGTATAATTTCCTACTATTCTCTTCCATTTACATCCCTGGAAAAAGACTCATTATATTAATTATCATAAGATTGTAAATATTTCCATTATTTCTTGACCTTATGATGCAAAATTTCAGATTATTTATAGGAATGCAGGATCATCGCAGAAAATGAGACTGAGACTAAGTCAAAATAAAATAAATGTACCAGCTTGTCACTAAGACCTGAAAACGTATGATATACAAACAACCATGATAAATAAGCTTGTGTGCTTATCAACGCTACATTAGAATTGTATTCTTGCCTATAATCGGATGCAAAGGTCATTATTCAACAGCATGAATTGTGCAGTTTTATGAAGAGTTTAAAAGGATTTATATTCTGTCAAATGTTTTGCTTTTTCCCTGTTTGTGATATATTGCAATATAGAATGCCCCAAATGTTACAATGGTGCTCTCTAATATCAGTTGTGTTCTGTACAGTGTCCATCGATTTAATATCTAACCTTCCTTATTTGAAATATGAACTAGACTTTTTATCGTGAAATGCAAACATCCATATAACAAGGACAAAAGTACCACATATTTTCTTACCAGCAAATATATTACCTAAGAGGTTGATGAGTCACTGTGGTAAATATAATCTTTCATGTACACATTAGCAAAAGTAGACTTGCCAATTCATGCTCTTACACAAGAACACCTAGGAAGAGAACCAAAAGGCCATTTCTATCTGAAATCACTCAAATGCAAGACAGACAGTATTAAATTGGACCAATGGTTTCTCTGTATAGTACCTCGTTCGAGAGCTTGTGATGGAGAACGATGAATAAATGAATATGTGCTGTATTATAATATTCGCGCTTGCGGGTGACGTTATAGAGGAAAACACATGTATTGCAATATAATTGCTACAGCTTAGTATCCATGCCATACCATACATACATACATACATACATACATACATACATACATACATACATACATAAATACATACATACATACATACATACATACATACATACATACATACATACATACATACAGACACACACACACACACACACACACACATACATACATAGATACATACATACATACATACATACATACACTGATGAATTGGGCAATTCCATGGAAAACAGCTCAGAAACTTAATGTTTAAGAATCATATATACATGGATAGAGGTGACAGACATATAAAAATATAGTTATTTTCTTTAATATTTATTAAAGTATTAGTTTAATTGTCTCGAAATATATCAATATTCCTCGGCTAAATTTGTTACGGCCATGTGCTTGTTACCAAAGAAGATTAGGTTCATTAGTTTAAAGATATATTTCTATAACCGAACCCTAACGAGATTTGAGATAACATCAATCGGACATGTGAAAAATCTGCTTTTAAATATAAATCATTGTTTTACTTTATGGAATCTACTGTTTGATCATCCTAACTAGCTAAGTAAAATTTTCAATGATCCTCATTAAGTACAATTGATTGATCGATTGTAATTTTAAGACGCACCAACACCGGTATGCTATTTATCGCTATACAAACTATTATATGTATGATTATTTAATTTTTTTAAAAAGGTTTCATATCAAGCAACGATATCAAACTCAAAAAGTTGAATTTAAACGGTAAGATGGTAAGACTAATATATAAAGCTTCCAGATCAATGGGGTTCGTAAATGGTATATGATAATACAAACAGATTAAACAAAATCAACGGACGGTATATTCATTTGCAGGAAGCAGTCCATTTTACTAGGGTTGGCTTGATGGCGTGAAGTTTATTATTCTCTGCATTATTCCACGATCCCTGCCACGTCTGGCTTAAAGACTCTTTAATACTGTGTTTAAAATCACAATACGATATTTTACAATCATATGGTTACTAAGATAACAAACACTATACTGTATTGAGGGTTGTACTCAACTCATTGTAAAACTGGATGTTTTGTTAATAATGGCTGCTCTCTTTGTCTATTGTGTTGTGACTGAAGTGATAATAGAGAAACGGAGTAGATGATGCTGTTTAATCAACGTTGGTTGTTCATATTCAGAGCCAAACGTTATCCTTTTGACTTTAGCTGAACTAATAGATGAGCGATTGTGTTAGCGAAGTTATGTTGTGCGTTATTTACTAACAAAGGATGCAGCAGCTTTATCCTCATTTATCTACCAATATAAATTATTGTATAGTTTTTAAATTTGGTGGGGAGTTCAATATACGAGTGGTGGTGGAGGGAAAGGTTTCTCTTGGACTTATTTCCATTGTGTAGCTTGAAAAGTACTTTTGGTTTAACCAGCCAGGGAGATGGAATGCCTATGATTGTTAGAAAGATCAATTTGGTATTGTCAAGGATGGCTGACATTGTAATGCCGAAGGATGGTATGTCGTTATGGTAATTTTTCGTATAAGGTTGCGTGTTTGGAGTGAAAAACAGCAGAATTAAGTGTGGTTGATCTTTAACTTAACTGATCATAATGTGCGGACATAATTTCTCTTCGATGAAATAAAGTTGGATCGTTCAGCTCAGCGAGGCGAGTTTTCACACAGGGAGGTCTTAAAATGCTCCTAGATCAAGTCATTTTCCTTCATAAATAGGATCAAGCATGTTCAATTATGAATTTTTGACTGATCCATAAATAACGCAAACATTTGTTCAGTTGGAAGAAAACAAACGTTCTATATACATTTCCAATGACGTTGTTATCATTAGCCTATTTAGTATGCACCAATACTTGAAGTAGATCTAGATATTTCAAGCATTTAGCTTTTAAGTTCTTAATGTGTGAAATAAAAGTCATTTTGCCGTCGAAGATAATACCCCTACGTCTTTGCTTCTTCAAAACATGGATAGCTGCTCGGTTCAGCGTGAGTTTACGTTCATTTTTATGTCATCGTCACTGACACAACTGCAGGCATACCGTGTTTGTTTTCTAACATTTTGGAATTTGGAAGCTTGTTGACCATCGGTTGCAATTGTCTTTCATTTAATTGCATGTGCTTTGAGCCTATTCGTGTATAGAACATATGCAATGAAAGAAGGATCACTGCCTTGTGGATCCAGATCATGCAGGTCATTTTGTATCCGGACGTCCATGTCGGCTAAAATACCCTTTTGATAATTTGCTTGATATTTTAAATAATAAGACGCAGTGTATTGCATTGCACGGCCTCTGCTCAACTACCGTGATCCTTTCCTCGACTGACATGGGATGTAACACACGGCAAACAGAGTGTCTCTACTTAATAATAGTTAGGACATTTTGGGCCTATTATGCAAGAGCGGTCCTGCAGAGGGTAAGTAATTACAGTAGATACCCAAATTACATTGTCATCGGAGAAAGGCAATTGTATTGACATAAGATAGACTGGATAATAACATATATTTGTACAGACAATGGTAGCACCCCCCCCCAATCTAAAGAAAGATAAATATGTAGACATAGACAAATGTTCCAGTAGTATGGTTACGTCGATTCGCTTGTCAGATAAAAATAATAAATTTGATACATGCAAATGGGTGCACTTCTAGGCAACCCCTTAAGCCGTCTTATAAAAGTTAATATGTTGAAGGGGAGGCAATAAAGTTCGAAAGTTTTAAATTGATACCTGCAAAGGGTTACACTTGGTGTTTGGTCATTTGTGTGTTAAATATCTTTCCATGGTAAAAATTACAATTCATTTTTTAATAAAAAGCGCATACTCATGTTAGACTTGTGGATATTATATTTTCAACATCGAAGCCTAAAATTAATTCCCTCTATTTACCACAGGTGACGCCTATTGTTTTTAGATCGTTGCCCTGAAAAACAACTTTCCCTCATACACACATTTGCAGTATTAAAATGGCAAATAAACTATGAACATCCAACTATATCTTAAAAAATATATTCAAAGATTACAATGAAAAGTTTGGGGAAGTTGAGGAAGATACCATGCAGTCGTATCATGATAATATTTGCCTATATCGTCAGAAATACCAAAAATCGATACAGAAAAACGTCTCAGCAAATAGCGATTTGAACTGGTATTGTTTGCAAACTGAGATACACCATGTCAGGTAGAATAGCTAACACCCATTTACAATTACAATATCGGATTTACAGTTTTGTTCTATAAATAGTTATTTTGGTGCTTACATAACTGGTACAGTATTTGTTTACTTCTATTTCTCTGAAAGCGGGCACTAACCTAATATTTTGTACAAGATCAAAACAAATTTGGATTTAAAATATAATCTTGCTTACCACTTGGCAGGTCCATTTCGTTTAATTTAAATTGATATTCACTCACTTTGTTCCAACTGCATTTGCTAACGTTCCTGTTTCTATCTTCGCTTTCTTAAACGATAACTGCATTTCTTTTTTTCTAGTTACATTTGTTTTAGTGTAACTGCATTTGCTTACTTTCTCATTTTCTTCTGCCTAAGGTTGTATTTGTTTTTCTTCCTTCGCTTTATGATAATCGAGCTTAGTTAACTACAATCCGTTCTTGTATTTTAATTTTAATACTTCTTCTTTCAGATTGAGACTGATACTTTGATCTAAAGAACACTTTCTACTAAATATTTAACCAGTATCTTTTAATATCTTCTTTCCTTAAGGATGCCTTTACCTCAGGAAAATAAAATTTTCTGGCAATTTGAATCAATACATCTTTTTGAAAAATTCAAACACTTCCAACGTAGGATTTAAAAGAAAGATTTACACTTTTGATGACATTTTAGAACACGTTTGTCTATTTCACATTTGATTCTAACAAAATTAGGGGAATTTTAAAATTTCAACAAAAGTGAAATAGTTTAGTCAATATTGAAATATTTAAGCCAATAGAAAAAACAATTTAAAACTTACAAACAATTAAATTAAATCCGATATTCGTAGCAATATATATATGCATATATAAATATGCATACATACACGTGTGTGTATCTTTGCAGGAGTATATATTCACACAGTCATATATAAATATAAATATTCATCATTCACATATAAAATAGTAGCCATCAAAGTAGAATTATGCTTTATTATGTTTTTATTCTACATATTGTTCTCATCATCATGCATAGATATGTTTACCACAATTCCTGGTTATATTATTATTTGACAAACATAACCATGTTCTTGGGAACAGATTTGATCGTTAGCAAAGTAGAAGTAGAAATCATTCCTCATTTCTAAACAATTCTCATTTCCGGCTATATTGTCAGGTAGAAAGCTCCACCAAAAATTAGCCATGTTTGAAATTGGGTCTCATCTCACCGTGCGAAAATCGGCCCCGGTACTTGGTCGTTGAGCCCCCAACCAAAAGTTTTCAGGGCACCCTCCTGTAACAGATACATTGATTATACGTATTCTCCCCATTGCTCTAATTATCATGTATAGATCTGGTTCCCACAAATCCAAGTCAAATTATTTTTTTTATGTGACAAATATAACTGAATGGAAAAGGGAATTATCATTAGCAGCGTAGTTGTTGAACTCTTTCCTCATTTTTAAACAATTCTCTGTTATGCGATTATTATCAAGTTGGCCCGGATTCCAAAAGTTATCTCCGTTTGATATTAGGTCTCCTATCACCGTAACAAAATGATTGCCCCCACTACTTTTTCTTGAAGCCCATAACCAGACATTTGTTTAGCAACGTCCTGAAAACGAATCATTGAGTATATGTTCTGTATTTCAATGTAAAACGTTTAATGTTTGTAAATAATTACTAAAATATAAATTTTAAAAAATAGTTTACTTCATAAAAATATATCAGACACTAGTGCGCGAAATGTGCAAACATAAGATCAAGTATTTCTTTAAGTAGCGCTAATACAAAATAAGTATTTTCTCTACCATATAAAACTAACTGCATATCAACTGATGTAATATTGTTGATAACCTGAAAATATGTAATAAAAATATGTCGGACAAACAATTAACCAAGTTTCTCAAAGACAAAATATTCATCCCTTTCTTTAAATAAATTTTAGAAATCCTCTGTTTTCCATTAATAGTTAAATATATATATATATATATATATATATATATATATATATATATATATATATATATATATATATATATATATATATATATATATATATATATATATATATATATATCCTTTATAAATTTTTATTATATGTATTACTATTTGTTTTAATTTTCTTATATTATACTATAATACAGTACTGAAATGTTTCCTTTCGAATTACGAGAATGAATTGTTTCAATGAAATGGGTATTTTATCTTTTTTTCTGTGCATCAATTCGCAAAATCATTGACGGGAGAAACGTACGAGCCAAGAAAAATACATATGATTAAATTATTGAAAACATCCATTGGCTGAATTTACTTCTAAGCAGTTCATTCAATAACAGTATTCATTTTAACTAAATTAAGATGTATGGCTGATCAATTTACGTTTGAATAACAATATAACTACAAACATATTTCCATATTTGTTTACAAAAAATAGGGATTAATCCAAGGAAACAAGACACCAAATTGATACTCCTATCACTGTAATATGAAGTAAATATGATTTTCACCCAAATATTTCAAATGAGCATAATCAATTATTTTTATTATGATAGCCGTATCGATACCAGAAGAAGAATTTTTTAATTTCGCTTCTTTTGTCATAGTCTGCCATTTTCAGCCGGTTTATTTATACTTAGTCTTTTTCACTGCGATATGTTCCTCCATTTATGTCGTGGAAGTTCGAGACAGTTTTTAATTTTAGTTTACTAGTCGCGATCCCGTTTAGTCTATTACTAAAAAATTATATTGTCTTAATAGGCCACATTGAGTAACTTAACAGTCATTCAAATCAAGATTGCTAGCATTTGAAATGTTTCGATTATCAGTGCACGTAGTAAGAATACACCACAGTCCTGGCACGCGAATGTTCTGGGAGGAAAATATCCATTGGTCTATTTAAATAATATTCGATTTTGTCCTCCTCTTTTTTGTATTTTAACTTTCATATAGCTATGAGGATAGGTTCAAAGTTCGTTGAGTTTCTCAAACTAATATAGTCCCTAATATCTTGTTAACATTGCACAATTTACAACTTACTCAAAAGTTGGAAACTAACACCAAAGTCATACAGACAGAGGTGCAGTATTGTTTGCCGACACCTTTTGTTGTTGGTGGGATTTTGGATTTTCAATACCGTACCAGAAGAACTTCAATACACATCGTTAGAAGATAGCTCCTTATTATTTTTTTTTTGCACGAACGTTTCTAGTACATTAAACAAGCCTGATGATTTTACCCTTAGTTGCATTAGCTTGCTCCTGGAGAAACTTGTAATTGCATTCGGAGGGCGCCAAAAGGTCACCTCTTTCCGCTTGACAGGCCATTCGTGCATTACTCCAATTTTGGCAATCGGACGACTCGTACCGTTAACAGAATCTCCCACACGATCCATCGTACAAGAAATATTCTACTGGACATGCTGGAGATAAGATGAACATAGGTAGATAGTATAAAAAAAACCTATCGCAGCTTACCATGTACAACTGCTTTTCTGAACTTTGAAGAAAGTAACCAAAATTAATAGTAAAGAGTTTTCAAAATCTACAATTACTTCCATGGTAACTCAAATCAAACAACATTTACCTTTGTTGAAACTAATGTGATCCCTCCCTGCATATATGGATTACACTAGCAGATAAATTCAAGCAAGACACCACTCAGCCTGGTGCTGCCATCCATTATTCCCAAAGTAACTGATTTTTTCAAAGGTTTATGTCTTACTGTGCCATATTTAATGTCATCAATTAATATTAATATTAATTAATAATAATCAATATATAATAGATTTCATGCTGACTGGTCATTTCCTATTTAGAACAATTGTGTATTTCTAAATTTATTTTCAATTAATTTATCACGTGGTACATATACATGACCTTCCATAAATATATTTCCAAATCAGATGTTGCATAACATTACCGTGTTACTGATTACTCTAAAATGTGTTCGTTCTAACGTAATGCACGCTAAATTAAAATATGAAACATTGTATTGTTATTCTAAACTTAAACAATATTTTCCTTTGTTGAAACTAGTGTTATACCTGCATAAATGTATTACACTATCTGTGATAAATAATTCAAAAAAATTCCAGTACTATACCAATCAGCCTTCTGATGCCATCCATTATTCCCAAAGTAAATGATTTAACCAAAGTTTTTGTCTTACTGTGACATATTTAATGTGATCAATGAATATTACCGAACGATAAAATGTAAGTCAAAACCAATATATAATAGATTGCATGCTGATTGGTCATTTCCTATTTAGAACGTATGTGTATTTCTAAATTTATGTTCGATTAATTTATCAAGTTGTACATATACATGACCTTGCTAGCAAAAATAAGGTACACTGATTGCATTTTAATCTATTACATAAATCTGTTGACAAAAAGATCTTAATGTAATTAAACATACGTTTATATTTATTAGAGATCAAACAGATAAATAAAAACATCCCAAAATTCACTGCCTCTAGTGATTTTAATAGACTTCAAGTGCTCTTTTGTGTGCAAAATAGAAACATTAATCTTGAAAATACAACACCGTGTACAAACTCGATAAAGCACTGGAAAGTCGTTAACGTACTATGGTATTAATTTACCTTTAATAAAGACCCTCACGCCTGTATGACTCTAAAATGTATCATTAAATTCCTCTTTATAACATCACAACCAATAATGATGTATTTTATGATCATAAACTATAAAGGCTTTTTTTTTATCGCAAACTTTACATTTGGCTGCATTTTAACCGTAACTCGAAAACCTGAGACTCATTTTTGTGTTCTATCACTGAAATCTTTATCGAAAGATAATTATTACTTATTACAAGTCATCTTGCCACGTAAATTTGTAAATGTTTATAATTAAATTTAATGTATTATATCAATTCAATAAGCACAATGCTCTTTAAATTGTAATAAAATCTTAATCTAAGATTTAAAATAGCTAGAGAACCATTATTCACAAAACCTTTACAAGTAGTGATAATATAATCAACGTTTTCGACGTTGCTTTCAAAATGGCGGTGATCCAGCCTTATAAATAAAAGCAAGATTTTCGAGGCTCACCATATCTTGGTAATCATATATTTCAGCGACAAGCAACGGCTCATCGTCAATTTTGTTGGAAGAAGTTTAAAAATGGTAAGGGTTCACTTTGGGTTGATAAGCTTTGTCCAATCTTTTTAAACCGGAATTAGTTAGTTTTTAAACAGAGATTAGTTCAGGGAAGTTTCTTTTCACGTTCTAATTTTGGCAAAGCTTTCCATCTACCACAAGCAAAAAAAAAAAAAAAAAAACACGTGCCAATTATACCTTATGTACAGTATTCGTCCAACACTAATTGCAACTCATGGTAACTTCATATGAGACGTTTTGTTTCCTTATTTAATATAAAACATAGAAACATTCAACAGTTATATTAAGCAAGGAATGATCTTCACAATAACATATGTTGATATGAAATAACATTAATGAATTATTAATGGATTATTACCATATGTAATATATTCTGTATTGTTAACTATGTAAACACTTGGGACACATTGGAAATGTTAGACAACAGCATTAGTAACCTGGTTCGTTAAATATCAAACCAAACAGTATTTAAGAAAGGTACACAAGGAACAATTTTTAAATTAATATTACATTTAATACTATAACATTAAACAGTTATACATTAACATTTATCTTTCTAAACTAATACTCCACTCTGCAAACTGTAATTTATATCAAACTAACGTAGTTTATTTCAAACATATTTCATTGCCTTATTTTAATTTAGAAAAGCGATTTTATCGAAGATCTTAAAACTTAGTATGCCTTCTTCCTACATGAAATAGTACACTTTAGATTTGTAATGAACGTTTTATTTAACCAAGATTGCATGTTGTGAAATACATGCAGGCAAAGAGATGCAAAAACCGACAGACCCCGATGCTTGATTCATTGGAGGACTATGTATTATTTACTTAACCTATAATAACACCATTTTTTCTCAAAATATAACGCTATTTCATTGTGTCAGTTATCTTCATGTACGATCCAGGTATGTTGCTTTCCAATTCGTTTATCGTATGTTTTTGTTGTAACACATAACTATATCAAAGGGAGAAATTTAAAAAAATATGAGATCTCAAAGTTATTAAGAGTTCTAGTTTATTAACTGATGTTGGTAGGCAAATACGTATGTTGAGTGTTGAATATAATAACCTATTCCAAATACGAATTCTAAAGTAACAAAATAGAACAAATGTTGTGCTGGCTGAAAAAGAGTACTGTGTGCGCATGGAAGAGCATAAGAGAAACGTGAAGGAAAAGACCATAAGAAGGTCACCTGGGGAAGCCGTTGTTGTAGTTGGGGCTGGCGTCGTAGGTGTAGTTGGGGCTGGCGTCGTAGGTGTAGTTCGGGCTGGCGTCGTAGGTGTAGTTGGGGCTGGCGTCGTAGGTGTAGTTCGGGCTGGCGTCGTAGGTGTAGTTCGGGCTGGCGTCGTAGAAGATTTCGAAACAATATTACAACAGGTAGGGCCAAGGCTGAAAAAGAGGACAAATGTAGAAAATAACAATATTTCGTACTGACAGAAGTCATGAAGAACAAACGAAATGTAGAATATTACAAACTAGTCAATAAAAACATATAATAAATTTATGTTCTTATTTAATCTAGTTGCCTGTAAATCGATATATTAAGAATAAAAAGGGTCCGTTAGGAGAAACGTACGTTCCCAAAACTGTATATCTTGCAGATACAAGTACAAGTAACAGGAAACAACACAAGAAACGATGAAAAGATTATCCAGGAGAATTTTTGACAATCAGAGAACTTAACACGATCACGATTTAGAATCAATAGATCAAAGAAACTTTAAATAAAACCGTCTGGAAAATTAAAAACAGATTCAGAGAGAACTTTATTTTAGTTTTCCTGACAATTATATAAAAAAGGAAAGTACAATAAACATCGAAAAAAAAGACTGCAATGCATACGTCTAAAGGTTATACATACATACATACCTACATACATACATACATACATACATACATACATACATACATACCTTCATACATACATTCATACATACATACATACATACATACATACATACATACATACATACATACATACATACATACATACATACATACATTCGTACATTCATACATACATACGTGTGATTTTACGTGTGTGCGTGCGTGCTTGCGTTTTTGCTTGCGTACGTGTGTTCGTGTATACAAGCATGCATGCAGATAGCTATGCAGATATCCGCACTTACGTATGAACGTGGCAACATAAATGCATATATACATAGACACAATCTCGCATGCATACAAAGACATGCAGGAATGCATATACAGACAGAGAGATTAACAGAACGTATGTCAGCTATGTCTGTATTTAGATGGAGTATAAATACCGAAATAATCGAAAAGTGATCCATATCCATTGTGTACCAACAGTAGTACTTGTGGACTCGGGAATATATATATTCCATTCATGAAGTTGGTCGGCAGGCAATTGCTGAACAGCCCAACTACTACCAACAAGATGATCTTGTATCTCATTCTTTAAGTACCTGTATAATAAAATAATAAAACAAAATATATTGAATGGACAAATGCATCTATCTATCTATCTATCTATCTATCTATCTATCTATCTATCTATCTATCTATCTATCTATCTATCTATGTGTATATATGTATATGTACATGTAGATATCATCGATCATGTAATGATTGCAATGTTAGAGTAGCGCTGTCAAATATGCCAGAATTATGACTCGCTGTGATTCAAATATGCAAATAACATCTAATATCATAGAGTTTAAGGTAGTAGACTATTGCATAATGCCAACAGAAGCATGAGCGTTCGATGCTCACAATATTGTGATTGAATTCACTTCTGTATTTTTGTGGGTAAATAAAGTTGTTCAAACAAGGGTGTCGTTATAGCGTGACAGTAAAGATCAAATCGCTACATAGCTAAAATAAATACATCATATCGAATTTTCAGAAAAGGCAAATAATTCGAACAATTTTTCAAACATTTATTTCGGGCACCCTGAAATACATATTGACCTCTTTTCAAAAGGAAGAGAAATTCTTGGTGAAGTATATGACAAAAATTGCGAAATGTTGTTGTATGAAGTCTTCATAGATATATATAAGTCGCTGACTTTGAGTTACCAAACGACGACATAGAATATATTGTACGATCAAGCGATGGCATTGATGACAGCAAAGACAGTAAGGACTGTGAACATCACTACAATGAGAAAATCAAAGGAAAATGCCGTAAGCATATGGTGTGGATGTCGTACACTCCCTACATATATATTGTATGCGTAGTGATAAAAACGCAACATTAACAAAGCGAATGGGATACATTTTCTTAAAGTCATAATCAAGTCTAAGGAGAAAATATTACTGATTCGAAATACAAACACAAACAAAATGGCTTTACCCTCTTATATACTGACATGCTGAATGTGAATCAAACGTGATATTGACTCCAGTGGTTAAGAGAAAGAAAGGTTCTAGGCACAATATGAAGGCAAGCCAAAGTATAGGAATAGAGAGTTGTTTTGCACTAATACGAAATGCAGGCGAACCACAGCTGGTTATGAGGCATCATCCAACCGATAAACCAATGATTGAAAACTGTGTTTTAAGGTAAGCAATGTGAACAAACATGAATAATTGGGATGCAAGGATTTACAGATATACTCGCGAAGACACTAAAATCATCTTTAGACGGAGGTGAACTTTGTTCTCTGTGTATACTTGCTTAAGTTTCGTATTCAAATAAATATGGATTCAGCGGACAATGTTATGTTAAACTCTCGAGCCTCTGGTTTTAGAGTGAGGCTGTTAGAGATAAAATTTAAAAAAAAAAACATTTTCCAAAGATTCGTGAAAATTTGAGCGAATATACTAATATAATAATAGACCTCAGATGCACTTGAGTTAAGTTAATGTTACATGCTCTGGTCTCTGCTTGCGACCATACAGTTCATTGACATCAGCATGATCCTACCCGAATATCATTAATGACTTGTCTGCTTCAAGCCACACCTAAAGCGTTCAGCCGATTTCACTTTACACTGTCAGACGCATTTTTGAATCTGTTATTGGTGATATACACGGAAAACATGGTCGGAACTGATACCCAAGCAGTGCGGTATGATGATGTGTGTCTAGAATATCTTTGTTGGATGGTGTACTGGAACACAAAGCACCATGCATGATAAATTCGGGTTCAACGCCGCCTTATATACTCAGCACCTTACTGTGACTGATAACCATGCCTTTTATTGCAACAGAAATAACGCATGCCACAGACTAAGATCATGCAAGAGGGTTATGCTACAGCTGGCTGTATTCTTCCGTGACAAGCATTTGAAAAATCTAACGAAAACTATGTACAATGATGCATACTTCACTTACCATACAATCTTCAGATTTGTCAAATTCCGCCTCAGTCCGGATGGCATCGAGTTTCTCTTAGGACAACAATAATGGAGGAAGTATTGAGCGGCGCGGATGAGAAGATCACCTTTCCCCGGAAATCTTCACAAAGGGCATATTTGCGACAATGTTACCTACGCCTCAAGCCGCGAATCCCTGACATAATCTCGATGTAGACTAGCCTGAGTTTCAGACGCCACGCTTAAACAAGGTTGTAATCGTGTGTAAAAATATCGAGTGGAGAATGGTTATGGGGATCAAAAGGGACACATGAATGGTACCCTTTATATCTTATTGTTTTTTCAGAAAAAGTCAGTATGTACATTCTATTATAATTATTGAAGCCGGCATTTTCCGATCTTGTTGTTGTAATCGTTTAATAATGTGGGTTACTTGTAAATACTTATGTTGTGTAACAATAATGTTCTGTATAACAGTTCGTCTAGTAAAGAATTCAGTTAGATTATTGTATTTAACGCGCGTAAACTTCACCTACTTTACCTGAAACAACAATAATGAATATAATGGTATCATTTCCCACTATTGCCTTCCATGTACCTCTCTGGTAACAGGATGATGCTATTTATTATCAAACTATTGTACCAAAAACCTCCATTATTTCATAACAGTGTGATGCATATATAGATTATTTATTGGAATGCAAGAGTAGCGCAGAAACCTTTAGCTTTCAAGGAAGTGGGACAACAAATATGTACCAACATGTCACTAAGAGCTGAATCTGAATGCTCTACCAAAAAACTATGATAAACAAGGTTACGGGCCCATCCACGTTGCATTATATGTGTACTAGTGCTTAAATTCGGACACAAATATATGTGTAAAACAGCATGATAGGACAGCATTAGTAAAAAAAATTAAAATAATGCATTGTTTTCCAATTAATTTTCATTCTACTTATTTCACACATCTTGCAAAATAAGTTGTCCCTTTATTACAATGATTGTTTTAATAGCAGTTGTGTTTTTTCAAAGTCCATCAATTTCATTTCCGTAGGAAGAAACTTGAAGGTGCGAGAAGATTGTCAATTTCTAGATCACTATAACATTTCTTCGTCGTAATAAGAACTCGTCCTTTTAGAATGACATGCAAACATCCATATAATCGGCAAAAATTCTTATCAATAAAGAGATGACCTTAGAGGTTGAGAAGTCACTGTGGTACACATAAATTGTAATGTACAGATTAGGAACATTAGACTTAAAGTTTCATACCGTGATACTAGCACACCTAGGAAGTGAACAACAAAACAGACGGTATTACATTTGACCAATGGGTTTCTGTATAGTACCGCCCTCGTGATCTCTTGATGGAAAACGAAGAATAAATGAACATATGTGTTATAATATTCGCGCATGCGGGATACGTTCCATTAGAATAAAACTCTACTTCAATATAATGACTTCCTTTTAGTATATCTTACAACCATACAAACATGCATATATACATACATACATACATACATACATACATACATACATACATACATACATACATACATACATACATACATACATACATACATACATACATACATACATACATACATACATACATACATAGAAACATACAGACAGACAGACATACATGCATACATACATTCATACATTCATACGTATATACATACATACGTACGTACGTACATACATAAATACATACATACATACATACATACATACATACATACATACATACATACATACATACATACATACATACATACATACATACATACATACATACATACATACATACATACATACATACATACATACATACATACATACATACATATATACATACATGCGTACGTATATACATACATACATACATACATACATACATACATACATACATACATACATACATACATACAGACAGACAGACAGACAGACAGACAGACAGACAGACAGACAGACAGACAGAGAGACATACATTCATACATACATACGTACGTACGTACATACATACATACATACATACATACATACATACATACATACATACATACATACATACATACATACATACATACATACATACATACATACATACAAGGTGCCTTGTTTATCTATGTTTTAATTGTTGATGGCAATTTCATTGTATTCTTAGCTATTTATTCAAAGACAGATTTTCAATATTTCCAATATAATTTTTATTAGCTTCTTATACATGAAATTTGATGAGTTTGTGATAAATATCCCACTACTTAGAGTGTAGAAATAGCGAAAGCCACTGGGATACTTTACAGTCGTATGTAGCTTTTGGGCATCATGCCACAGATGTAACATAATGTTCCATACTGTCAGGACACAAATCAACCAAGTAACACTGATCTCATAATGCCATGTACCAAGTGGGGTAGGTACTAGTACTATATGTATAAGATATTTGTATGATTTTGACTGGGGTGAACCCGGGACATGCCGCATTAGTGAATTCGAGCGTAAATTATGTCATATTCTACAGAGTTTTAAAAATTATCTAGTATCCTTCATATAATAGGTCACAAAATACCGTTTGCTTTAACTATGAACTAATATTGAAAACAATAATGTTGAGCCAATATAAATAAACCATATCCAAGTGGCAGACACCATCTACTTGGAAATTTGAAATCTGAATCAACTGGTTTTCCTTTGTAACACTACAACGGTATCATTTACTCTTCACTCCTAGCTTGTTTTGTAGAGGCTAAGCTACATATATTGAAATCAACATGTCCTTTGATACATATTAAAAACCATCTCTTCTTTTTTCTAGAGTCCAAAGTTAGGAAGTTTAATTAGTACTGTATACGCTTTAGAAATAAGTATCGAATGTATATTCTTTCTAGTAGATTTAAAGAAACAGAACGTTTTGTATAGAGCCGTTTTCATAATGCACCAGGTATCAACTCCTGGAACTAAGGTATTAAATAGTTTTGCCACACGCGTGTATTTACCTGTGTTAATAACATTAAAATTTGTTAACATTTAAGTTTTCAACGAGTTCTTGTAGTAGGTAATAAAGTAATGTAGGGAAAGTTGCCGCTTTTTCATTTTATTTAATAAAAATTGATATTTGTTTGACTATATATCAGAATCTCGCACTTCATTGATTTTGTTCACCATGAAGTTCACACAATCGGTAAAAAAAAAGAAATGGGTTATGATTCCCAAACACGGGCTTTTCTTTATTTTACGACGAACACAAACAATTTTTCAAACTAAATCATTTACTGTAACTTTAAACATGCATTTCACAAGCATTATGTTTATTAAGGTAATCAAATTGAAATAAAAAATCAGCCCAATTATATGTAATCCTTTTTTAACATGAAGTTGTCAAAAATAGCAAGGAAGAGCACGCTATGTACGAAGATGTTTCTACTTAAAAAGTAAACGTGTGTTACAAATAGTTCATCATCATCATCATCATCATCATCATCATCATCATCATCATCATCATCATCATCAGACAGTTGATCGAGTGTGATCGTTGAGGCACTGCTGATGAAGATCTGACCAGTTACTTTCACTTGTCTCGATCATGTGCCAATGCTTGCCTGGGTCTCCGCAAAACTTTATATCGTTCATCCTGTGATCTTATGAGTCGACCTTGTTTCTGTTCTATCTCTTCTGTAGCTCTGTAATCTGCTCTGCTGTAATGTTGTGGATAGAATGTTGGCTATAGTGACATGGCCATACCATTTCAGCGCTCTAAGGATCGTTCTGTATCATATCATTTCAAGTGACTGGGTTCTTCGTTGTACTTCTGATGTAAGTATCCAGGCCTCACATGAATACAAACTGTTTGAGATAACTAGTGCTCTCAATAGTCTGATTTTAGTTTTAAGACATAGCTGCCGTTGTTTGTGCTGCTCGTGACAATATTTGTGCTCTTTATATCTCTTCGATGATTATGGAACCATTATTTTTAAGATGTCCCACTGTTTCCGGTTCCGGTTCTCTTGACTGAGAATTGTTTGCCACTACTTGTCATCAGCTTTGTCTTTACGGCGTTTATCACCATGTCAAATCTGGAAATTGTTTAATCCAGGTTCTTTACTATCGTGGCACGTTCGTCTTCATTGCCTGCCAACTCATCAATGTCGTCTGCAAAGCGTAGGTTGGTGCTTTAACGACCTCCAATGCTGACTGTCCCACAGGGGTGTTCCAGCGCTTCGCTCATGATGCACTCATGATGCACTCTAAGTAGATTTTGAAAACGTTTGGTGACAGGAGACGGCCTTGACGTACTCCAATTGGTGTCATGAACCAGTCCCCAACAAAACCTAAACCAATTACTCCAATGCTAACCTTGGCGTACAGCTGCTTGATTTTATTTGTAAACGTTTGACCTATGTTGTACTTCTTCACTGTGGCTCACAATGCCCCATTCCACACTCTGTCACAAGTCTGTTTGAAATGAATATTTGATATATGTCTTGCTGATGTTGCGAGTAATGTTCACACAGAACCGTGCGTTTGAATAGTTGTTATGTTGTTCTTCTTCCGCTCCTGAACCCTGAACCCTGCCTGTTCTTCAGCAATTATTTCTTCTGCATGTTGTTTCAGTCTTCTCAAGATGATATTCATCATCATATTACAAGCGTGGCTGATCAAAATTATATTTCTTTAATTATGCTACAGCTGCAGATTCAAGTACTGTTCCCTTGATGGATTTGTTTACAAGGAAGCCTACTACATTTATGGACTTGTCCAACTCTCCACTGTAGAAGAATACATATATTTCAGAGCGAGAGACAGCATCGATATCGCCACCTAGAGTTATTGAACTCTGGTGCAAATTGGAAGACTCCAAGAGTTGACACATGCAATTGAACACCTCACATGGCACATTATTGGACTCTTGTGAAGTCAGATGTAAAGTCCTAGGAAAACAACAAACTGAAAATAGGCATAAATTCTGATTTTTGCAAATCTAAACAAACTTTATCTAATAAACTAACTTAGCAACACGACATGCGTCTCAAAATCAAGTTTTATTTTAAAAATCAGTGCCAATTCTAATGTTTTCTTTGATATTGTAAGACGGCCAAAGAGTGTGTCCTCAATGTTACATCAACGCTAATTCATTGATAAGAAATATCAATTTCTAAACGCATTTTCTTGTTTATCGAACCAGGATTATTTGTTTTGTAATAAGATTGTTTTAAAATATTATGATGACACTTAACATCCTAATTGTATTAATATTGGAGTACATGACCCTGTACTAAACGAAAAGTATTTATGAGAAATGTTTTTATAAAATAATTAATAGCAACGGTTCATCTTATTAAAAAGATGGATCATTTGATTGCGGAGAATACTGTACACCAAAAGGTATGACTTATGGGTATAAGGAATTGTCATTATAAACGACAAATACATATTGTGGAACAGGGTAATGTGCAATTACAAAAAAAGATGAGATATCCATAATTGTAGGTAAAAGACATATAGAGAGGTATGTGTCATTCAAGTATTAATAGACATTTGTATCGGAATATATAATCTTTTATCGACCATATCTGCAATGGCTACTGATTAGTTTACCGAATGAGATTTATCTAGTATGTTGAATGATATATTGCAATTGAACATAACAAAATATATTAGAGATCATTTTGGTCAGACTTCTAAATGTTCTGTGATGCATTTGTAATACACTAATATGTAGTATCATGCAATGATTTCTAAGACAAAAGTAAGAAAATAATTAGGAGCAATGGTTATTTTTATTCAAACAATGATATATATATATATATATATATATATATATATATATATATATATATATATATATATATATATATACATATATATATATATATACATATATATATATACATATATATATATACATATATATATATATATATATATATATATATATATATATATATATATATATATATATATATATATATATATATATATATATATATATATATATATATATCGCAGCTTTCAATTTCACAGGAACATTTCCGTTTACTCAAATCAGGCCGCTGCTGTAGGCTAAACTCTCTTAACCCAAAGTAGAAAAGGAACATAATGAGACTCTTGGAAGAGCTTTTGATAAAATTATCGTCTGTCACTATTCAATAGCTTGACAGCCTGTTTGGAGGCGCTACCAATCCATCTACTTATATGTAGTTGGCCAACCTTTTTTATTTTCTTTCTTTATCTGATGCACTCCTCTCACATTCCCACCTCACTCTCACTCTCTCATTCTGTTGTGTCATGATTTTTCCTTAAATGCTTGCACATTACACTTATCAATATATAAGGTCGTCATTAAAGAGCACATGTAACCCTTGTGTTGGATTCCTAGTGTTGTATGCAATTTTAAAATGAATATATTTGAACATATAACTTAACATTCAAATTTAATGAATGATAGAATACCAAACCATCCCAGTGATTCATATAAGGTTAGTATTCAATAGCTTGACAGCCTGTTTGGAGGGGATAGGTACGTTTTATATTAGCCAAAATTTAGCTAAAGAATCCTATAGCCATGCTCAGTGAGGCTTTTGCACAACTAATTTCATTGAGGAAAATGTTCGCTGATTCTTACAAAAAAAATTGGGTTTTCACACTCATAGAAAGAAACAAAACCTTGTATAAATGTATGCTTAGCCAAAATTTGGTTATTGTCATCAGCGGTTTTTAATACAAGTTCCAAATGTGGCTATTAGAACTAAAAATCTTAAAACTTCAGTCTCTCTTACCATAATGTACACATATGACCTCAAGGCACAAACCAAATGTTTTAGAGAAACATATATTTAGCAAATATTAGTTTAATAACTGCAAAAACTATTGTCATAAGCTGAAGGTGTGCATTAAAGGAATAAAATATATTTTGGAAAAGTGGTTAATCAGCTAATATTTGGGAGAATTGATATGAAAGCTTGGAAGAAAACAAACAATGTGTCTATTTCTCAACATGTATTTATACAGTAGACTCATTCTGTACGGCACCCTTTTAAATGCAAGCGTTGTTTGGTATAATGTAGTCAAAACCTGGTTTAGTGGCCACTTGCTTATAAAGCTTATTGTTTTCTTTCTCAATTTTCTCTAAAGTTTGCCTGCATATATTGATCCCTAATCAGTGACCACTGTTATTCTCTCATGGATGCTTGTGTACTGTGACCGTGATTATCTAAGCATGTTTATTTCCACATCAATGAAATAATCAATAACACTTGCTAAGACTTACATACAATCTCAAATGCCTGATTTATACAACTGTCTCCAATTAGATGTATTGCATAAACAGCTCAGTTCATTGCAATCTACAAATGTTCTTTGTTTAGCTTATCTGTTATAAATCCTTCTACCAATCCATCTACTTATATGTAGTTGGCCAACCTTTTTTATTTTCTTTCTTTATCTGCTGCCCTCCTCTCACATTCCCACCTCACTCTCACTCTCTCTCTCTTTCTCTCTCTCTCATTCTGTTGTGTCATGATTTTTCCTTAAATGTTTGCACATTACACTTATCAATATATAAGGTCATCATTAAAGAGCACATGTAACCCTTGTGTTAGATTCCTAGTGTTGTTTGCAATTTTAAAATGAATATATTTGAACATATAACTTACTGTGTAACATTCAAATTTAATGAATGAGAGAATACCAAACCATCCCAGTGATTCATATAAGGTTAGTATTTTTATATTAATTCTTAAGGTAAATTTTATATTTACCTTCATCCACCACCATTCCTTTATATTAAACGTGTGCCAACCCTACTGTTAACAAATGTGTAATCAGAATACTATCTAGTAAATATATATTTTCTGAGATCTAATCCAGAGGAAATGAATAGTGAATCAAAATGATAATACCAAATTGATATTTAATATGTATATTTTGAATGATAATACCTAGAACATATTTATGTAATGTAAATATCTTATTTTAAACATCTTTTCATCTATCTTTACTAACATACACCATTCACATCATCCCCCGTTGATCAGCAACCTATATATTTTACTATTAGCATCTTACCGTTTTATTTTCAATTATTTGGTGAATTTAGAACTTTATGAAATTGTATTATTTCAGGTAGTACTTTGTCACGTTTTGCCAAAAAATGATGTCATGAAATAACTGCTATAACTTTAAATTTCAATACACTTTACCATTGTGCTTCCTGTATCTACATCTTTGTAAGAAACAAGTTAATATGCTTTGACCTTCAGAAAACCACAAACCTTTGCAGCACATAAGTAAAGTACAGCTAAACGGTATAATCTGTTAAACCAACAAATCTATGTAAGAAGAATGTAAATGAATGAAGGAAAAATTTGCAATTGATAGTCTTTATTTGAATATTTTATAAAAAGGGATAGAAGGCACATGTTGGATGTTGGTACTTAGGTCCGATAGAGTAATAAGGAGCATATTATCAAGTATGAACCCTGGTAATCCATTTTATTTGTAATTCTGACCTGCCATCACAAAAGAGAAGTGACCGAAGCTTTAAATATAACAGAAAACATAAACATAATGGGTGTTTTTGTTTCAAGTTCAAATGTACATGTTGATAATTACGTAAAACTTTACGTATGAATGAATCTAAAACTTAAAATGTCAAATTTGAATCTGACAAACAAACAATTAAAATCAAAAATGAATGACACAAATCAATTACACGTAACAAAACATACATACATACATCCGCGTACGTATTTTGAATACGTTGTTTTTTTACATTCACACATAAAAGTTTTTAAACAAGAAAGTACAATACATAACCACGTGTAACAAAAATGTTATAGTCGCTAGACATTTAAGTAGTTACATACGAGTTTACTGTGGTGACTAAATTTATTATATCTAATATGTTCCTTGAAATTCTGTTTAATTCTATCAACAAAAGACTATGTTTACTTGTTCCACCTTTTGACTGTTTACACTGACTAACATCATTCTACTGTAGTTTTCTTTTTGATGCAAATATGAAATTGTGTTCAAATCATTACGTGTATTTAGATATTTCAATAAGGTCTCTTTTCCACAATTTACCAGACTTTAGCTATGACTGATTGACCCTATTGCTGACACATCATATGTGTTAATCTGAAACATTCCTGGAAGTACAGAAGGAAGCGAAATTACCATTGCCAAGAGATTATGCTGAATTACCTATACAACTATATAACAGTTGCGTCAGAGACTTCCGTGTGTTTGTAAGTATGTATGTAACTATGTAGCAATGATCCGGAAGTAGCTGTCATCCAATGTACAATTTCGCTTATGACCACTTTATTTAAAAAGCGTAACTTATCTTGCACTAATGCATAACAATAGAATGGCAGAATAAATTAAATTATCGTGAGAAAACTATTAATAACTGTCCGCCGTTCGAAATGTATGCTTGAATGCAGACAATATCAATTTGATGTTCTCTAATTGTGATGCCCTCGATTGGATAAACACGTTATATTCATCCTTCATGTTTGTTGATGTAGCTTCACATACACATATATGTATTCATATCACAGACAGATAAAAAGTACTATCTCTGGAATATATGAGAAAATACACGATAATACAAATCTAAATTATTATTATAAATATTCTCAATCAGATAACATTATCATACAGAATAGAGAAATCGTATTATACCGAATTGGATCCCAGATTCATTATTTCACCTAATATGAAGCCATCATTCTACACGATTGATACCATTTCCAACCCTTTCTACTATAACATACGTTTAGTTTTGCGTCGTTATGCGAATAACAACATGCTGAATTCTAGACAAGAAGATTTCATTCCATTTGCCCTGAAACGTTCAATCTTCGTTTTTTGAACAAAATTAAAATGTGTTAATGGGAAAATGTCATGGCTAATTGAATGTCATGTTACTGAAAATGTACTGTGATCTCATTGCGTAGAATTACGTATGGTATGATCTTCAAGCGCATGCAGCAGAAACGAGCACACAACTAATTAAATCAAGTTAGACGCTAAATGTACCCAATCAACAACAACTAATATCATTGAATGATTACTCTAAAGTTTGTTTCTGTCAATGTGGGATGATATATGTTAACATTGTTATGCACTTGCATCAGATGTTGGAGTATGAACTTTTGTCTCTATCAATTTACTGATATCATTCTGTATGTTTCCATCTCGTTTTCATCCATTAAATGTCGGTCTGCAGTATATTTTTTCTGATACTTTCAACATTGTATGTATGTATGTATGTATGTATGTATGTATGTATATAGATATATATACACACACACACATAAGCATGGTCAGGTATCTTGTATTTTACAATTTGTTTTGGCTCGCTAGAAGCTTCTTGAACCACTGAATATTTTTGCATGAAATATATTTTCTTGTAATAGCAATGAATGCATTCGTGAAAAGAATGTTCAAACTCAATCCCGCACATGCTTACTGATTTTACTCTTTCACTTCGAATGTGCACTTAATAATGCACAACGAAGTGTCGCTCGTGTGGATTTGCCCAGAAAAGACTGAGATTTTTGAGAACGAAAACGATACCCGTTTATGCAATATGTTCATGGAATATGTTGGCAATGCCGATGCTTGAACAAGAAATATGTATAAGAACAGATCGCATAATTACTTCAGTTATTCGTGTAGAATACGAATCATTCGCTGAGAAAACGTTGATGAGTTGACATGATGTCGATATGCTATGGTGTTATGGATAAGGAATACTTTGATAGATTGCAACCTCATATCTTAAAGGTACACGATTATAGGTATTATTATATCGATCAAATGGCGCTACAGACGTGAGCTGTGTAAAATAACACTATTGATAAATAATCAGTTATATATTCTTACAACAAGAATAAATGCCGTTACAGCCATTTTCCAGACATTTTCACATATGCAGTACCACAACCACTACCTGTTGAAGATGAAAATTACGGTAAGGGACTCGACGTCTTTGATTTTGTGTCTACAGTTAGGCATTTCCTTACAAAAACGTAATGGATTCTGACTGCAGTGATTAGGATTTAAAATGCGCGGAATCGGTGTTAAATCGGGCCACCAGCAATGCTAACATTGATATTAATTAGTTTCAACTTGTAAATTAATATCGTTTCAGTTTTATCCACATGTAAAAGCAATGAATCCATTCGCGAAAAGCATTTTAAAGCTCAACAAAACAAATATGTACTGAATTTACACTTTCACTTCGGATGTACACTTGAAAACGCCCACCGAAGTGTCAATGATGTGGATTTGCCCAGGGTTGCCAAAAAAAGGAGAGAGCTTCTGATTTTTGTAAAAATAAAATGAAATGCTTGTATCATTCATTATGTTGACAAAGCCGATATTCGAACAAGCAATATGTGGACATACAGATCGCCTAATGACTTCGATTGTAGATAAAAAAAATGCAAATAATTTGCTGATGGGTGATGATTTGACGAGGGGTCGATATGCTTTGGTGTTATGGATAGGGATTCCTTTGATAGATTTTTAATCTCATATCTTAAATGTCCAAGAGTATAGATGGCATCTTATTGATCGAATGGCAATACAAGATAAATTGTGTAAAATAACAATATTGATAAATAATTAGCTACATATTCTTGCAACAAGAACACCTGCCGTTACCGACACGCGCTTTAAAATATTTTTTAATCGGGCCAAAAGTA
The DNA here is from genome assembly GCA_030141615.1 of Unio pictorum. Classification (NCBI taxonomy): domain Eukaryota; kingdom Metazoa; phylum Mollusca; class Bivalvia; order Unionida; family Unionidae; genus Unio; species Unio pictorum. The sequence goes on from JARLTB010000090.1 coordinate 2,326,740, forward strand.
ATGTTAACATTTATATTAGTTAGTTTCCACGTGTCAATGAATATCGTTTATGTTTTATTCACTGATTTGATTAGCACCACTAAGGTGTGAGGCACCGAAGTAGTACAGTCACCCGAATCTTAAATATATATCATAGATTTTCTCTAATTGTATGACCACTGTATCAAAAAAGATTATATAAGTGTGTATTGCAACTAATCATCGACAGCATCGCGTTATTGATAGAAGGACTATGGTGTATACTAAATGTTACCGATCCGATAAAATAATCAAGAATGAGCTATTACAACTAAGGAAGAAATAAGGAAGAATGTGCTACTCATGAAATAGAAACTCGCTGAGAGATCGTGTAAAGTATATGCAGAATCGGAGCACCATCAACCGTTGGTGGATGTTGCACGAATAAGGACTGTGACAACTACTAAACATACATTAATCAGGAACATTTTCCAGGAGATGAAACAAAATAGTAACAATTGTGACTGGCGACGGTTGCATTCGCAAATACGTACATATTGAGAACATTTCACCGCGGCAGAAAATAGCCTCAATACGATTGATAAGTTGTATACGTTAGCATCACAAATATAATAGCATGGCTGCGATCGACGCCTTGTTGGTGGAAATGAAAACCACAGGCGACTCAGAGCGCAGATGCGATATTGGGAAAAGCCAAACCAGGTAATGGATATGCAAGATGTTAACATCTGAAAACTTTTATCCAGGTTCTTCAATTCGCTTAAAGTTCAGAATTTGAAGACATTTCCGTAACTCGTATGCATGTATTATGCTATCGAGTGACTGACAATTTAACTCCTATAATAGCGATTTTGTTGGTAATTGATCACGGTCAGACCCTTTGGATATAATTGGTCTGGCGCCTGTTTAAAACTTTTATGAATTAAACTGTGAGGGTAGTCATTATATACATTGTGCTGTGAGGACAATGTCTTGATGTGTGGAGGTTTGTATATCTACATCAGTAAAAATAAACATAAAAAACAATATCGTAACACACGGATATGTCTGTTCATGCTATGCTAGTGGAAGTGTTACATGAGGAAATAAAAGAGCGAAATAGCGTGTTTTGCTGATAGAAGGAATCATAAACTAACACAAGAAAAAGAAAAAAGTGGTTATCTGCAGGCAGTACGCCATTGCCACAGAGGAAAATGGCGTTGCGAAATTGTACATATTTATTCGAATATTTGCTTTATGTTTGGACTATTACTTCAAAAGCCATGAACAGTGTATAAAAAGAAATTTGGATTTTACAATCTTCTACAAATAAAGGTATTTGGACTTTCACAATGAGAGACCTTCATCAGATAGCCGAAGTTTCTACTCATTTCTACACAGATCCCAATTCCGCCAGTAAGTGGTTGCCCTGGACCCCAAAAGGTTAACGTTTTTGGAAGTATGTCTCCTCCCGTCGTAATATACTTAGATTCGGATGAGGTTCCAATAATCCCCAACCAGACGTTTCCATTGCATCTTTCTGAAATAAAACATTAATTTTACTTTCTTTATTTTTATTGCAAAACGTTTATATATTGCAATTAATTACTGGATTTTTTCCCGTTAGTTCATGTGCGCAGCAGAGACGGTAAACATATCTTTTTCTGAAACGTCATTTTTGAAGCAAAATGTTTTTTTACGTAAATGGATAAAAGGACATTGATGCCAAACTGAAGAATCTGACTAACCAAGAGTAACTCTATTGGTTTAGTCTTTTCTTAATTTTCCTATGTGGTAAGTGTGTTTTTAAAAAAATATATATGTGTATTTTTGTTTACCTTTGGACGTTTCATTGCCATCGCATTCTCTCTGTTATTCTAATAAAATCATTATTATATAAATTTCTTGAGCGAAACATTTATCAAGACCTGTAAAATATCGTGACGTATGAGCATGTACATTTATCGTCATAATCCGTGTACGGTAGCTTGCGCACGTAAAAAAAGATTTAAGTTTAATTAATTCGATATTTCCTGAACACCATGTATGATGGTTATTTCTGTGTATGTGTACCAATTTCCTTAAACAAAGCTGAACATATTACAGTTACCTCTGTTCAATTTAGGTATATGAGTGTATCTCTGTTGTTACAAAAAATATATGGTCCTCCATTTATGTCGTAGAAGTTCGAGACATTTTTTAAATTTAGTTTATTAGTCGCGAACCCGTTTAGTCAATTACTAAAAATTATATTGTCTCAATAGGCCACAGTGAGGAAAAGTGAAACTTAACGGTCATTCAAATCAAGATTGTTAGCATTTGAAATGTTTCGATTATCAGTGCACGTAGTAAGAATACACCACAGTCCTGGCACGCTAATGTTCTGGGAGGAAAACATCCATTGGTCTATTTAAATAATATTTTGTCCCCCTCTTTTTGTATTTAAACTTTCATATAGCTACGAGGATAGGTTCAAACTTCGTTGAATGTCTCAATCTAATAGAGTTAATATTTTGTTAACAATGCACAATTTACAACTTACTCAACAGTTGGAAACTAACAGCAAAGTCATACAAACATAGGCGCAGTATTGTTTGCCGACACTTTTTGTTGTTGGGATTTTGGATTTTTAATACCGAACCAGAAGAACTTTCATACACATCGTCAGAAGATAGCTCCTTATTATTGTATTTTTGCACGAACGTTTCTAGTATATTAAACAAGCCTGATGATTTTACCTTTATTTTGCCTTGCTAGTTCCCTGAAAAACTCGTAATGGCATTCGAGGGGCACCAAAAGGTAACCTCCTTCCGCTTTACAGGTTGAACTTGCATCAACCCAATTCTTGCAAACGGATGACTCGTACCGATAACAGAATCTCTCACACGATGTTTCGAACAAGGAATATTTTGGTGGACATGCTGGAGAAAAGACGAATACAAGCAGATAGTAAAAAAAAGAAACATATCTCAGCTTACCATGTACAACTGCTCTTCAGAACTTTTAAGCAAGTAACCAAAGTTAATAAAAAAGAGTTTTCAAAATCTACAATTTTTTCCATGGTAACCATTTAAAGCCAATTATATCAACTATAGTAGATGTAACATACATATTTGCAATCTCATGTCAACATTATTACCATTTATTTTGATTTTACAATTGCTTCAAACGTAAACTATTTCTTACTTAGGTAAATTTAGTGAGATTTTCATAAAGTTATTTCTATTATTTTAAAGAACAACATTGTGTGGTTCGTTATGACCGCATAACTGTTGTACACCTTAGACTGTGAATGTATGTATAGGTGTGTGTGCATATATATGTGTATATTTGTGCGTGTGTGTATGTGTGTGTGTATGTATGTGTGTTACTTCAACCTTATATTGCATATGTTATTCCTAAGTATATAATTTGATATTCTTTATTTAACCCGAATAATGGGGTTAGTGAAGCCGTATTGTGAGCGTAGTCTCACTTGCATAAAAAATTAATGTTTCCACTATGATATCCATTTTTAAAAATATTATATTTCAAATTACATGTTCGACTTTACTTCTCATTATTTGAAAATATATTTAATTACCTTGAACAAGAGTTAATTTCTTCCTATATATATATATATATATATATATATATATATATATATATATATATATATATATATATATATATATATATATATATATATTTGCAATCATATGTTGCAAAACATTACTGTGTTGCAAATTAACTGTATTCCTTCTAAATTAATGCACGCTAAATGAGAATATGAACATTGAATTATTATTCTCAACACAAACAACATTTTTCTTTGTTGATACTAATGTGATGCCTCCCTGCATATGGGGTTTACACTAGCAGACACCACTCAGCCTGGTGCTGCCATCCATTATTCCCATAATAACTGATTTGTTTAGAGGTTCATGTCTTAATGTGACATATTTAATGTCATCAATTAATATTAATATTAATTAATAATATTCGATATATAATAGATTTCATGCTGATTGTTCATTTCCTTTTTATAACGTATGTGTATTTCTAAATGTATGTTCGAATAGTTTATAAAGTTGTATATATACATGACCTTGCTAGCAAGAATAAAGTACACTAATTGCATTTTAATCTATTACACAAATCTGTTGAGAAAATGGACTTAATGTAATTAAATATAAGTTTATTTTTATTAGAGATTAAACAGATAAATCAAAAAACGTTAATTTGGTATTTACATCCCAGAATTCACTGCCTCTAGTGATTTTAACAGACTTCACGTTCTCTTTTGTGTCTAAAATAGAAACATTAATCTTGAAGATACAACACCGTGTACACATTCGATAAAGCATTGGAATGTCGTTAACTTGCTACTGTATTATTTTACCTTTAATAAAGACCCTCACGCCTGTATGACTCCAAAATGTATCATTAAATTCCACTTTATAACATCACTACCAATAATGATGTATTTTATGATCATAAACTATAAAGGCTATTTTATCGCAAATCTTACATTTGACTGCATTTTAGAAGTAACTCGAAAACGTGAAACTCATTTTTGTTTTCTATCAGTGAAATCTTTATCGCTAGATAATTATTACTTATTACACGTCATCTTGACACGTCAATTTTTTAATGTTTCTAATTAAATTTAATGTATTATATCAAAACAATAAGCACTAAGCTCTTTACATTGTAAAACAATCTTAATCTAAGACTTAAAATGGCAAGGGAACCATTTATTCACAAACCTTTAAAAGTAGTGATAATTAATGAACGTTTTCAACGTTTCTTTCAAAATGGCGGTGATCCAGCCTTATAAAGAAAAGCAAGATTTTCGAGGCTCACCATACCTTGGTGATCAGCGACAAACAACGGCTCATCGTTAATATTGATGGAAGAAGTTTAAAAATGGTAAGGGTTCACTTTGGGATGATAAGCTTTGTCCAATCTTTTTAAACCGGAATTAGCTTTTAAACAGATTAGATCAGGGAAGTTTCTTGTAACGTTCTAATTTTGTCAAAGTTTTCCATCTACAACAAGGAAACAAAAAATAAAACAATACGTGCTAATTATACCATATGTACTGTATGATTCCAAAACTAATTGCAACTCATGGTAAGTTCGTATGTCACGTTTTGTTTCCTTATTTAATATAAAACATAGAAACATTCAACAGTACTATTAAGCAAGGAATGATTTTAATAAAAACATTTGTTGATATGAAATGACATTAATGAATTATTAATGGATTATTAATATCTGTAATATATTCTGTATTGTTAATTATTTAATCACTTGAGACACATTGAAAATGATAGACAACAGCCACGATAATTAGTAACCTGGTTCGTTAAATATCAAACCAAACAGTATTTAGGAAAGGTACACAAGGAACATTGTCAACAAAATCAAACACCTGCACAATCTGTAAATAAATATTAAATTTAATACTATAACATTAAACAGTTAAGCATTAACGTTTATCTTTCTAAACTAATACTCCACTCTGCAAACTGGAATTTATATCAAACTAACGTAGTTTATTTCAAACATATTTGATTGAATTATTTTAATTTAGAAAAGCGATTTGATCGAAGATCTTAAAATTTAGTATGCCTTCTTCCTACATGAAATAGTACACTTTACATTCTTAAGGAAAGTTTTACTTAGCCAAGATTGCATGTTGGGAAATACATGCAGGCAAAGCGATGCAAAAACTGACAGACCCCGATGCTTGATTCATCGGAGGACTATTTATTCCTTACTTATCCTATAATAACACCATTCTTTCTCAAAATATAACGCTTTTTCATTGTGTCAGTTATCTTCATGTACAATCCCTGTATGTTGGTTTCCAATTCGTTTATTGTATGTTTTTGCTGTAACACATAACTCTATCAAAGGGAGAAATTTAAAGAAATTATGAGATGTCAAAGTTATTACGAGTTAGATTTTATTAACTGATGTTCGAAGGCAAATACGTATGTTGAGTGTTGAATATAATAACCTATTGCCTTTCCCAATACGAATTTTAAACTAACAAAATAGAACAATTGTTGTGCTAACTGAAAAAGGGTACTGTGTGCGCATGGAAGAGCATAAGAGAAACATGAAGCAAAAGACCATAAGAAGGTCACCTGGGGCATTAATAGATGTATTTGGGGCTAGTGCCGCAGGTGTAGTTCGGGCTGGCGTCGTAGGTCCAATATTTCCTTGAGCAAAAAGATTTAGAAACACGAGTTCAACAGGTAGGGTCATGGCTGAAAAAGAGGACACATGTAGAAAATAACCATATTTCGTACTGACAGAAGTCATGAAGATCAAACGAAATGTAGAAGATTACAAACTAGTCAATAAAAAAAAACATATAACACATTTATGTTCTTAATTCATCTATTTGTCTATAAATCGATATATTACAAATAAAAAGGGTCCGTTAGGAGAAACGTATGTTCCCAAAATTGTATATCTTGCAGATACAAGTAACAGGAAACAACACAAGAAACGATGAAAAGATTATCCAGGAGAATTTCAAAATCAGAGAACTTACCACGATCATGATTTACAATCAATAGCTCAAAGAAAATTTAAGTAAACCGTCTGGAAAATTAAAAACAGATTCAGAGAGAACTTTATTTTAGTTTTCCTGACATTATATGAAAAACGAACGTACAATAAACATCCAACAACAACGACTGCAATGCATACGTCTAAAGGTCATGCATGCATACATACATACATACATACATACATACATACATACATACATACATACATACATACATACATACATACATACATACATACGTGTGATTTAACGTGTGTGCCTGCGTGCTTGAGTTTTTACTTGCGTACGTGTGTTCGTGTATACAAGCATGCATGCAGATAGATATGCAAATATCCGCACTTACGTATGAACATTGCAACATAAATGCATTTATACGTAGACAAAATCTCGCATGCATACAAAGACATGCATTGACGCATATGCAGACAGAGAGATTAACATAAAATATGTCAAATATGTCTGTATTTAGATGGAATATAAATACCGAAACTATCGAAAGGTGATCCAAATCCATTGTGTTTCCACGGCAGTGCTTGTGTATCCGGGAATATATGTTCTCCATTAATGAAGTTGGTCAGTAGGCAATTGCCGAGTAGCCCAAATACTACGAAAAAGGTGATCTTGTGTCTCATGCTTTTAGTACCTGTATAATAAAACAAAATATATTGAATGCATCTATATATTGATCTATCTATCCATCTATTAATCTTTATATATATATATCTATCTATCTATCTATATCTATATCTATATCTATATCTATCTATATCTATATCTATCTATATCTATATCTATCTATATCTATATCTATATCTATATCTATCTATATCTATCTATATCTATCTATATCTATATCTATATCTATATCTATATCTATATCTATATATCTATCTATCTATATCTATCTATATCTATCTATATCTATCTATATCTATCTATCTATCTATCTATCTATATCTATCTATCTATCTATCTATATCTATCTATCTATATCTATCTATCTATATCTATATCTATATCTATATCTATATCTATATCTATATCTATCTATCTATCTATCTATCTATATATATATATATATATATATATATATATATATGTATGTATATATATCATCGATCATGTAATGATTGCAGTGTCAGAGTAGCGCTGTCAATTATGCCAGAATTATGACTCGCTGTGATACAAATATGCAACTAACATTTAACATCATAGAGTTTATGTAGTAGACTATTGCATAATGCCACCAGAAGCATGAGTGTTCAATGCTCAAAATATTATTATATCTTGGTGAAAAATATGAAAAAAATTCCGAAATATTGTTGTATTAATTCTTCATAGAAATATATAAGTCGCTGACTTTGAGTTACCAAACAACGACATAGAATATATTGTACGATCTTGCGATGGCATTGATGTCAGCAAAGACAATAAGGACTGTGAGCATCACTACAATGAGAAAATCAAAGGAAAATGCCGTCAGCATATGGCATGGATGTCGTACACTCCCTACCTATATATTGTATGCGTAGTGATAAAAACGCAACATTAACAAAGCGAATGGGATACATTTTCTGAAAGTCATAATCAGGTATAATGAGCAAATATTACTGATTCGAAATACAAACACAAACAAAATGGGTTTACCCTCTTATATACTGACATGCTGAATGTGAATCAAACGCGATATTGACTCCAGTGGTTAAGACAAAGAAAGGTTCTAGGCACAATATGAAGGCAAGCCAAAGTATAGGAAAAGAGAGTTTTTTTGCACAATGCGAAATGCAGGCGAACCACAGCTGGTTATGAGGCACCATCCTACCGATGAACCAATGATTGAATACTGGTGTATTAACGTAAGCAATGTGAACAAACATGAATAATAGGGATGCAAGGATGTACAGATATACTAGCAAAGACATTAAAATCATCTTTAGACGGAGGTGAACTTTGTTCTCTGCTATACTTGCTTATGTTTCGTATTCAAATAAATATGGATTCAGCATACAATGATATGTTACAATCTCGAGCCTCTGGATTTAGAATGAGGCTGTTAAAGATGAAATTAAAAAAAACATTTTCCAAACATTCGTGAAAATTTGAGCGAATATACTAATATAATAATAAACCTCAGATGCACTTGAGTTAAATTAATGTTACATGCGCTGGTCTCTGCTGGCGACCATACAGTTCATTGACATCAGCATGATCCTACCCGAATATCATTAATAATTTGTCTGCTTCAAACCACACCTAAAGCTTTCAGCCGATTTCACTTTCACTGTAAGACGCATTTTTGTATCTGTTATTGGTGATATATACGGAAAACATGGTCGGAACTAATACCCAAGCAGTGCGGTATGATGATGTGTATCTAGAATATCTTTGTTGGAGGGTGTACTGGAACACAAAGCACCATGCATGATAGGTTCGGGTTCAACGCCGCCTTTATGTACTCAGCACCAAACTGCGACTGATAACCATGCCTTTTATTGCAACAGAAATAACGAATGCCACAGACTAAGATCTTGCAAGAGAGTTATGCTACAGCTGGCTGTATTCTTCCGTGGCAAACATTTGAAACATCTAACGAAAACTATGTACAATGAATAATGATGCATACGGCACTTACGATACAATCTTCAAATTTGTCAAATTCAGCCGAGGTCCGGGTGGCATCGAGGTTCTCTCAGGAGACAATAATGGAGGATGTATTGAGCGGCGCGGATGAAAAGGTGACCTTTCCCCGGAAATCTTCACAAAGGGCATATTTGCGACAATGTTATCTACGCCTCAAGCCGCGAATCCCTGACATATCTCGATGTAGAATATCCTGAGTGTCAGACGCCACGCTTAAACAATGTTGCAAACGTGTGTAAAAATACATCGTGGAGAATGGTTATGGGGATCAAAATGGACACAGGAATGGTACTCTTTATATCTTATTGTTTTTTTTTCAAAAGGCCATTATGTACATTCTATTATAATTATTGATGCCGGCATTTTCCGATCTTGTTGTTGTAATCGTTTAATAATGTGGGTTACATGTGAATACTTATGTTGTGTAACAATAATGTTCTCCATAACAGTTCGTCTAGTAAAGAATTCAGTTAGATTATTGGTATTTAACGCGCGTAAACTTCATCTACTTTACCTGAAACAACAATATTGAATACAATGGTATCATTTCCCACTATTGTCTTCCATGTACCTCTCTGGTAACATGCTGATGCTATTTATTATCAAACTATTGTACCAAAAACCTCCATTATTTCATAATAGTGTGATGCATATATACATTATTTATTGGAATGCAAGAGTAGCACATAAACCTCTAGCTTTCTAGGTAGTGGGACAAAAAATATGTACCAACATGTCACTAAGAACTGAATCCCAATGCTCTACCAAAAAACACTGATACAAATGTTACGGGCCCATCCATGTTGCATTATATTTGTACTAGTGCCTAATTTCGGACACAAATATATGTGTAAAACAGCATTATAGGACAGCATAGGTAAATAAATTAAATTAATGCATATTTTTTCCAATTAATTTTCATTCTACTTATTACACAAACCTTGCAAAATAGGTCGTCCCTATGTTACAATGATTGCATTAATAGCAGTTGTGTTTTATTGAAAGTCCATCGATGTCATTTCCGTAGGAAGAAACTTGACGGTGCGAGAAGATTGACAATTTATAGATCACTATAACATTTCTTCGTCGTAATAAGAACTCGTCTTGTTAGAGTGACATGCAAACATCCATATTAATCGGGAAAAAATTTTATCAATAAAGAGATGACCTTAGAGGTTCAGAAGTCACTGTGGTACACATAATTTGTAATGTACAGATTAGGAAAATTAGACTTACCGTTTCATGCCGTGATACTAGCGCACCTACGAAGGGAACAACAAAACCCTTTATATTGGAAATCATTCAAATGCAAGACAGACGGTATTACATTTGACCAATGGGTTTTCTGTATAGTACCGCCCTCGTGATCTCGTGATGAAAAACGACCAATAAATGAACATGTTCCGTGTTATAATATTCGCGCATGCGGGCTACGTTCCAGGAGAAAAAAAAACTGTACTTCAATATAATGACTTCCCTTTAGTATACCTTACATACATACATACATACATACATACATACATACATACATACATACATACATACATACATACATACATACATACATACATACATACATACATACATACATACATACATACATACATACATACATACATACATACATACATACCTATCTACGTGTCACGGAATGTTGTAGTTTTTATTTAGGAAAGACATGTACTCGGGTTTTGTTTATCGTGTGCAACGATACCCGAGGGTGATTTTTTTTAATTTATATATATATGGGCAGTTGTACTTCGGAATCGTGAGTACAATTCGCTATATGCCGCTCGTGCAAAGTGTTCTTGATACGGAGCACGAATCCGTATAAATACTTTGCTATATGTAAAGGGTCTTTACATTACTACGGGTTTTGTCAACAAGCGGCTGGTTTCAAGGACTGTAGCTATAGGGCTATAGATCCGAGGGAGGGAGGATTGCACAACTTTAGCTGTAGGGGTAAGTACATTTGTGATACTGAGTGATAGCTTTTTGTATCACTATATTTACCTTTGCATGTTTGTTATATAGTTTTACACAGCATAATACTCTTGTTCGCGAGGCATTTAAATTGGTAAAGTAAAGCTATATTTTGTTAAAATATAATTGTTTACTATTCAGCATTATCAAACAGGGAAGGTGTACTATAGAACCTGTCATTATGATAATAATAGTCCTGATAATTTACCGTGTATAACGTCATTACGTTATGTCTGTATCAAGGTTAGTATACGGTGTCGGGTATCTTTTCAGCTATTTGTACGAGGGTGTTAAACGTCCGGGGTGCCCGGAGCTGTCAAACGTCGGGAGCTGTGATTAAATGCACTGGTGTGTCCAGAGCTGTTTAATGTGCCGGAGTGTCTAATGTCTAGCGTCCGGAGTGTCTAATGTCAAGGGTGACAAGGGTGACTCAGCTGTGGAGCTGTCTAAATGACCAGAGTGTCTGGAGGGTCTAATGTTTCGTAGTATTCCGAGGGTCCGGAGTCTGTAGAAACTGTGAAGTTCTATTGTACCAGCTGTGGAGCTGTATACTAATAGTTGATTATATATATTTATTCGTAAATTGTTAGCCGTTGGCTAATGTGGGTTTGCGGAACCCAGTATATGGTTTGAGACTGGAAAGATAAGTTATCTGTCCTGTTATTATTTTTCCAAATATAGTTCCGCTACTTGAGCGTATGCATTTTTACTATGAGTAATCCTGCATTGTTTACTACGTGAGTAAACTGTATTCATGTTTTTTTTTGTATAATTGTTTTGCTGGGGTTTTGTATCAGTTTTTGTATCATTGTATCATTGATTCGTATCATTGTTTTGTACCATTGTATCATTTATTTGTATCATTATATGAGTCGTTTGCATCTACTAGTCTGTGCGTAATTATGTATAATTAAATCCAATATTTGGATTACAATACGCACGCATTTCATTGTTTTGTTTATATACATTTATCGCCACATTAAAACATAATTTTTATATCTGTATCATCAAAGCGTGTTTTGTTGTTAATCCGAAGTGGTCCGTCCCGGTTATCTTGTTACACTACGTATATACTTCCCTACCTAAATACCTACCTACACTCACATAAAGACAAACATACATGCATGTATGCATGCACGCACGCGGACGCAAGCACACACACACACGTACGCACGCACTCATGCACGCACAAACACACACTACCTATATACTTACGTACGAGCATGCATACATACATACATACATGCATACATGCATACATGCATATATGCATACATGCATACATACATGCATATATGCATACATGCATATATGCATACATGCATACATACATGCATATATGCATACATACATGCATATATGCATACATACATACATACATACATGCATATATACATACATGCATACATACATGCATACATGCATATATGCATACATGCATATATGCATACATGCATATATGCATACATGCATATATGCATACATACATACATACATACATACATGCATATATGCATACATACATGCATATATGCATACATTCATTCATACATACACACATAACTATTTTGTGGAACTTTGCTTTTTACATTGCATACATGAATGTGTTTGTTAAACAAGAAACTACTAAATATTACGTACCGGCATGTATCAAGACACGTTATAGTCGCTAGACATTTAAATGATTATAGACAATTATACTGTACTGACTAAAATGGTCATAGGAAATGGTTCATATAAAGCCTGTTACTATATATCAACAAAGACTTGTTGCACCGGCCAATCGGCTCTTTACACTACCATCATTCTTTTATAGTTTTCTTTTTGAGGAAAACAAGAGATAGTTTCCAACTGTTTACGTGTATTCCGATATATCAATAAATCCATATCTTCTTGATAAATTCCCACAGTTTCACAAGAGAGTTTGCAAAAATAAATTCAAAATTGTAACAAAAATGTGATCAACCCCATTGCTGACACACCAATTATATAAATTTGAATCATTCCCGGAAGTACAGAAGGAAGTGAAAATAAAATTACCCCTGGGTTACAAATTAATTCTGTACAAAAGAACAGATTAGTTATGTAGGCCTATTTCTTGTGTATGTTTGTATTAAAGTATGTAGAAATGATACGGAAGTTTTTGTCATGGAATCGGTTGCCATGACAAATAACTGATTTCATTAATTGTGACTGCTCTCATGTCCTAGGTTGTTACAGCGTTCGCCTCTGATGTGGGAGGTCCCTGGTTCATCCATCACAAAATCATATCAAGGACGTATACAAGTGATACTAGTAGCCACCTCGCTTGGCTCATTGCATTTGGAGATTAGCGTTAGGACTGCGTGGATTGATGTCTACAAAATCTGACTGGATGGGACATTATATTACATGTCTGCGGCTTGATGCCCCAGAGCTTCATATGACTGTAAAAGGCCCAAGTCGCTGTTGCTATTTCTGCACTATTACTTGCGAGTTATATATCATTATCTCATAAAATTTCATGTATGAGAAGCTAATAAAAAATTACAGTGGAAATCTTTAAAATCTCAATTTTTATAAATTGATAATTATTATAATATACAACCATCAACAATAAAAACCATACAGATATACATGACACGTTAAGTAATGATAGATTAGTTGTGAGATATGACAATACGACTAGCAAATTGCTGATATATTGCAGATATGTATTTTGTCGTCTGTATGTCTGTCTTTCTTTATGCTCCTTTCGAGAGAGGTCAACTTACAAATTTGGAAATGTACCCGCTAACGTGCTTAGCTTAGCCTAGAGACAAACCAATAACTGTATTTTACATACATACATACATACGTACATACATACGTACGTACGTACATACATACGTACATACATACATACATACATACGTACATACATACGTACATACATACGTACCTACAAACATACATCAACTTTGTTACAGAATTTGTTTCATGATTAGGCAAGACAATAATTTGGTTATGCCTTATAAATATTTGACTGATTTTCGTTGTAAATGCGTATAATGCTATTTATTGTGAATAAGCGTCTTTCCAGGTAAGCTACGGAACTAAGATGTATCTCGCTGCAACTCGCGACAAAATACATTATAATCATGATATGCCTGTGTAATGTTCCCTGAATATTACTCACTGTCTTATGGATTTAAGCAAGGTCAATTTATGACCGACACAATATTCGTTTTGGATGTCGTCGCGGAGTGTACGTTCTACATTGTGTTCTTAAGCCATAGGGTTGGGTGTTAAATTTATATTTTATTTGATATGCAATCTTATTGAGATTTTAATGTTATATCGTGTAATGATTTATTTATTACAACGCAGATTTGAAACGTTGTGAGCTGTGAATTACACGTTTCTATTAGAGTTTGAGGTCTTAGGCTATGTATATAGGTATTTTTTCAGAACCCATTATTAGTATCAGTTTGGTTGTATTGTAGCTCACAAGATTAACTGACACTTGAGTTGGTCAGTAGCGCTGTCTATATGTATGTACGTATGTCTGTACATGTGGTGGAGCCACGACTGTCGACGTAGCTAATTATTCAAGGGTGCTGTATGTTAACTGTACGTGTATACGTATGACTGACTGTAAATATGGTGGATCAGTGAAGGGTGCGAGCGGCTGATAAAAGTTTGGGCCAACCCAAAGTTATGAATCGTACGACTGTACAAAGTTCAACAACCATTTATTTGTTCCAATTGTTTTTTCATTTGGGTGCATTTTCATTTACATGACCTTATTTTGAATCTTAGGTGTCCTCCATGAGATGGAAATCTCACTTATAGTGCAGCACATTTTAAACATATTTGAATACCTTGAGATTGTTTGAATTTTAATTGTAGTCCATACGTGACATTATGTGAATATCTTACAGTGCATACTATTATTCGAAACGTATATGAAACCCATGATGTTTCTTGAATCGGTGTTTCAGATTGATATCACATTTTTAGTTTGTTTTCACTGTGTGAATGTTTGTAAAGAGTAATTGGATCAATATTGTGTTGTTAGCGTGTGAGAATCTTTATATATATAATCACAGCTTTCAATTTCACTGGAACTTTTCCGTTTACTCTAATCAGGCCGCTGCTGTGGGCTAAAATCTCTTAACCCAAAGTAGAAAAGGCACATAATGAGACTCTTGGAAAAGAGCTTTTGATCAAATTATGGACTATCACTTTTCAATAGCTTGACAGCCTGTTTGGAGGGGCTAGGCAAGATTTGCATTTGCCAAAATGTAGCTAATGAATCCTATAGCCATGCTCAGTGAGGCTGGTGCACATTTAATTTCCTCGAGGCAAAAGGTCTCTGATTCTTACAAATTTGGTTCTCACACTCATAGATAGAAACAAATCCTTGAATAAATGTATGCTTAGACAAAATTTGGTTATTGTCATCAGCAGCTTTTAGTACAAGTTGCAAATGTGGCTATTAGAACTAAAAATCTTAAAAGCTGTATAATTAGCCTAATTTGGATATCCACCTCAGTTTCTCTTACGATAATGTACACATATTACCTCAAGGAACAAAACAAATGTTTTTGAGAAACATATATTTAGCAAAATATTTGTTTAATAACTGCAAAAACTATTGTCATAAGCTGAAGGTGTGCATCAAAGGAATTAAATATATTTTGGAAAAGTGGTTAATCAGCTAATATTTGGGAAAATTTATATGAAAGACAATGCGTCTGAACATGTATTTATACAGTAGACTCATTAAGTATGGCACCCTTTTAAATGCAAGCGGAGTTTGGTATAAAGTAGTCAAAACCTGGTTTAGTGGCCACTTGCTTATAAAAATTTTTGTTTTCTTTCTCAATTTTCTATAAAGTTTTCCTGCAGATTTTGATCACTGATCAGTGACCACTGTTATTCTCTCATGGATGCTTGTGTACTGTGACCGTGATTATCTAAGCATGTTTATTTTCACATCAGGGAACTAATCAATAACACTTGCTAATACTTACATACAATCTCAACTGCCTGATTTAAACACCTGTCTTTAATTAGATGTATTGCATAAACAGCTCAGTTCATTGCAATCTACAAATGTTCTTTGTTTAGCTTATCTGTTATAAATCCTTCTACCAATCCATCTACTTATATGTAGTTGGCCAACCTTTTTTATTTGCTTTCTTTATCTGCTGCCCTCCTCTCACATTCCCCTCTCACTCGCTCTCACTCTCTCTCTCTGTCTGTCTGTCTCTGTCTCTCTCTCTCTCTCTCTCTCTCTCTCTAATTCTCTAGTGTTATGATTTTTTCTTAAATGCTTGCACATTACACTTATCAATATATAATGTCATCTTTAAAGAGCACATGTGACCCTTGTGTTGGATTCCTAATGTTGTATGCAATTTTGAAATGAATATACTTGAACATAGAACGTACTGTGTAAGATTCGAATTTAATGAATGGGATACTACCAAACCATCCCAGTGATTCATATAAGGTTAGTATATTTATATTAATTCTTAAGGTCAATTTTATATTTACCTCCATCCACCACCATTCCATTATTTTAAACGTTTGCCATCACTTCTGTTAACAAATGTGTAACCATAATACTGTCTAGTGAATATATATTTTCTGAGCTCTAATCCAGACGAAATGAATAGAGAATCAAAATGATAATACCACATTGATATTAAATATTATTATTTTTAATGATAAAATCTAGAACATATTTATGTAATTTAAAAATCTTATTTTAAACATCTTTTCATCTTTCTTCATTAACATACACCATTCACATCATCCCCCGTTGATCAGCAAGCTATATGTGTTACTATTAGTATCTTAAAGTTTTATTTTCAACTATTTGGTTTTTGATATCTATGGTTGATATGAAAACTTTAACTCTTCGAACTTTTATTTATATAACAGATTGTATAGCGCTAAATAGCCTAAACGTGTTGGTGCACCATTAACATTCAATCAATGAATAAACCACATGGCCTTTATATAGCCGTATTATCAATGTGAATTTAGAACTTTCTGAAATAGTATTATTTCAGGTAGTCCTTTTTCAAGTTTTGCCAAAAAATGATGTCATGACATAACTTCTACAACTTTAAAATTCAATACACTTGACCATTGTGCTTCCTGTATATACATCTTTGTAAGAAACAAGTTAATATGCTTTGACCTTCAGAAAACCACAAACGTTTGCAGCATATAAATAAAGTACAAATAAACGGTATAATCTGTTCAACCAACAAATCCATGTAAAAAGAATGTAAATGAATGAAAGAAAAGTTTGCAATTGATAGTATGTCATTATTTGAATATTATATAAAAAGGGACAGAAGGCACATGTTGGATGATGGTATTTAGATCCGATAGAGTAATAAGGAGCATTTTATCAACTATGAACCCTGGTAATCCATTTTATTTGTAATTCTGAACTGACATCACAAACGACAAGTGACCGAAGCTTTAAATATAACAGAAAACACAAACATAATGGGTCTTTTTGTTTAAAGTTCAAATGTACATATTGATAATTACGTAAAACTTTACGTATGAATGAATCTAAAACTTAAAATGTCAAATGTTAATCTGACAAACAAACAATTAAAATTAAAACTAAATGACACAAATCAATTACACGTAACAAAACATACATACATACATCCGCGTACGTATTTTGAATACGTTGTTTTTTTACATTCACACATAAAAGTTTTTAAACAAGAAAGTACAATACATAACCACGTGTAACAAAAATGTTATAGTCGCTAGACATTTAAGTAGTTACATACGAGTTTACTGTGGTGACTAAATTTATTATATCTAATATGTTCCTTGAAATTCTGTTTAATTCTATCAACAAAAGACTATGTTTACTTGTTCCACCTTTTGACTGTTTACACTGACTAACATCATTCTACTGTAGTTTTCTTTTTGATGCAAATATGAAATTGTGTTCAAATCATTACGTGTATTTAGATATTTCAATAAGGTCTCTTTTCCACAATTTACCAGACTTTAGCTATGACTGATTGACCCTATTGCTGACACATCATATGTGTTAATCTGAAACATTCCTGGAAGTACAGAAGGAAGCGAAATTACCATTGCCAAGAGATTATGCTGAATTACCTATACAACTATATAACAGTTGCGTCAGAGACTTCCGTGTGTTTGTAAGTATGTATGTAACTATGTAGCAATGATCCGGAAGTAGCTGTCATCCAATGTACAATTTCGCTTATGACCACTTTATTTAAAAAGCGTAACTTATCTTGCACTAATGCATAACAATAGAATGGCAGAATAAATTAAATTATCGTGAGAAAACTATTAATAACTGTCCGCCGTTCGAAATGTATGCTTGAATGCAGACAATATCAATTTGATGTTCTCTAATTGTGATGCCCTCGATTGGATAAACACGTTATATTCATCCTTCATGTTTGTTGATGTAGCTTCACATACACATATATGTATTCATATCACAGACAGATAAAAAGTACTATCTCTGGAATATATGAGAAAATACACGATAATACAAATCTAAATTATTATTATAAATATTCTCAATCAGATAACATTATCATACAGAATAGAGAAATCGTATTATACCGAATTGGATCCCAGATTCATTATTTCACCTAATATGAAGCCATCATTCTACACGATTGATACCATTTCCAACCCTTTCTACTATAACATACGTTTAGTTTTGCGTCGTTATGCGAATAACAACATGCTGAATTCTAGACAAGAAGATTTCATTCCATTTGCCCTGAAACGTTCAATCTTCGTTTTTTGAACAAAATTAAAATGTGTTAATGGGAAAATGTCATGGCTAATTGAATGTCATGTTACTGAAAATGTACTGTGATCTCATTGCGTAGAATTACGTATGGTATGATCTTCAAGCGCATGCAGCAGAAACGAGCACACAACTAATTAAATCAAGTTAGACGCTAAATGTACCCAATCAACAACAACTAATATCATTGAATGATTACTCTAAAGTTTGTTTCTGTCAATGTGGGATGATATATGTTAACATTGTTATGCACTTGCATCAGATGTTGGAGTATGAACTTTTGTCTCTATCAATTTACTGATATCATTCTGTATGTTTCCATCTCGTTTTCATCCATTAAATGTCGGTCTGCAGTATATTTTTTCTGATACTTTCAACATTGTATGTATGTATGTATGTATGTATGTATGTATGTATGTATGTATGTATGTATGTATATAGATATATATACACACACACACATAAGCATGGTCAGGTATCTTGTATTTTACAATTTGTTTTGGCTCGCTAGAAGCTTCTTGAACCACTGAATATTTTTGCATGAAATATATTTTCTTGTAATAGCAATGAATGCATTCGTGAAAAGAATGTTCAAACTCAATCCCGCACATGCTTACTGATTTTACTCTTTCACTTCGAATGTGCACTTAATAATGCACAACGAAGTGTCGCTCGTGTGGATTTGCCCAGAAAAGACTGAGATTTTTGAGAACGAAAACGATACCCGTTTATGCAATATGTTCATGGAATATGTTGGCAATGCCGATGCTTGAACAAGAAATATGTATAAGAACAGATCGCATAATTACTTCAGTTATTCGTGTAGAATACGAATCATTCGCTGAGAAAACGTTGATGAGTTGACATGATGTCGATATGCTATGGTGTTACATATATACATATACATGCATTTTCACATACATACATAGACACATACATACATACATACATACATACATACATACATACATACATACATACATACATACATACATACATACATACATACATACATACATATATTAATACATACATACATGCATCCTCGTACGTATTTTGAATACTTTGTTATTTAGATTCACACATAAAAGCTTTTAAACAAGAAAGTACAATACGTAACCACATGTAACAGAAATGTTATAGTCGTTAGACATTTATTAGTTACATACAAGTTTACAGTGGTGACTAAATTTATTATATCTAATAGTTTCCTTGAAAGTCTGTTTCTATCTATCAACACAAGACTATGTTTACTTGTTCCACCGGTTTTACTGTTTACACTGACTAACATCAGCCTACTGTAGTTATCTTTTTGATGCAAATATGAATTAGTGCTCAAATGATTAAGTGTATTCTGATATTTTAATAAGGCCTCTTTTCCATAATTTACCATACTTTAGCTATGTAGTTTGCAATATTATATAAAAACTAGTAAGAATAAACTGATTGACCTTATTGCTGACACTTCATATGTGTTAGTCTGAAACAGTCCTGGAAGTACAGAAGGAAGTGAAAATACCGTTGCCAAGAGATTATGCTGAATTACCTATACAACTATATAACAGTTGCGTCGGAGAGTTCCGTGTGTATGTAAGTATGTATGTAACTATGTAGCAATGTATGTATGTATGTATGTATGTATGTATGTATGTATGTATGTATGTATGTATGTATGTATGTATGTATGTATGTATGTATGTATGTATGTATGTATGTATGTATGTATGTATGTATGTATGTATGTATGTATGTATGTATGTATGTATGTATGTATGCATGCATGCATGCATGCATGCATGCATGCATGCATGCATGCATGCATGCATGCATGTATGTATGTATGTGTGTTTGCATGCACGTACGTACTGATGTACGCATGCAGGTATGTATGTAGGTAGGTAGGTATATATGAAGCTAAGTATCTGTGTAGGCATACATTTGCTAGGTAGTACATTTTGTACATGGAATCTGCATCTCTTATGAAGGATTGGTAATAAAATTGCTACATGAATACTTATTTTATCATTCTTAAATCAGTATGCTGTTTCAAGGTGAGTTAGGGTACAATAGTCTGGACTAGAATGTTTTTCTGGTAAAAGCAATGAATGCATTCGCGAAAAGAATGTTCAAGCTCAATCCCGCACATGCTTACTGATTTTACTCTTTGACTTCGAATTTGTACTTAATAACGCACATCGAAGTGTCACTCGTGTGGATTTGCCCATATAAAAGAGAGCTTGAGAATTTTGAGAACGAAAACGTAACGTGTTTATGCAATATCTTTATGGAATATGTTGACAAAGCCGATGCACGAACAAGCAATATATGGAAGAACAGATCGGATAATTACTTCAGTTATTCGTTTAGAATACAAATCATTCGCTGAGGAAAAGATGATGAGATGACATGATGTCGATATGCTATGGTGTTATGGATAAGGAATACTTTGATAGATTATCTTAAAGGTACACGAGTATAGGTATTATTATATTGATCTAATAGCACTACAGAGGTGAACTGTGTAAAATAACACTGTTGATAAATAATCAGTTATATATTCTTACAACAAGAACAACTGCCGGTACAGCCATTTTCTAGATATTTTCACATATGCAGTACCAAAACCACTACCTGATGAAGATGAAAATTACGGTAAGGAACTCAACATCTTTGATTTTGTGTTGACAGTTAGACATTTTCTTTCAAACACGTAATGGATTCTGACTGCAGTGATTAGGATTCAAAATGCGCGGAATCGGTGTTAAATCGGACCAACAGTAATGCTAACATTGATATTAATTAGTTTCAACTTGTAAAATAATATCGTTTCAGTTTTACCCACTTGTAAAAGCAATGAATGTATTCGCGAAAAGCGTTTTAATGCCTAACCCAACATATATGTACTCAATTTACACTTTCACTTCATATGTACACTTGACAACGCTCAACGAAGTGTCACTGACGTGGGTTTGCCCAGGGTTTCCAAACAAGCAGAGAGCTCTGAGTTTTGAAAAGAGAAAATGAAATGCGTGTATCATTCAATATGTTGACAAAGCCGATATTCGAACAAGCAATATTTGGACATACAGATCGCCTAATGACTTCGATTGTAGATAAAAAAATACCAATAATTTGCTGATAGTTGATGATTTGACGAGGGGTCGATATGCTTTGGTGTTATGGATAGGGATTACTTTGATAGAATTTTAATTTCATATCTTAAAGGTCCAAGATTAAAGATTGTATTGTATAGATCGAATGGCAATACAATAACAACATTGATAAATAATTAGCTACATATTCTTGCAACAAGAACTCCTGCGGTTACAGACACGCGTTTTCAAGATATTTTTTAATCGGGCCACCAATAATGTTAACATTTATATTAGTTAGTTTCCACGTGTCAATGAATATCGTTCATGCTTGATTCACTGATTTGATTAGCACCACTAAGGTGTTAGGCACTGAAATAGTACAGTCACCCGAAGCTTAAATATTCATCATAAATTTTCTCTAATTGTATGACCACTGTATCAAATAAGAGTAAATAAGTGTTTATTGCAACTTATCATCGACAGCATGGCGTTATTAATAGAAGGACTATGGTGTATACTAAATGTTACCGACCCGATAAAATAACCAAGAATGAGCTACTACAACTAAGGAAGAAATAAGGAAGAATGCGCTACTCATGAAATAGAAACTCGTTGAGTGATCGTGTAAGGTCTATGCAGAATCGGAGCACCATCAACCGTAGGTGGATGTTGCATGAATAAGGACTGTGACAACTAGTAAACATACATCAATCAGAAATATTTTTCTGGAGATAAAAAAAAGAGTTACAATTGTGACTGGCGACGGTTGCATTCGCAAATACGTACATATTGAGAACATTTCACCGCGGCAGAAAACAACCTCAATACGATTAATAAGTTGTATTCGTTAGCTTCACAAATGTAATAGCATGGCTGCGATCGACGCCTTGTTGGTGGAAATGAAAACCACCGGCGACTCAGAGCGCAGATGCGATATTGGGAAAAACCAAAGCAAGTAATGGTTTTGCAAGAGGTTAACATCTGAAAACTTTTATCCAGGTTTTACAGTTCGCTTAAAGTTCAGAATTTCAAGACCTTTCCGTAACTCGTATACATCTATTATGCTATCGAGTGACTGACAATATAACTCTTATAATAGCGATTTTTTTTGGTAATTGATCACGGTCAGAGCTTTTGCATAGTATTACTCTGACGCCTGTTGGAAACTTTTATGAATTAAACTGTGAGAGTTGTCATTATATACATTGTGCTTTGAGGACAATGTCTTGATGTGTGGAGGTTTGTATATCTACATCACTAAAAAAATAAACATAAAAAACAATATTGTAACACACCGATATGTCTGTTCATGCTTTGCTAGTGGAAGTGTTACATCAGGAAATAAAAGATCAAAATAGCGTATTTTGCTGATAGAATGTATCATAAACTAACACAAGAAAAAAAAAGTGGTTATCTGCAGGCAGTACGCCATTGCCACAGAGAAGAATGGCGTTGCAGAATTATACATATTTATTCGAGTATTTGCTTTATGTTTGGACTATTACTTCAATAGTCATTAACAGTGTATAAAACGAAATTTGGATTTTACAATGTAGGATAACATCATGTCGATATTAACGTAGCAAAAAAGGTTATCATCCGAGAAAATTCCAGAAATGGTATTGACCAAGATGAAAAGTGAAACCAGATGCCTGACGAAATAATTAAATAAAGGGAACCAATAAATTAATTTAGCAGATTTATCAAGACAAACAAATAATATATGCATCAATTATTCAAATTGTTCTACGTGAGCAGCAGAGAGAGTGAACAGACTTTCTCTAATTGGGGTATATTTTAAGCAAAATATTCTAAGTCTCCATTTGCCAAACTGAGACTTAACAATTTTAGAGCTCTGTTTGTCAAACGGAGCCTTCCTCAAAGGGTAAAAAAAAGATACATCGAGAGCATCCACTCTCTCTGCTGCTATGGGTTAACAATTTTTTTTCGATGAAAATCATTTATGATTTCAAAAACAGACTAATTTGTAAAACTTCACCTCGCAGATCAATCAAATTATTAGATTGGTCAGTGAGTTTGAAATTAATTCTCGTTAAAGAATTATTATGACATCGCATAAAGACTGGATTAGTTGGGTCTTCAATAATTAGAAATCCTGGAGGAGCCGTTGGTGCAAATGAATATAGAATATATCCCTGCTGAGCTTGATTTGATTGCTCAAGATTTATTTGATATCTTCCTTCGATAACGTCACACACCAAATTTAGTGCAATCACCGTAGATATATTTACATTGTTCGGAGCGATGTGTTTACCGCCGCCTTCTGGATCATTATTATATTTAAGGGTTTTTATTTCTGGTGATGTTATTTTTTTCCAATCGTCATGAATTATTTTAAATCCAATATCTATAGCTTCACTGAGAAGTTTTTTTAGTACTGGTACGTTATATCCGGGTAATTTAAATGTGGGAATATCTTTAACGGAGGTATTAAAATTGATCGCAAATTTAGTTCTTGTTTCAGGTGTTTCGTTTAATAC
Source organism: Unio pictorum (assembly GCA_030141615.1). Taxonomy (NCBI): domain Eukaryota; kingdom Metazoa; phylum Mollusca; class Bivalvia; order Unionida; family Unionidae; genus Unio; species Unio pictorum. The sequence goes on from JARLTB010000090.1 coordinate 2,351,292, forward strand.
TTTTTGAATAATTAGTATATTTAATATTTCCATATCATCGATGATTTTATTACATGTCTCTACAACGCTGATAAATTCATCTTTAGTGAGATTACCAGATTTAAGAGAAATTAACAATAATGAAAAATCATTATTCATTTTTTCAAAATTGTAACTAACTACATATTTATCAACTCTAACATATGTATATTCTCCTAATACTACTGCTCTACTAAAAAGTTCCAACTCACCAAAAATTTTATAACTTCTTATTTCATTATTAGGTTTTATATTGCCTGTGACATAATCAGATTTTTTTGGTTCTAGTATATCAACGGTTTCTTTCTGTCGAGGTGGTAATTCGGGCGATCCTAACACTGATCTTATAGAACTCTGATAAATATCTACAACATATCCAGGGGAATTAATCTCGATCGCAGATGATAACGTCGGCTCGTGGACCGTTATAGCGATTTTTGATTCTTTTCCAGTGATAGATTTTATTCTTCGTTGTAATTCGTTGTTAATTTGTTCGATTTGATATGACCCGTTGGCAACGAGACAACGTTCCAGTCTGGAGTTCCGTCTTCACGATTTTTCCACGCGAACACCAAGGAATTATTTGGTTGTTGACCACCAAATGCTACCGATCTGATATTGGGCCAGCTATGATACACTCGTAGTTTTGCTAACGCTATCTCTTTCACGAGAACGGGGATTGGGAAATTCACACTGAATTCAGGACGTGTTGAGGTTATTGATATCATGCTTGTTTTCATCGGTGTTGTATTTTCTGCTATTCGATGAAGCAGTTCTTGTGACGATATTGACATTATTATTATTATTCCGCTATAATTTCAGCATTGTTGATTTATACAATTGAGCCATCGCTGAGAATTCGCTATCTGATATTGTTGTGTCATCGAGTGACGATGATATCAACGAGGACAATTGCGAGTATGCGGCAGATGCAACGTGAAATTTAATTACATAATCGTGTAGTTTACTCTGGCTACACGATGATAGTTTTTTTGTGATCCCAGTTAATATACCCGCGATTGTAGCCACCGCAGAAATAGCTATTGGAACTACGACCGGAGCAATCATTGTAACCGAAGATAGTATTATTCCAGCAGCAGTGATTACTCCCGACACCGAATACACGGTGATATCAACTGCGGTTATTCTTCGTTGGTATTTTTTTTATTTTTATTTGATACTCCTCACAGCGCGAGCTGAGTTTAGTTTGAAATTCTCTGACCTGATCATAGCGATACTGATACACTGAAGGGATTGTCATTTTATTTTAAAAGCGCTAGCGTTTTCAATTGATTTCAAATTGCTAGCGTTTTCAGTTTAATTGTTTACTTAAATCCACTATGAATTCTACGTACCACGTTACTGAAACCCTGACTAAATTTCTATCTGCGGTCGTTATCGTGAACTGTTCAGATACATCCTTGTCGATGATCGTTGATACTATATTATTGACTCCAGATGAACTACTTGATGATATATTGAATTGAGTCGGTGATACTATTGTTAATCGATAAATACCCTTGACTGCTGCGGTTATGTGTAAAATGTTGTTTGTGGGAGTCCACGCAAATGAACCGTGTTGAATCGTGTATACGATATTATTGGTTTTCTCATGAGGAATTTTTATTTTTTCAACAACACCTATCATCTTCGCTGTATCATCCTTCATTGCGTTGTTGAATGTTTTTAGATCATCGATGGATTTCTTTATCTCTGGAAGTTTTATCTCGACTTTATTAAGTTCGGATCCGAGAAATTTATCAGTAAGGTTTTAACGAAAAGTTGAAAACGCCTTTACATGATCTTCATATTTGGATTGAAGTGTTGCTAGTTCCAACATAGAATCTTTTATCGAGGTGAGTTTTGGTGTGGTCACTGGTGGATTTCCAAAAAATTCTAGCACGGGTTTATCAATATTGTCCACGATGGATTTTTGTAAATCAGTAAATTTATTAAATGTATTTATATGATCGTCATACTTATCATTGAGCGATTTCAATGAATTCACCGTGTTATCGAGTGTTGCTAATTTATCTGTGATCGTTGAAACAAGTACACCTGGTTTGAGTTTACCCTGATCGGAAAGTAACGCGATAGTATTCTCTGTTGCCTCTCGTCGTTTAACTAAAATATCATCGAGAGAGACATTACTAGTTTTCAATTTACCCTGACGATCTTGAAATACAACTATTTCACCGGGATCAACACTTGCTAGGCTCAATGTTTCGGCTATTTCATCTTCGATTAGTTTTTTAACACCCTTGATTTCAACTCCATCAGGTTCGGGTTTCTTCAGCGTTGATAAAGGTCGTCCCCAAATATCAATCATTGTTATCATATAAATCTTTTCTCTATTTAAATCCAACGACCGCTAGTATACTCATTCACTACTACATGGGGTGGTTTTGATTGAGGAATCAAATATTCCCGTGAAATAGCATCAAGTACGTTTAATACTTCATTGCCACATATGGGTGGGTCAATCATCGTTTGTGTTTGTAACGTAGAATACCAACGGGGTATTTTTAAGTTGTTTATATAACGCATAAATTCCTTCGGAGGCGCTAGTCCATATGAGTCAAAATAAATAATCCCACGTTGATCAATCGCGTATGCAACCCAGTGGGTTCCAGGTCCTTCGCTGTTACCTAAATTAATAATACCCGTTTCAACGTCATTAGGTTGTGCTGGTAACTGATCTTTCATAAAAACACCTCTGAAGTTTTTAATAGCTAGTTTTTAGCGGCATCAATTAAATCAAAATTGGACATTGGAAACGCTAGCGTTTCAATCATTGATTTGGAAATCGAAGATTCCCGAGTCAAAGACTCTTCAACTAGTAAACCGTTCCTGGGATTCTTAGACCCGATCCTTTGTACCACGTGTGTGGAGTTCCTGGTAGTCTTAGACCTTTTCCCTTTTTTATACCCCTTTCCCGTTGCTTTCTTTAGTGCCATTCCTGCCGCGATACCAACGGCTCCTAACGCTGCCTCTTTAGCTACCGCTGGGGCCGCTGCGGCAATCAACCCTGGAATCAACCCTAACAGCGGGAATATACCACCAGTCTTTTCCATGTTTTTAATCGCGCTCGCAGAAAGAGTAACCTGGACACCTTTTTTTGCTACAAGTGTTTCATTGAAATGTTTCACTTGACGAGTTGTCAGCGACAGTTTATTCGCCCCGCCATTGATTTGATTAGGTTTCAGCGTTATTGTGGTTCCATATTGCTTAGCTGATTTGGATTGTAATTTTTTGAACTGACCAGGTGTCAACGTGACATTGATATTACTATACGACATTATACAAAAACAGATTGATTCTAAATCGTAAGCGATTCAATGGAAAATCAGTTACATATTTTTGAAAATCAAAGATTTTCCACTGGTGCATCTACCACTCTCATTCGTCCACCGACACCATCAAGTAGCATTGATTTATCACAGAGAATGACAGCAACCGCTATATAATTAGCAATACCACCAGGACGGGTTACACGAGCTCGGAAATATATCAACGACGGACTGTCTCATCAAGTCAAGATGTTCCAACGAAAAGTATTAAATCGGATATAGATTTTTAAAATCCAACTGTGATATTTGTAGACCAGTATCAACATTTTGATCTCGTCCCATATACGACAACAGGTTATGATAAACTCTTGCAATATAATTGTTTTCATAGTTAAGTTGTATATCCTCTGATGGTTCTTGCTGTCCGTTTATTCTCAGCGAGACTTCATTACACCCAATTTGATCAAATATCATATGGGAACGTTCTTGATTATTTAATCGCGCAGTATTCTGTAGCGCAACAAATATGTGACGTGGAGCTTAAATACCCTGTTTTGATGCTAGATGCCATGTAAGTGTACCATCAATATTAGAATCCATGGTATCTGTGGACGTTGACAACCAACTTAATAATCTCTTTCCCCCCGATCCATAAATGATAGTAATCGTTCTTCTGTTGTGATTGACGGAGTCAACACTGGCATCCACAGTGATAGTTTTGATAAAACGACCTTACTGTCGGCAACGCCAGCACCGCGCCAGATTGCATTATCATCAGTACCCTTTCTCACTAATGCTACCGTATGCTTTGCTCCATAGATAACTTTTCTGACGTTTCTACAAAATCCAAATATGTGATGCAACGGAATCGCACATGAAAACCGTCGACGCTGTCCTTGCAACGTTGCTACTCGTGTTGCAAATCCTAGGTTGTAATTAGGAATATTATTGATGACATCAAATTCAGCAGCTGGTCTTACATATCCGGCTGGTGCTGGATCAACTGCTGTAGCTCGTGTTGCTTTTACTCTAGAATATTGGACGTGCTCAGCGTTATCAGTAATATCCTTCGCGAACATCATAGACGGACCCGCTGATCTAGTATAGTCATCAGAATATCTCGCTAACCCGATTATTCCCGTAGCAATATCAACCTCACGTTCAATAGATTCGATTTCTCTTCCATCAATGAGATATCTAGCACTTTCAAATAACGCCATGATGCCATTGTTAACAAAACCAACTCGGATAGTTGGGTTATCATCACATGATGTATCATCCGCTTGTAAAAGTTCACCTTCGACTTCAATAAAGGCTTCACAAGGCAAAAAGTATTTACTGGTATCATGAACTTGAAGTTCGATTCTCCCCCGAAGATCAGGTTGTACTGCGTGATATGCAAAAAATTGATAATCGCGTACAGAATCATCCTTGAGTACTGGGGCGTCCATGTCAAATGCACTATCAGGTTCCCGTTTGAACATTTTTTATTATATATCCGCTGGTCTAAATTGGAGGCGAAAATGTAAATTATTGTTTTTCATCAGCGTGGAAAATCTTCCAGATTTTCACCGAAGAATTTCCAATCCAAGGGATTTTCATTGCAAGCAATTTTCATCGACGTCTTTGACGTTTGTGACGACGTTCGTCGTTGAAGCCACTTCCCGCTATCATATTTGCTGTTATATTATCCTGGGCGTTAGTCATCGATGATGAAATCATTGACTGTAGTTTTTCATCTACTGCGTTATTTATTATTTTACTAACACTTGCAGGCATAACCGCAGAAGATGGTAACGGTAATGACGGAGTCATTCCTGGTTTCTTTGAAAATCTGGAAGATTTTCCCCGTCGAACGAATGATGTTATTTTATCCTTCGCGGCTGAAAACGCCTTCCCGGCAAGATCACCAACAGCGCTAATACCCTTATCCCTGATAACATCAATGGCTTTCATTGATAGTTGTTGTGCTAGCGGCGCTACTTTTGGAGCCATTCTTGCAAATAATCCCATTATAGTATTACCGAGACCATCTCCATAGTATGCTCGGTATTTTGGCAATCGTGAGTTTACCACGTAGACGTTAGTTGGTTTATCATGGTTGTAGTGTATGATCATTCTCTATTCAATTGCTATTAATCTAATCGCGATGATTTATCATCGGTGACATTAGTCACTATGGTGACCGTGAAAATCCAAAGGATTTTCCACTAACTCTTCAATAAAATCTCGATATGTGCTGATATCCATGATACCACCTTGAAATAACTTCCTACAGATATCAGCAGCTTCATTGATTATTTCTGGTGAGTTATTTCCAGCCCGTTTACCCGCTACAAGTACTTCTAATCGTGATATATCACCGAGAATATTGACAGGACAGAAACTCGAAGAGTTTCCAACGCTAGAGTGAAACTCTGTAGGTGAATATCCCTTTCCGGTTATTTTCTTAGTTTTTGCTTCCCTTTTTCTTTGTTGTTCTTGGTTATATTCTCTGCTACTCTTTGAACTGAGGGGGGGGGGGGGCAAATATCAAAATACCTACCAGCGCTAATTATATACTGAAATATTATTTCCTCGTTGTCAGTATTAAACGATCTTACTGGTCTCTTCCCAATTGATTTATAATAACCTGTCCCTCCTCGTTTAATATTTTCGCGTTGTGTAACGGCTTCTAAATTATTTTAAGAATTATTAGTCTTAATATCATCAATGTGATCAATAACAAGGTCATCCTTGATCAATCCGTTAAATACTTCATAGACGAAACGATGATTATGATGCATTTTCCCTCCGGCTCTAAATATCAAATATCCTTGATTACTCAGAGCACCAACCGGCTTCTTGAGTCTACAGTGTCTAACAGCACCATCACGAGAGGCTTCATAGTTTGCAATAACAGGATGTCGTTGAAATTCTTGGCTCATTTGTATACAATATACTTTATTTGTCTAATTCATTGATTGGCTGAATTATAACATTGGGAAATCTTTCTATGTAGTCCAGGGCAGTTTTTATGATTTTACCGTTGGCAACGTCGTTGACAGCGTCAGGATTTTTGATTCTTTTTTTGTCATAATAACGCTTCAACTCTCTATAACGCTTACCACCGCAATTGATACATAACTCTGATTTGCCTCTAACACCTACCTCGCAATGGAGGCACGGGAGAGGACCTTTTGAACCGTTTCTCACACTTTGCATATGATACCCACAGAATTCATTTCTGCATGATTTGTTACACTGAGTCTTTGATCCAATCATAAGCCATTTGCAATGATTCATTATATAATATATTTTTCTATTTAAATACTTGTTTTAATTATAATATGAAAGAGTTAAAGAGATTATCGAAAATTAAGCCTTGGAAAAATGCTAAATTCAATCTCGATAGAGTCTCTGATACACCAAAACGTCTAATCGGTGATAGAACTATACTGGAGAGTGTTTTAATGAATTCTACCGAGACGGTGCAGCACACTGTTGGTCGACATTTCGAATTATTGATGAAGATATCAATGTACCCAACATCGATGCTACTATGAACGACGAAAGAGCAGCTGAGATAATATCACACCTTGGCCCGCCAAGGGGTGGGAAATCCAAGGGTAAATTGCAAAGCAATTCCCAAAGGATGTATTTTTTTAGAATAAAATTCATTATCGAAGTCGAAGGTGAATGGATTATCAGGGATAAAATTGAACCAATCTTCAAGGATAAAAAACTGTCATTGTGAGTAGAGATTCCAAACTAGGAATTCTAACTGGAATTGACAAACCATACTACGAGAGATCTTATCCCGTAACATCATTCGTTTATGGGATATATCCGTTAAATGATAAACCCGATATTGCAAAACTAGCTCCTATGAAATATTCTAGTTCACTGAATTGTGTAGCAACACGGATAATGGAACACTTCACAAATGCATCCCGAGGAAATAAACTAACTGATCTGCGACGTAAGAAATAAACCGGATGGGAACTGACAGTGAAACAGCACGGTGCAACGATTTCTGATATAGCTAAATTATCAGCATCATTAAAATTCCCAATATCAGTAACGACAATAACCGGAGAAGTATTATACGAACCGAAATATCAATCGCGAGGAGCTCCAATTGAAATTATTGATCATAACAAACACGCGTGGACGGCTGCAGTAACAATATTTCCACGAGAACGAATCGTGAGATATATCCCCGGCGAATTTTCCGGGGAGTTTCTCAGGGATGTTTTCTATGAAGAGAAATTATTTGATGCTATTCATGCGTTGTGTAAAGATGATCCTGTGTCAGTGTGGTTACTTAGTAGTGCTGGTTCCGAATCAGGATTTGATCAATTTGTAAGACCAAATGGTGAATTATATCGCGTTGAAGCGTTAGATACTAGAATGAGAAAAATTGCTAATGATTTTTCACCGGAGAGTTTCCATGAAAAACTACTCACGGATAGTTTTACTATTCCATCAGTGGTAGCTCACTTTTCAAGAGAAAAAAACTCATGGCGTCCAAAACGAAGTGATTTTCTCGAGGACGTTAAATTGAGTTGCGTCAAATTTGGTCATGGAGGACTGTGGAATACAAAATACTCACGTGATGGTATGATTTCAATTGATATATCCGCGTGTTATCCTGGAAGTTTTCTCGGGTATGGAGAATGCTCTGAGTACTTTAAACGATTTGGACACCCAACATATGAGATGACTCGTGTTGCGATTAATGGGCCATTACCCGATTTTGATTTAACCGGATTCGCTCGTGTGATATCATTTGAACTCGCTAGAAGGTTACATCCGTGTAGTTATCTTTGGATTGGTAGACACCTATCTGAAAAACATTGGATGCCAATTGTGTTATTGCGGCATATGATTGTGAGATGTTACAATCGTTGATTGTTAGTGAAGCTATTATATGCTATCGCGCGCAGAAAGAAGGTTGGCTACCACAACTCGATTTAGATCGTATAATTAACGATAACCGAGAGCATTTTCCAGATTTCAGCGAGGAAGAAATCATGAAATTGTCTAAGGAGTTATTTGAAATTAAAAACAAAGAAGCCAAAGATTTCGGACGAAGAATAATTGTTAAATTCACTCAAGGTGGAAGATATGACAATGCAAAATACTCTTCGAGGTTGATCATAGACAACACAGAATACGATTTTATTATAGCAGATTTAACGAAACAGGGAAAACTTGTATCCCGTAAGGATGCTTTTCTATCCAATGGTGAGAAATTGGGTACGGTTGTTACCTACTGTGATGGATATAATTCCCAGTACACACAATTGAGAAGTTCTATGCTAGCCTATGCTTCTATTAATCTATTTTCGATGATAAATAGATTTCCTAATAACGCGGTTAGAGTAGCTACTGATTCGATGTATATACACAATAAATACATATCGGATGCAGCGGCATTCACAGATCTCGAGGAAAATTGGGGACGTTGGCGATTTAAAAAGGAAACACTACATGAGTAGTGTGAATCCGCAGACGTTGCCATGGATGATAAATATCTTTCATGTAACCGTATTGAAATTCAATCAGAATTTTCTAATGCACCACCCGTATCTGATCCGATATGTAGATACAAGACAGTTTATTTAAACGGCGTTGGTGGGTCAGGAAAGACAACTCGTGCAATTGAATTATTTCGTCGGTCAAACATGATTGTGTTAACACCAACTCACAAACTCGCCTGAGATAGGATAGCGGAGGGAGTAAAAGCCTGTATTTATCACAGCTTCTTTTGATGGAAAGGCGATACATGGACTCCTGATCGAATGGGCGATAAATTCATTCCTGTAATCATAATCTGGGATGAAATATGCAATGTATCGTTGAGAGTAAAACAGACATTTCTTGAATGGTTGTTAAACAAAAACACAAAAGTCGTCATGTGCCGTGATAACGGTCAACCACCGCCATTTGTTGGTGGATCTCCACATGAGTGGTTAAAGGGTTTTGTAGACTATTACGAAGAAATTAATACCGATTATAGATCACTTGATGGAAAATTACGAGAATTTAAGAAACTAATTAGATTACAACCGGATAGAATCCATTGTGAAATAACGCGCGAAATAATTTCGGAAACTCCCATGAATGATTTTTTGGAAACGTGGAGACCAAATGATTTGATAGTAGCAAATAGAAAAATAGTCAGAGACGCACTTCAGATGAAGTTATTTGAATTGCATAAGTGTAAATTTGCAACAGTTCCATTGCCGTTGTGTTATAGACACTTGGATACACGAAAACAGAATATTAAAGTTGATATTCCGGGACAACGTGAAAAGCAGAATTTAGTGTTAAATGATATTGTGCTGGTTGATAACAGCGTCGTTGAAGATGCATTACGCGCTGATAAATCACCATGGACGTTAGGTTATGCAGTAACAATAAACTCTTCACAGGGATTAACTATCACAGACACAATTATTTGGATAGTAGATAATCGCATTGAGTGGTCGAATTTAATTTATCTTGCAGTGTCTCGAGCACGGAGAATAAATCAACTTTGAAGAATTATCCTTGAAAATCCTACAGACAATGCAATAAGTGATATTATCAGCGCTGACAACATCAAGGATATAATCAGAAAAAAACTCTATGGTTATAAACAACAGGATAAAAAAATAAACGAGAATTTGACATTCATGCTGAATTAATAATTAAGCTGAAGCAACAACAGAATAATCACTGCGCGAGTTGCAATTGTATAATGCGTTGGAGTTGGTCGGATAAAGACCCTCGGCAATTTACCGTAGATAGAAAGAATAGCAGCATTGGTCATACCAACGACAACGTTATGCTGACATGTCTTGATTGTAACAGACGCAGAGGTGCCAGCATAATGCCTCTGTCATCGGGTGCTAGTTAAGACCACGCGGTGGTAATTGAGTATCCTCTGGTATCACTTGCAGTTGTTGTCGAGTAAATCCTCGCTGAGGAGCAGTTGAATCCAGTCTATAGATTGCTGGTCTAGAAACGCCTGCGTTGGAAACACTAGTGTTTCTACCCGTAGATCGTGTTATACCGGATATTGTATGCGTCGTGACGCTCCAAATAGGATCGGTAGCTCTTTGTTTTACCACCTTCAAGCTCTCTTGGTTCGTATAAATACCTAACAGTGACATTACTACCAAGAATTGTTTCTTTGAAATCTTTTTGTGAAATCCCTTGGATTTCCATTTTTGGTATAGACGCTTTCTTAATCGCGTTGACAGGTTTCATGTTAATTGTTCGAGTAATCTCGTTATTGAGCGCGGTAATCACAGCTGGTAATCTCTTGACCCATTCACGGGATCTTTTATCCTGAATAAACTCCTTCGCGTATTGATATCCAAATAACCGCTCTGCATGAGTCCGATTAAATCGTTCCACAATTGCCTGATCGCGATGTAGCGCAGTATGCCCTCGTCTGATGGTGACATTGTGATGTTTCATCGCTGATAAAACAGCGCCTTGAAAGTCCTTGCCAGGATCAACTTGTAATAGATTTGGCCAGCGTAGTGGGCCTCGTCGATAAATCCTTTCAAATGCAGAAGCTACTACAGTGGCCGACTTTGTCTTCAGCGGGTCTGCTTGTTTGTATCGACTCGCAACATCAACTAACGTTAACGCGTATTTGTAACCGTTGTCATGTGGTAAAAACAATAAATCAGCTTGATGAACTTCATTAGGGACAGTCACATCAAAATGCGAGTAGTTAATTCGTTTAGGCGCAGGTAGATACATTTGCGGCGCTGGCGAGTTTATTGATTGCTGCCTTGCCTCTCCAGTATCCTCTCGGAGAATAATAAATAGATTCCATATTATTAATTACCAGCACCTAACATCAATTTGCCTTTCATAGCGGATTTTATCAACCACGAAGCCAATTTTTCTTTGAATGATTTATCAGGAATAGCATTCAACGCATGAATTAATTTTACATCTGCGAGATGTCTGTGTTGAAGATTGCTGCCTTTGTAAGCAACATCATGAGATTGACATGCCTTATCAATAGCGTTTATTGAATATTCACCGGGTTTGGGTTGGTTTTGGTCATCGAGTTCGATATCGAGTCTTGTTCCAGGTCCACAATAACTATACCCTGGAAGGTGCTTTTTTCCTGAGTATTTTTCCCACGGTGTTCCTGGGAGTTTCACTAACTTGGCTGCAATATCACCTGCTCGTGTTTTTTTAAAGGTTCCTTGGGTTTACCAAGGGAAACAAATCTAAATTTCTTCGTACTACATTGTACGCATTTACCAGAAAGCGCTGATCGATTATTTTTCGTTGTAATCGTCGTCAAGTCATTTGTGCCAGTACGCGTCTTACATTTCACACAATGTAGATCCATAATTTATATATAACAGCATGAATGTAATTGATTATTCAGCTACGAGACGACGGGAACCTATTAAACACCATGCAATGTTACCAAATTCTATTCGCGCGATTATAATCGGACCATCTGGAAGTGGTAAAACACAACTGCTACTTAATTTGATAACGAGATGGATGGCGTGGGATAAGTTGTATTTGATTGCTCCGAGTGTAGACGATCAACGATGCTATGAAGTGTTAAAGGATTTTAACGAAACCGCGCTAGAAATTAACGGCGATGATGTTATTGAGTTTATAACCGATATCGAAGAGGCACCTAGCATTGACTCCATCGACAGAAGTATTAACAATTTAGTCGTATATGATGATATCATGTTAGATAATCAAAAGAATCCTGCTAGGATATTTTCCCGAGGCAGACATAAAAACACTGATGTGATATATGTCACTCAACGTTACACTCAAATACCAAAAGTGATCAGAGATAACTGCAATATGCTGTGTGTATTTAACGGAGTTGATACACATACTCTTAGAAATATTTGGCAAACTTGGTGCGGTGGCGATATGGATCATAATAAATTTAGAAATTTCTTTAGCCGCGCTCAGTCAATCCCACACGGATTTGTGACGATAAATTTATCAGACCCTCGGACGAGATATCGTGTCGGACTTGATCAAATATTTAGTTAACCCATAGCAGCAGAGAGAGAGAGTGGATGCTCTCGATGTTGGTATCTTTTTTTTACCCTTTGAGGAAGGCTCCGTTTGACAAACAGAGCTCTAAAATTGTTAAGTCTCAGTTTGGCAAATGGAGACTTAGAATATTTTGCTTAAAATATACCCCAATTAGAGAAAGTCTGTTCACTCTCTCTGCTGCTACGTGTGTTTGGATATTATACACTGGCAGCAGAGGGGACAAACAGACCAACTTGTATAGGCGTCCATTCGGCAATCCAAGGCTTCCTCGTAAATACTTAATAGAAGCGTCCATTTGGTAAAAAAATGACGCCAATGTCGTTAGCACTCACCCCTCTTCTGCTATGGGTTAACAATTTTTATTACAATGAAAGTCCTTGTTGAAATCGTTTACGATTTTCACGATTTCACAAACAGATTAATTTGTAAAACCTCACCTCGTAGATCAATTATATTATTGGACTGATCAGTGAGTTTGAAATTAATTCTCGTTAAAGAATTTTTATGACATTTCATACAGACTGGATTAGTTATATCCTCAATGATTAGAAACACTGGAGTAGCTGTTGGTGCAAATGAATATAAAATATATCCCTGCTGAGCTTGATTTGATCGCTCAAGATTTATTTGATAGCTTCCTTCGATGACATCACATGCTAAATTTTATGCAATCACCGAGGATATATTCACATTTTGAGGAGCGATATGCCTACCACCACCGTCTGGATCATTATTGTTTTTGAAGATAGTTGGACCCTTGTTTTGCTGTCTCTGTGTTGTGACTATCGTATTGAATTTTTCATTGATAGGATCATTAACGGATTTTTTTTTAGTTCGTCCGCGTTATACGCAGAAAACTTGAAATTCGGTAGATCGGCTTCTGTTATATTGTATGCAGTTAGGAAATTTCGTATAGAGTGGTTAATGTTGTCGTCGTTATGATCAATTATTACTTGAATTACTCGCTGGTTGAAATATTCCATGTCGGATACAAGTTGATTTAATAATGCTATCCGCGTGATGATTTCATTCCGATTAGATTCATTGAAAGCCTGTTGTAGTCGTTGTAGTTGTTGACTGGGTTTTTTTATTAATCTCGTTAAAGTATTCAATAATTATGTTATGATATATATTAATATATGTAATTGATTCCCGAGTCTGTCCAACCTTAAATCGCAAAAAAGCGGAATCCCGATCAATAATATTAAAATAACTACCCGGCAACGATGACTGTTTAATATCACTGAGGTGTTCTCGATATAATGTGGTAATTTCATGGTATGATTGTTTATTCGTGATATAATCAGATTTTTGTGGTTCAGGTGGAGGTGGGATTTCAGGCCAACCCATTATAGTTCTTATCGAACTCTGATAGATATGTACGACATAACTGGGTGAGTTTATCTCAATGGCATATGATAATGTCGGCTCGTGAACTGTTATAGCGATTTTTGATTATTTTTCAGTAATAGATTTTATTCTACGCGCTAATTCATTATTGATTTGTTCGATTTGGTAACACCCAGTTGGCAACGAAACAACGTTCCAGTCTGGAGTTCCGTCTTGTTTATTCTTACTCGCAAACACCAAAGAATTATTCGGTTGTTGACCGCCAAATGATTTTGACCGGATATTTGGCCAACTGTGATACACTTTTGCTAGCGCTATCTCCGTAACGGGAATCGGAGTAGGGAAATTCACACTGAATTCAGGATAGGTTGATGTTATTGAGATCATGCTTGTTTTCACCGGTGTGGTATTTTCCGCTATTCGTTGAAGTAGTTCTTGCGGGGTTGCCATTGTTATTATTATTGTCATGTTCTAATTCTAACATAGTTGACTCGTACAACTAGACTATTCTCGAAAACTCATCCTCGGCTATTGTCGTGTCGTCGAGCGACGACGCTGTCAACTCAGATAATTGCGAGTACGCGCGAGATACCGCAGCATATCTAACATTATTATTCTTCAGTTTTTGTTGAGAACACGATGATATGTTTTTTTATTATCGCTTTGGTTATTCCCGCGATGGTTGACACGGCAGCTATACAAACCGAAATAACAGCTGGAGCGGTCATTGTAATAGATGATATAGTAATACCAGCGCCGGCAACTACACCAGACAGCGACTACACAGCTACATCGATGGCAGTGTATCTTCGCCGGTATTTTTTCATTTTTGTTCGGTACTCCTCAGAAAGAGTTTTGAGTTTTATTGAAAACTCTTCGACGCTGTTATATCGATATTGATTCGATGAAATCATCGATGATGCCATGTTAGTTTCTCTCTCTAAAATCTTCGTTGACGTCTTCGTCGTTGCCAGCGAATACTAGTGTATTCATTTACGACCCGATGAGGTGGTTTTCCAGATGTTGAAATAGCGTCAAGGACATTTAATACGTCATTGCCGCATATTGGTGGGTCATTCATTTGTTGTGTTGGTAGCGTAGAATACCAACGACGGGTGTTTAAGCGGTTTATATATCTGTTAAATTCCCTCGGCGGTGCTAATCCATATGAATCGAAATAGACGATTGCACGTGGATCAATCGCGTGTGCAACCCAGTGAGTTCCAGGTCCGGCGCTGTTATCGAGATTAATGATACCGGTTTCAAGGCTGTTTGGTTGTGCCGGCAACTGATCTTTCATAAAGACACCTCTGAAGGTTTTAAGCGCTAGTTTTTAGCAGCATCGAGTAAATCAAAATTTGACATTGGAACTATGGGAGTTAGTAAACTGGTCCTAGTCTCAGACCGCTTCCTTTGTACCATGAATGCGGGGTTCCTGGTAATCACCTTGTCGCGCTGCCAGGTACCATGTAAATGTACCAGTAATATCAGAACCGATAGTATCTGTACTCACTGATAACCAACTTATCAGTGATTTTCCTCCTTGGTCCATGAACGATAGTAATTTTTCCTCTGCGGTGATTGATGGAGTCATTACTGGCATCCACAGCGATAGTTTTGATAAAATAACTTTACCGGCAGCAGCATCATCACTACGAAAGATGGAATTCAAATATATGATGCAGTAAAATCGCGCATGAAAATCGTCGACGCGGTCTCTGCAACGTTGCTACGCGTGTTGCATACCCTAGATTGTAATCGGGATTAGCACCTCGGACAATATCAAACGCAGCTCCTGGTCTAACTCTGTGTTCATAGGTATCGGGTTGGTTGGGACCAACTGCAGTATCTTGTGGTGTCTGTATTTTAATATACGGAGAGTGATTAGTGTGATCAGTAATATCCTTATCAAACATCATAGATGGACCAACCGATCTTGTATAATCGTAGGAGTATCTTGCTAACTCTATTATTGTTGTGGCAACATCAACATTATCCTCAATGGTTTCAATTTCTCGCCCATCAATCATATATCTAGCGCTACTAAATAACGCCATGATACCATTATTGACAAAACCCACTCAGAGAATTGGGTAAACTGCGTATGGTGTATTAGCTACAACATCTGTTACAAGTTCTCCTTCTACTTCGATAAACGCTTCACACGGTACAAAGTATTTACTGGTATCATGAACTTGAAGTTCGATTCTCGGTCGAAGATTTGGTTGTATTGCGTGAAAGGCATAGTATTGATAATCACGTGCAGAATGATCCTTGCGTACTGGGGCGTCCATATCAAACGCTGGATCAGGTGACCGTTTGAAATTTTTTTTATATATTCGTTGATCTAAATCATCGTCGTCGTCGTCGTGGTTTTAAACCACTTTCCGCTATCATATTTGCGGTTATATTAATTTGGTCACTTGCTGTCAACGAAGTCGCCGATGTTGCTAATTTCTGATCTACTGCGTTTTTTTTATTATTTTACTAACACTTGCAGGCATGTCTTGTGTAGATGGTAGTGGTCCCAATGACGCTGGTGGTTTTCTTTGCTGTCGAACTTGCGCTGTTAGTTTATCCTTCGCGGCTGAAATGCTTTCCCGGCAACAAGTCCAACCGCGCTAATACCCTTATCACGAATAACATCAATGGCCTTCATCGATAATTTCTTTGCTAGCGGCGATACCTTTGGAGCCATTCTTGCAAATAACCCTGCAATGTTATCACCGATACAATCACCATAATACTCGCTATAAACTGGAAATCGTGAGATTACTCCATAGACACTGGTTGGTTTATCATGGTTGTACTGTATGATCATTCTTATTAATTACTAGTAATTCAATTACTATTTATCTAATGCAGTGTTTAATCACTGTGGTAACCATGATGCTCGGCAAACTCATGAATGAAATCTCGATTTGTATTAATGTCCATGATACCACCATAAATAACCGACTGCAGACATCAGCTGCTTCATTAATTATTTCCGGTGAGTTATGTCCGGCTCGTTTCCCTCCGATGAGAACTTCTAATCGTGCTATATCGCTGAGAATATTACCAGGACAACTAACTAGACCCCTACCTGAAATTCCGCTTGGAGTTCCACTCTGAGAAAAACCCTCCCCAATTGCACCTTGTGCATCATCATCATCATCGTCGTCTCGATCAGATGGCATATACAATGATTGTCGTTGAGGTGAGAAAGATATTTTTCTTTGAAGGCTGTTGTCTTTTTCTTTGCAATTGTTTCGGTTTTTGTTGTTGGTTTAGTTCCTCATATTGATTATACACTGTACTCACCGCATTGAGATATTCAATGTATGATGTATTTTTTGTATCAACTTGACTTTTGTTAGTTTTGATTTTGTAGAATCCATCTGCCCAATGTTGTCTATTTTTAATATACTTGTCTTGTCCTGATTTTAATATTTTTTTCTGTTTTCATAAGTCGTAACAACAAGCGCGGGAATTTCTGCTGGATTAGTTTTATCAATTAAGCTAACCCCTCCTCGTTAAATTATCTACTGTTCATTTTTATTCAGGTTGTTCAGGTGATTCACTAACATTAATATCACCCAGTCGTTTAATTTCCTGCTGAGATGATATATCGCCATGTAGTTTTTGTACAGCTTGTTTTGTTTGTTCAGTTCCTGTTGCAATTTTTTCAAGCACACCAAGAAGATGAACTTCTTTTCTTTCTTTCCCATTCTTAGGGACATCTCCCCACATAGCTCTTTCAGTGGCTGATTTTACCCCCTTCGGTACCGTGGTTATTGCCTTAAAGAACTCTTCAGATCCCGCAGAAAATTCAGTCTGAAGACTCTGTCTAATTTGTAGTTTATTTCTGACAGAGTCGGGGATTGATATGAACTTTTTAATTGACTCTAACCTCTCACGAGCTAGTCTGGTCGTTAATGCTTCGTTTACCATTATTGAAACAGTAAAACAATTTTCCAATTTGAATCTGAAAATCAAAGATATTCCAGAGATTTCAATCTAAATATAATGACGAAGTCACTATAAATGATTTTTAAAAAGAAAACCTCTAATTGATTCATTTAGAGAACGTCGACTACTTAACCCGACTAAGACCATTTAAAATCAGTCATAAAACGACTAAAAAGACCCAAAAATGAAAAAAAAGTATTTTTAAAAATATTTCAGTAATTAACAAATAAAAAAAATATTTACTATGAAAATTTCAGCCACTTGCTTATAGTAAACGCGTCATTGATAGACACCAGCATAGAATTTCAACGCTATTGTTAACTAAAACCGCTTTACAGTTGAACGCACATAGCTGTCCATTGTATTGTGATACAATACCGACATGGAGTATTTATTCTTGTCTGTTACCTGCTCAAACATTTAAGTATTTAGCAAGAATTTTACACACACAGTTACTTATACAACTGAGGTATCCGAAAGAGGTTTTTCATTTTGTTCAATTAACAATCTTATATTTATAATTTTTGAATTAATTGTCTTCTTGACCTCATATTCTTGCCCCAGTTCCTTTCTTATCCTTTCTACGATAGTAAATAACGGGACAAACACACTGACGTCGCCACAGAATACAAGAGAATCACGGATAAAATTCTGAATTCGTTTCATCAGCGCGTATCTTTTCGGTAACATATATTTGTTGTTCAATGCACCGTATTCAATATCCTGGAAATCTGAAATAATTTGATCACAGTTTAAATTATCTGATAATTGTATTTTTTGAGATTTAAAATTTGAAATTTCGGTTTTGATCTCATTGATATTATCAGAGGTCATATATAATTTATATATATTTCTAATACAAATATAAACAGCAAGCCATGATGAGCGGTTATCATTCATTCGGTCCCTTATTAGGCCTTTGCGTCTTTCATAGGGTTCCTTTTTTGAGAGTATTTCTTCTGTTGGTTATATATCAGAAGTGTTTTTCCTCTGGTGGTTATAATCAGAGTATTTTTCTCTCTTTGAGATTTGACCATATGACCGTTTCTTTTAGCCGATAGTTCATTCTGAACTACCCTTTGGGGTTACCCAATGTGACAGAGAGCTTATTGCATCCATGGTTACTGTTTATTTTGACGTCCATGTTCATACCACAAAGCATATTCCCCGATAAGATATCTTATTCGTCAAAAAAAGGATTAGAAATCTAAGAAGATATGCTTAAGGGGATGGGCGTCATATAGAGAAAAGCACAAAACAATACAACACAACAATGGATTATAGAATGATATGAATGAATGATGAACAATGGTATATACAATGGAGACAGCACAACAATAGATTATAGAATGATAATAACATTGGATGATATATACAATGAATGATGAACAATGGTATATACAATGAATGAATGAATGGATGATAAGGGACAGCACAGAACAATACAACACAACAATGAATGAATGAATCACAATGGATGACGGGCTACCCTACACTCAAGCGCAAAACCAAACCTACAAAATCAACCTGGTTTGAATGAAAAACATTCACACCACATGACGGTGTGGTTTTGTTTTCGTAAGTTGAGCTTCGCTTAAAAGCCCAACTATATAGAAAGAAATTTCGCTTATATAGTTAACACAGATTGCGGAAGTCAAAGAGGAAGAGGTGTGATCGTTATACCTTTCGTGCACTTAATAATGATTATTGACAACATTGAAGCAGAACGGAATACATGTAAAAACACTAAAAAAAGAATACCATTGTTTGTAAATACCGCGTCGCTGATTCGTTTTCTTACAAAAAATAGATAATTGATTACTTCCGCTGAGAATCATAACAAGTATAACCAGCCAATCAGAAATCAGTTGCCACAACCCATTGAGATCCGTAACTCTTTCATCAGCCATACAAATACCCGTACGATTTATCTCCATTTGATAATATATACAAATGGTGCATTGTGGGATTCATACATAAACGAATTGAATTTTTTGTCCAGTTTTTTTTAAAAAGCCGAATTTTGCACTCGTTCTGCTACTTTTTGTACTGAGGGCATACAAATATCAAAATACCTACTGGCTTCATTCATAGATTGGAATACTACTTGTTCGTTATTTTCAGTATTAAATGATTTTATAGGCCTCGCTTTTCTCGAGTATTGTCCAGTCTTTCCTTGTTTGCAATTCTGACTCTGTGTAACAGCTCGTAGATTTGATAAAGAATTATCAGTCTTAATACCATTTATATGATCAATAACAAAACCATCCTTGATCAATCCATGGAAACACTCGTATGCGATTCTGTGATTAAGACGTATTTTTCCTCCGGATCTAAATACCAAACTATCCCCGATTAGTCACCGCACCAACTGGCTTCTTCAGTATGCGGTGTTTGACAATACCGTCAGGGGATGCCTCATAGTTGCTGATCACGGGATGTGGCCGAAACTCTTGGTTCATTTATATACAATAACACTATTTGTCTAATTTATTATTTGCTTGAGTTCTAACTTGAGAATGTCCCAATATAATCTTCTTATAATTTTGTCATTGTCGTTGACACAGACAGAGGTAGAGTCATTGATGGAATTCTTAGTTCGTTTATCGTAATAGCGCTTCAACTCTCTGCATCTCTTACCACCACAACCGAGACGCAACTGTGATATTCCTCTAACCCCTTCCCCACATCTTATTCAGGGTAAGAGCCCATAACTCCCATTACGAACACTTTGCATATCATACCCACATAATTCCTTTCTGTATGATTTGTTACACGGGGTTACTGATCCAATCATAACCATTTGCAATGATTCATTATGTAATAAATTCTTTATTTAAATACTTGTTTAATTTTAATATGAAGGAGTTCGAGAGATTATCTAAAATTAAGCCCTGGAAAAATGCTAAATTCAATCTCGATAGAGTCTCTGATAAACCAAAGGGTCTAATAGGTGATAGAACCATATTGGGTAAAATTCGTGGTTGTTTTAATGAATTCAAGCGCGATGTAGCAACTCACGGTTGGTCAAGATTTCGAATTGATGGTCGTGTTGATGCTACCATGAACGACGAAAGCGCAGCAGTGATAATCTCACATCTTGACATTAAAAAGTATTTTTTTAAAGTGAAATTTATTAACCGTTTGAAAACAGGGGATTAGATTATCAGGGATAAATTTGACCCCATCCTGAAAGATAAAAGAACTGTCACTGTGAGTCGAGATTGCAAACCAGGAATCCTGACTGGAATTGACAAACCGTACTAAGAGAGATCTTTTCCTGTAACAGCAGTTGTTTATGGAATGTATCCGCTAAATGATAAACCGAGTATTGAAAAATTAAAACAAATGAAACTGTAAAGAATAAATTGTGTGGCAGAATGAATAATAGAACACTTCACAAATGCGTTGCGTGGAAACAAACTGACTGATCTAAGACGCAAGAAAATAAATGAATGGGGACTAACAGTGAAGGAGCGCGGAGCAACAATTCAAAATGTGGAAGCGTTGGAACGAATACTAAAAGTCCCAATATCGGTAACGACGATAACAGGAGAGGTATTATACGAACCAAAATATAAATCGAGAGGGGCTCCAATCAAAATTATTGATCATAACGAACACGCGTGGACATCTGCAGTAACAATATTTCCGCGGGATAGAACAATAAAATATCTAACCGCGGAGTTCTCCCCGGAATTCTCCCCGGAGGAGAAATTATTTGAATTTATTTACGAGTTAAGTAAAAATAATCCTGTGTCAGTGTGGTTACTTTAGAGTTTTGAAAACGAAGAGGGCAAATCCGATCAATTTGTAAGACCCAATGGCGAATTATACCGTACTGAAGCCCTCCACAACGATATGAAAAAACTAGCTAGTAGTTTTTCAACGGAACACGACGAACAATTATTAACAAATTATTTTACGATTCCGTTAGTTGCAGCTCATTTTGGGAGAAAGAAAAACAACATGCGCAGAATTTATATCAGATATCAAATCAAGCTGTATAGAATATGGTCATGAAGGATTATGGATACAAAATACGACCGCTAAAGAATTATTTCAGTTGATATGGTTGCGTGTTATCCCAGGAGTTTTCTCGGGTACGGAGAATGTGCTAAGTACTTCAAGCGATTTGGACATCCCACACATTCAATGGCCCGTGTTGCGATTAATGGGCCGTGCCCGATTTTGATATAACTGGATTCGCTCGTGTGGTATCATTTGAACTAGCTACAGGACTTCATCAGTGTTGTTATGTTTGGATTGGTAGACACATATCTGAAAAACACTGGATGCCAATAGTGCTATTACGGTACATGATTGATTCTAAAATGCTGATCTCGCTGATTGTCAGTGTAGCGATTATATCATATCGAGCGCAGACTGAGGCTTGGTTACCAAAACCTGATAGTTTAGATAGTATAATCAGCGAAAATAGAAAACAATTCCCTGATCTCGACGAAGAAAATATCATGTAATGGTCCAAATAGCTATTTGAAGTTAGAAATAAAGACGCAAAAGAACTCGGCAGAGGAAGAATCGGTAAATTCACTCGGGGTGGAAAATACGACAATACAAGATATTCCTCGCGGTTGATTATAGATAGCTTTGAATACGATTTTATAACCGCGGATGTAACATATAAGGGTATATATGTAAGTCGTAAAGACGCTTTCAAGTCCAAAGGAACCAAATTGGGTACAACTGTTACCTACAACGATGGATACAGTCTTCAGTATACACATTTGAGGGCATCTATGCTGGCTAATGCTTCTATTAATTTATTTTCAATGATAAATTGATTTCCTGACACCGCAGTTAGAGTAGCCACTGATTCTTTTTATATAAACACGAACACAGCGAAACAGTGGCCGAATTCACTAATTCAGACGAAAGTTGGGAGTCATGGAGAATTAAAAAAGAAATGCTCCATGATTATTCCAAATCAGCAGATGTTACGATTAAAAACAATTACTTGAAAAATAATCAGATATCAGAACTATCTAATGCACCACCGATATCTGATCCAATATGCAGATATAAAACCGTTTACTTAAACGGCTGTGGCGTGTCAGGAAAGACGACTCATGCGATTGTATTATTTCGAGGGAAAACTCCTACGGATTTTCAATCATCAAACATGATTGTCATAACACCGACACACAGACTTGCAAGAGAGATGAAAGAGCGAGGGGTGAATGCCTGTACTTATCACAGTTTCTTTCGATGGAAAGGTGACGAATGGACTCTTGATCGAATGGGTGAAAAATGTATTTATGAAGTCATTATTTGGGATGAGATATGCACGATATCGTTAGATGTATTACAAAGATTTCTCGATTGGTTATTACTAGCGAATACAAAAGCAATAATGTGCGACTATCATGGCCAACCACCACCATTTCTCAGTTTGTCCCCACATAAATTATCACTGATCATAGAGCACTTGATGAACAATTACGCGAGTTCAACAAACTAATTAGATTACAACCGGATAGAATCCAATGTGAAATAGCCCGTAAAATAAATTCAAAAACACCATTAAATGATTTATGGGAAGCATGGAGAAAAAACGATTTAATAGTAGCAAGTAGAGGAATAGTCAGAGACACACTTCAGATGAAGTTATTTGAATTGCATACATAAAAATTTGCAACACTTCCAGTGCCGCAATGTTATAGACCCAAGGATACACGAAAGCAAAATATTGAAGTTGATATTCCTGGGCAATGTGAGAAGCAGAATTTAGTGTTAAATCATATTGTGCTGGTTGATATCAATGTCGTCGAGGATGATCGCGATGTAGTACAGTATGCCCTCGTCGTAACGCAGTATTACGATTCTTCATTATTGATTGAACCGTTCCCTGAAATTCCTAGCCAGGATCAACTTGTAATAGATTTGGCCAACGCAGACGACCCCTTCGATAAATCCTTTCAAACGCAGAAGCCACTTCAGTTGATGATTTTGTCATAAGCGGCTCTGCTTGTTGGTATCGACTCGCAACATGAACTACGGTTAGCGCATATTTGTAAAAACCATCATGCGGCAGAAATAATATATCAGCCTGATGAACTTCATTAGGTACGCTGACATCAAAATGTGAGAAGTTAATTTGTTTAGGCGGTGGTAGATAAATTTGACATATCGCCTGTTTGGATAACTAATCTGCTGCAGTGGTATTTTCACCTTTGCTTAATTACCAGCACCCATCATTAATTTACCTTTCATTGTCGATTTTTTCAACTATGAAACCAATTTTTCTTTGAAGGATTTATCAGTGATAGAATTCAACGCATGAATTAATTTCACATCTGCGATATGTATGTGTTGTAGATTACTGCTTTTATAAGCAACATCATGAGCATGACACGCTTTATTAATGGCGTTTATTGGGTTTTCACCGGGCCGTGGTTGGTTTTGATCATCGAGTCTGATATCGAGTCTGGTCCAGGTTCCACAATAACTATACCCTGGTGGGTGTTTTTCTCCTGGATACGTTGCCCATGGTGTTCCTGGGAGTTTTACTATTTTGGCTGCAATATCACTTCCTCGTTTTTTTTAAATCCTTGATTTTATCAAGATAAACAAATCTAAATTTATTTGTACCACATTGTACACACTTACCAGAAAGTGTTGATCGGTTATGTTTTGTTGTAATCGTCCTCCAGCCATCTGTGGCAGTACGCGCCTTACATTTCACACAATATACATCCATAATATATTTATGTTATATGGATATGAATGTAATTGATTATTCATCAACACGAGAACCAGAACCCGTAAAACATCTTGTTATGTTACCAAACTCTATTCGAATCATTATCATTGGACCTTCAGGGAGAGGTAAGACACATTTGTTAATTGATATGATACTAAGATGGATGAAATGGGACAAGTTGTATTTTGTGGCACCGACCGTAGATGATCAACGATGTTACCGGGTGTTAAAAGATTACAACGAAAGAGCCATAGAGACGGCCAGCGAGTTTATAACCAAGATCGATGGAAGTATTAACAATTTAGTCGCATACGACGATGACATGTTAAAATATTACGAAAGAGCCGTAAAGATTGTCAACGAGGGTGGTGTTAATAAGTTTATAACCGATATCGAAGAAGCACCAAGCATTGATGATATCGATGGAAGTATTAACAATTTAGTCGTATACGACGATGTTATGTTTGAAAAAAAAGAACCCTGCCAGGATATTTTCCAGAGGCAGACATGAAAAACCGAGGTGATATACGCCACTCAACGATACACTCAAATACCAAAAGTGATCAGAGATAACTGCAATTTGTTATGTATGTTTAACGGAGATTACAACCATACATTACGAAATATTTGGCTAACTTGGTGCAGCGATATGGATTTTAATCAATTTAGGAATTTCTTTAGTCGCGCTCAGTCAATCCCACACGGATTTGTAACGATAAATTTATCAGATCCTCGGACGCGATATCGTATCGGACTTGATCAAATATTCGGTTAGCGCCACCCGGGAATTTTCAATATTGAATTAAATGAGTTATGTATAATGGCGGAAACTGTACAAGAACTAAGCAGATAGCTAACCAAAATGACTGATTATGTAATTAGTCTAACATAATGACTGCTTATGTAATTAGTCTAACATAATGACTGCTTATGTAATTAGTCTAACATAATGACTGCTTATGTAATTAGTCTAACAAAATGACTGCTTATGTAATTAGTCTAACAAAATGACTGCTTATGTAATTAGTCTAACATAATGACTGCTTATGTAATTAGTCTAACATAATGACTGCTTATGTAATTAGTCTAACATGACTGCTTATGTAATTAGTCTAACATAATGACTGCTTATGTAATTAGTCTAACATAATGACTGCTTATGTAATTAGTCCAACATAATGACTGCTTATGTAATTAGTCTAACATACACTATCTATAGAGCTTCACATTTAGAAAATTTGATTTAAAATTAACTCTAGTCAGAGACTGTATGCAAAATAATTATGCAAGTGGTTTGATGATGACATACAACTTACAGATTGATATAGAGAATAAAACGCTATATAAAAAACTTACAGCAGTATACAAAGAATAAAATGCCATATAAAAAAATGTACAGCATGAAAAAGGCATGCCAGCACCTTTACAACCACCACTGATAACATCAGGTAGTGAATCTTGTACACATCTTCCCTGTAGAAACATAAGATTGTAATTAATACTTCATTCAACACTGAAACTAACAAATTAATTTCACAATTACAGAAAAATGATGTTATCACATCCAAGTGGTCAAAAAGCGCAATCCACATATAACATGCTAAAGACCTCAGAAAGTAATATAGGAGGAGTAAAAATAATAAATAAATGCAGAGTACAACCTTTGCATAATTGAATAAACTCTGCTAGCCTTTGATTAAATTACAGTACTTACCTGCATCTGTAAAGTACAGATGCCCATAGAAAAGCAGCTGCCAAATATACCGTTGTGAAGACAAAGAAGAGATATGGGATGGGCATCTCTCCTGCAGAAAAGAAATTTCCAGGGGTGTACTCCACAAGCTTCACCTGGAACAAATTATTAACAAGTGAAATAAAATCTGTAATTAGCTTGTTACTATTCATCCAATACAAAAGATCACTGTTGACGGACTCCAAGCGATATGCTCACATAATCATGACTCAGAATGAAATTGATTTATAAGTTAGAGAACCAGCCAATCTGAGGTGGCATTTCAAATAATGTATCTTAAAGAATGTAATTTGCTATTTGTCTTAAAATAATTCCAGGAAAAAATTAATGCACTTCTTCAGGAAAAAGTAATATTTTCCATCAGTAATATTTTGCAATGGATACTTAACTTGATGACATGAACTTTAGGGATATAAACCTGTTACCTCCTGAATCTAGCCCTATTAAAAGACAAACTTTGGCCCATCATTATCATATATATATATAGATTACAATATAATAGAACATAGCAATTTCCTCCCTTTGCCACCACTAAGTATCACTAGATTTTAAATTATGCAACACAGCAATGAGGATGTTGCATGGTGGGGTGGCTGGGAGTGTTTTACGCAATATGACCTGTTTGTATTCTCAAAGAAACAAAAGGAGTATATTGAATAAGGGCAATTTTCTACCCCCATTCCAAATGTCCTTATATGATATATACTGTACATTGAAAAACTTGTCATGGGTTTTTTCCAAATTTAGTCTTCTTTAAAAATATAATTTTGCCAGAAAAATCTCATCGCGAGTCACCCATGTGTGCATCTCTTACACATGGATGATCTTTCCTACTTCATGATCCTGATTTGATTGAACGGACAAGAAAACAGGCATCACTGAATCTGCAAAGTCATCTGTGCATACAAAACCTTCAAAGTGGGATGCCACCATGAATAATCCTAGGAGATGCAAGAACTCTCGTTGGCTGAAATCCAAGTAATGTCATAAATAAAATGCGAGTTGGATCTCCTGTACTACACGAAGATGAGGGAGTCATACCCTATTGAGATCAGTGACTCCACACTGATTGGGATGGATGAACATTGAACCTTTTTACCAGAAAACCAAGATGATTAAAAAGTGACCGATCATTTCTGTCATTGAGAAGAACAGAACTCATCATATGTTTCTGAATGATGTCATCCAAGTATGCCTCAATCACTAAAAATCAAGTCAACTGGAACATGATTTTGTAAAGACTCCAGGGCTTATATTTAGTCCAAACAGAATAACTTGAAACCTGTAAACTTTGTTGCAGTAAGCAAACCAAAGAATATTTGTGGTTTTGTGTGTTTTTAAAAAGGCAATTTTGTCAGTACTTTGTTGCAGTAAGCAAACCAAGAAATATGTGTGACTATAAGTGCATAGGGACATGACAGTAAGCATTGTCAGATCAATAATGATGACATACTGGTTCTTAATAATACAGCATACCAGTCCCTAATAATACAGTATACAAGTCCTTAATAATACTGCATACTGGTCCCTAATGATAGATGGAAGGCATTCTAAAGCCTACAATACCTGGAATATCTCTTCAATGGCAGTCTTAAAAATGAACTCAAGTATGCTACACTGTGTTTAAAATCCTGTTCAGGTTATGCATCTATAACCAGATAAACCATCTCTGATAAGCCCTGGTAACTGCGATTAATCTGACATAAAAGTATGGACAGCTGGTTTGCTAGAATAATGGTCAGCACAACTACAAGTCATATGGAAGGCAGCATGGCCAGTATCAGAAGCACTGTGGCTGGACAGACAAGATTTGTCACTAAATTCAATATCATGGTAGGTATTTCACGATCAGCCTGGCAAAATGGATGGATATGTCACAAGTATCCATATACATGTAGAGAGATTAAGCTGAAGGCATATCTAGATGAACAAATCTATTAGTCAGACCCCAAATACTGAGATGGCTGTATGTCTTCAAAAGACAACAAAATATTTTTTATGGATCCATAAAAAAGATGCACCTGGACTTACCCACCCAAAGGCCACGCTTTCACAGGCAGAGGATGGGAGAAGGACTTACACTCACTAGGCTGCCTCAGAAGGGGAAGGGGGGGGGGGAATCTCTCCGTTTGTGTTACAATTACCTGTGGAAGTAAGAGAGGAATAAAGGGATACTATTTAATCAGAATACTAATTGCAGCACTTTTTCTTGTCAATGCATCTGTTTTTCAAAGGATGGCATTGATAGTTGTCGCAGCAAAACTTCTGTTTGGCTCCCAAATCTGAAGATGTGTTACTTTAGTATAATTTATTTTCATTGGGATCAATTTTCGTGGTTTTGTATTAATAGAAAGTGATTTTTGTGGTTACTTAAATTCAAAGTTTGCATATTAGTAGGTAATTTATTTCATGGTTTAACCTCTACAAATATCCAAAATAAAGAACACAAAGGAATAAAAGTATGCCAACGCAAATGATGGCCACATTTATGTTTAAAACAGTACTACCACCTGAGCACAAATCAAAAGATCTGGCAAATTCAATACTTACACCGTGCTTTTGACCAATTGAATAACATCAGTTGAAGCCGACCAAGCCATCAAGACTAGAACAATACTTTAATCTCTATGAGCACAAATAAAACACCCATCAAGATTAAGCAGTTTCACCATGTTTTCGTTTGAGTGTTCAACATCTAAGGAAGCTGACGCAGCCAACAAAACCAGACCATCAGTTATTAAAGTATATATGAATGATCACTTACTTAAAGCAATGTCCATCAAGTTGCACCATCAGTAGTTTCTGAAACCGCTCCAGTGGCCATATGGTGAGAGCGTCCACCACAGAAACGGGAGGTTGATGGTTTAATCCCCAACCGAGTTCGTACCAAAGGCTTACAAATATGGTACTAACAGCTGCCTCACTTGATACTCAGCATTAGTAAGTTAGTGTAAGGACTGGATGGCCTGGTATTAGGATAATATAACTGAGTGGGACATCATGCTACATGTCTTCGGCATGATGCCCAAGTGCTAGACATCAATATAAACTGCCTCACTGCAGACATAGTAGCGATATGACTGAAAAATTGTTAAAGTTACGTGAAAAATCCTAATCAAACAAACAAGAATGGTACTAGGCAGGGCCGGCGCTTCTGCTAGGCGAACTAGTCAGTCACCTACGGTGCTGGTCTAAGGGTTTATTTCATGATGGTTAGGTGGGAGTGGGTGTGAGTGGAAGGGGGGCCCCCAGATATCTGATCTCGACTAGTTCACCAAAATGCCTTGCACCATCGCTGGTACCAGGCTATCTTTTCTAATGTATTCAAAGGAGAAACATTCCTTTAGGGGATTATATCAGATATATGGATAACATTATCTATGAAAATAGTACAGCATAGGTCATCCTTCTACAGAGACATAAACACATGTGCATTATCCTTTTATTATGCTATACTGTAATTTCCCCATAAAAACATAGTATAATCATGACAAATAATGACGTGGGGCCCTGAGTGGCCTACTAGTCTAGAGCGCTCACCGTTACAGATAACTGCCATCTCATCTGTATCTGCGTGGGTTCGAGTCTCGGAATTGGCCAATATGAATATGCCAAAAAGCTTGCCAATAGCTAAAAAGCTTGCCAAAAGCTTCTTGTGGGTCAGTGGTTCTTTCTTTCCAGGGTTATCCTGGATTCATTCTCCACTATTAATACTGGCCACCATATAATACAAATCTTGTGCTTAAAATGGCATTAAACCCAACAAGAACAACAAATGAATACCCTGAGATCAGCTCCATGACACAAAGTTCAATGCCTAGCAGGGTTCCTGCAATATTTTAAAAATATAAATCCAAAACTTTTCCAAGACCCTTTTACCTATTTCAAGAGTACCTGTTACTAATTTACAACTTCTAATACATACCTAACACTTCAATTTAACACGAAAACAAATGTTACAGGGTATACTTCATCCTATCGAACAGGTCAGTCTCTTTTGAGTGCCACGAGCACAATGATTTTGAATTGCATTACAATCCTTGGATGTGGTCTAACTATGAATCTTACGGGGAATTAACAAATCGATTGTCAGTTAGATATTTTGGTAAAACTTTTGTGTCAGCAAACGAACCTCAAAATGAACCAAATTTCATGACTTTTTTCAAAATTTATGACTTATGAAAATTTCAAAACTTTTCAAATCCTTTGAATTGCTTTTCTGTAATTCAAAAACTTTTCCAGGACCTCTAAGAACCATGTCCCAGTGCTATTAGAGGAAAAGATTAGCGACTGCACATTAAGAATTCATATGATCATATAAGCGTGCACATTTCAAAATAAATTAATTACGTTTTTAAAAGTTCATCTGGACTTATATATTATTTACCACACGATGAAAGATATTGATTTTATTCTGCAAAAACCAAGAAACATTGGATAATTACTCAGAAATATATTTCAAATCATTGGTCACCATGCCCTTGTCCTATATTATTTGTGGTGTCTTGAAATTCAACGATTTGATGCATATATAAAAATATCAATATTGCCATATTAACCTTTTTAACCCTGTAATTATGTGATAACAAGTAACATTTTGAAACCCACCAATTGTCACATCTGCAGATGACCTATAAAGTATGTTAAATATATCCCTCATACACAAGTAATGAACACATACAGTTAGGTTCATACTTGATGAATCCTCTTCCTTCTGTCCAAGACAATTGTGAAAACAAAGACTTTACATGCCTTCTTCTTCATCCCTCTTTATAAAAACCCGAATTTGAAATTTTTTTTTTTAAAAAGATGAATCTTATGCTCCAGATTACATTTACTGTCGCCCTATTAAATGACCTTGATATATGACCTTAGGCCTGCAATCTTCCCATAACTCAGTAAAGAAACTGAGTAAGCTTTTGTGAAAGCATAATTATCTCTTTGCCCTGTACATCATGGTTTCCATCATAAAAAGGTTAATATCTTAAAATAGTCAGGCTCAGTTATTGAATGCACTTTTATGGGATTCATGCTTATTTCTAAAAAGATTTAACCAAATGCACGCAAATTAAACGCACTACCTAAATTGTTTCATTAAATCAATCTTATATTCAGAAATGTTTTACAAAAGTAGGGTAAGAAAGGAAATTCTCTTACTTATCAGTTCCTACTCAAATGTCATTGCTATTTAACTACCAACTAACACGATGTTTACCAGACACTTTTAGCTGAGTGGTACATAAATGAGGATTCTCACATTTGTAAGGATGGGTGGGAGTGTTAAATAGATAGCAATGTGATTTGGTAAGTATTATCAGATAAATATAGTTCAGTGAAGAGTGGATAAACAAATTTTAATTATGTATTACATACCTAATAATATTTTATCGCGTGCCACTTGCCAGTCTAAGCTAAATACTCCCCTTCCATATAGCGATTAGTAATAAGAGACTCAGACTTCAGTCTGATTGTTTTAGTTTAAAACAACATACAGTGTACCTTTTTCTTTTGACTTGGAAAAGCATTGAGGGACATAAGGGGATGTACGAGGAGGAAATGTTAGCAGTACTAGCAGATACATATTGCATATTACAAAAAGGAGTACATTTTAATAAAATAAACACATTATCTGCCAATATTGATTGCAAGAAATTACCATTGTATTCAGCATCAGCTATTTTAATTTCTTTTTAGGTACCACACGCTTAAAAGCGAGTATTTGTAAAACATCGTCGCTAAATACATAGTAAAGTACAACAGAATGCTTGCTCTGAGCCTTTATAAACATATCAAATAGTTTTACAAGCAGTCATGGCTAGTTGAATAGGATGTAGACATTGTTGTTTACCTGGAAAACGACTTAATTGATGTAAAGCACGATACATCGACTGACAATGTGTCTAATGTGGCGACTAGCCCTTTAAGGGTTAATAATCCTACATACTTCAAAACATTCAAACATTCACGCACCCAAAAAGCATCAACGAAAATCGAGAACAAAACAATGCACATACTCTTACAACCATGAGCTGGCAGATGACGTGGCTGTGCTGTCAAAACTAGACCCAACAAATGAATGTTTTCACCTGACATAGGTGACTGCCCTACGATGAGATGCATATCAGTTAAGGCTAGGGCATAGCAAACAGCAGATTGCTCATTCTGTGGGGAAGAATGAGAGGGACTGAAAGTAATGTGATCTATGTGTTCTTGGAGAAACATAATGTACTAAAAGAACGTATTATTCATTGCATATACTACCCAATTACATTAACATTTAGAAAACTGGTAAGTTAATAAAATGCAAATCAGCTCTCTATCATCATCACCCTTGTGAAGTAATATGCCTGCACCCTTAATAAAGGATGATTTTTCTCCTAATGTGATGGCAGCACAACCAGAAATAAATGAACTTAGTTCTGTGCAAGACAGCCGCATTGGGAAGCTGTTTCATTACCAATGATGTATGAGGCCAGTGCTTGAACAGTTATATCCTGCTTTCCTGTCTTATCATACCTGAAGACACTGGTGGATTCTGTGCACATTCTCAGTACAGCCCATTAGTATATATATGCATAACCTTGATTCTGCAGCCTCTCCTCTACTGAAAAATGCATCAAAGAAAGCTAGAGAGACTGATTGAACACACCAAATTCTGATTGCCCGTAGATGTCAGCCTGTTCTGCAATGTGAATCAAGTCTTATAGTGGAGCTTCAGAAAAACGGAAGACAGGGCCTTAAAGTGGTGTGAACCAAGTCATGTCCAGATGTAGGAGTGGATCAGTTTGGCAAACAATACAAGAAAGATGGGCTTGGATATATAAAAAGAATCTTTGTTATTACCAATATATCTGGAACATATCAGAAAATAGAGAATAATAACAGCTAGAGTGATAGGCACTAACTTCTCTGATAGGAAAACTAAGCGATTAGACACCTGAGGAATATATAATGGTGGGGTAGATGGGGTGACGTTGATGTGACAAAAACAGTTTATAAAAAATTTAAAGGAGGGACTTTTAGTTGTCAATAATATTACTATCAATGTCCCATGCCTCTTAGTCCAGGAATAAAAGGGACAACAGTCAATAGTTTGCAGCTTGGTGGACTAACATGGTATAAAGCCAGTTGAAGACTGATGATAAGAAAGTCTACTTCCTTTGGTGCAGTTGACGTCTCCTTTATAAAAAGAATTAGCAAGATGGTTCAGCCCTGAATGTGCTAGACTCAAACAGATATATAGTAACTGGCATATCAAAACAGAGTTCTAGGGATTTCATTCTTGCTTCACAGGATTATCCAACATAATCAGAATCTACTCAACATTATCAGAACTGCCTTCCCATATGTTCAGTCTTTCCAAGTATGAGAAGTGCTTTCATTGTCAAGAGGCCGATATTAAGTGTTTTATCCAGTTTCATCCACTCATTGCTCTATTGAATCTGGACAGCATGTGGGTATCTCCAACTTGAAAAACTAACATTGATTTAGACTGATGGGGGTGGGGTGGAGGGAGGGAGAGAGGTGTCATGGGTATTCCTACCTTTAACCATTTGCTCTCTTGCAACTTGAATCTGCTGAATCTGAAAGAGATTACAATCTGGTATTTTTATAACCTACGACAGGATGTGACTGTGCCAGGAGAGCCATCTGCTGAGGACACATATGTTGAGCACTGAGACAAAGTCCACCTATGCATTAATCTGGATAAGGACTTGAAAAACTCTTCGAAAACAATACAATAATATGCAGAGAACAATGTCAATACATCCTTTATCTAAATGTACACCTGAACAGAAGCTGAAAGTCTGCCATTGGTTTTAAAGACCCAAAAGTGCATTGGCCTCAGTCTGCCATTAGTTTATAGGACTTGACAGAGCCTTACGTCAGTTTTACATTGTTTTTTAAAGTCCTGAGAGAGCCTTAAGTATCCAGACTGGCTTCAAAATCACCTACACCACCTAACTTGAGAGCAAGAGCTTGACTGCCTGAAACAGATGTAGGATATACAAATGAGCTCCACAGCCCATCTGAAACAACAATTACACAATCGTTGTGCAGAAAGATGTTAATACAAGTCTGCCAAAAATGTAGAAGACATGTGGAACACATAAAGGTCACTAGTGAATAGCATGAATTGTTGAGAACCGGGAGCCTCTAGCTGCATAGGGTTTCGACACCATCCACGTGTTAGATCTGAGTGTGGTACAAAATCAAGGATGTCCATGACTTCACCTGAATGTAGTTAAGATCCTGTTTGCAATGCATGTTAGGATACAGTATACCACAAGGAAACGACATTGCAGATTGAGACGATGCAGCTGACCAAGCTGGGACTGATGGCATAATGTATACAGTATAATGTGGAATGCAGGCGAGAGATGTTGGCCGATCTGGGTGGTCAGGAAACCATTTCCAGCCAAAACAGATGGCTCCAGTGCCTGGACCGCAATGCAAGCATTAAACACCACTGTTATCTAAACAACAAACCCATGGCATAAGATGGCTGGCCCAGATCCATATTATGTAACCCATGCAGTATTCCTACTGGTACCATTTCCCTGCATGGGCATGTGGAAAATCAGATTGCAACTTTGAAATCAACTCACCAGAAGCATAATACATGCTGCTCTATAGTATTAGTCAGAACATCTGAGACTCCAAGATCAACCTATCTATATCTAGAAAAATACAACTTCCATGATTCATGATGTGACCATAGCGATAATTTCAAGAAAAATCTTTCTTTTTATTTGGGGGGGATGTCTTTAGTGACCTTGAAACTTCTGCATTTATTGTATAGAGATGTCACAATTGAAAATATAGACACAGAAAAAAGACGATGCAATAAATTAGCACAAACTAAGTGAATTTCATGAAGAGAAATACCTTGGAGATAAATGTGTGAATATATTACTGTGTCTCCTATTCACTATCATAAATGCACATGCAAGCATGGCTGACACATGTGACTTACTCTTAAAGAAAAAATGAACTTACAAACGTCAGTTACGAGGCAGTGAACTTCATTTTCCCGATAAAATTCATGTGACTTGGTAATGTATTCGATGAAGAAATGATGTCAGTTTTTGATAGAAAAAGAAAAGGAAAAGCTTCACATCATTCTGCACTTTGAAAAAAAACCAATTTGACATCGAATGTTCTTAAAAATTATATCTTACATTTTTTCAAATTCCTGAAACATTATATGAGCAACCGCCAACCTGCAATTAAGAAATATATCCTCAAACAATAAAGACTGTAAATAATAAAGATAACTGAGCTCTTCATTCTCTAATTTGAAACTTATAAGAAATGAATACTGTATACAACATAATTAGTTTAGTCTTACATAAGCACTGAGGTGTCCACTGTTATTCAATAAAGGTATGGAGGTCAGCAACTTATTGTCAGTTTCATTGCTCGGAACATCTGGTTTCCTGCTTCCAGTTACAGTTTTGCCTCCATCTGAAGTGATCAAAGATTTTAAGGTTGTACTAATAGAAGCTTTAGTGTCAGGAGTAGCCGTAGAAGCTGACATTTTCTCAGAAATAGTTGCAGCATCATTCGGATTCTTTGCTCTTCTAGCCCTGTTAAATAAGTATTGGTCACTAGTGATACTAGATGTATCTTGCTCTGCATCTCTTTTGGTTTTGCTCTGTTCATCCAGTCGATTTGTGATGATGCGATTCTTTAAATCCTTATCTCTTCTTTCAATTAGAATCCTGAAATATAATGTTGTACATCATTAATAATATACTTTTGTCATGGCTGTAAATAAAATTATGTCACAGAAGCATGAGGCAAGCTGTACATTTTGCATTAACGAGAGAAAGCACTGTGCCTTACTCAAATTTATGTGGAAAATACAACTAGTCTTGATCAGGGACACACCACAGCAGACAAACTGGTCGGATCCAATGGTAAGAACTAAAACTATACTATTTTTTTTGTAGAAGATCAGGTACACTAGCCACATAGCCTGAGTGGCTTCAATAAAAGCTGTATACACTATAGCTACCAATAACAGCTATACAGGATATATTTTTAGTTAACAGCTGTAGACATTAGAGGTACAATATCAGCTGTATACATAATAGCTGTAATAACAACTGTATACACTATTTGTGCATTACTAGCTGTATACACTAGAGCTACAGTAAAAGCAGTATACACAATTACAGCTGTATACACTATATGTGCATTACTAGCTGTATACCCTAAAGCTACAGTAACAACAGTATACACAATAACATCTATATACTATATGTTCGTTACTAGCTGTATGAACTAGAGCTACAGTAACAGATGTATACACTACGTGTGCATTACTAGCTGTATACAGTAGAACTACAGTAGCACCTGTATACAGTAAAAGCTGCATTACTAGCTGTATACACAAGAGCTACAGTAACAGCAGTATACACAATTACAGCTGTATATACTATATGTGCATTACTAGCTGTATACATTAGAGCTACATTAACAGCAGTATATACAATAACAGCTGTATATAGTAAAAGCTGCATTACTAGCTGAATACATTAGAACTAGAGTAACAGCTGTATACACTTACCTGCATAAACTATAGTTGCAGTAACAGCTGAATACACTATAGCTTGTATGCACTACTTCAAGAATGTCTAAGAAGGCTGATTTTAGTACAGGTATTTTCTTTAAATTAAGGGCTGCAAGGGACAAACATCCTACTGGCCAAAAGGAATTTCAAGGAATAGATTGATTATTCTTTTAACAGCCACATGCTGAAACAATCTAGCAACTATGCTTGATAAAAGATCAGCACCTTTTTCAATTAGCACA
Source organism: Unio pictorum (assembly GCA_030141615.1). Lineage (NCBI taxonomy): Eukaryota > Metazoa > Mollusca > Bivalvia > Unionida > Unionidae > Unio > Unio pictorum. Next base: position 2,388,235 of record JARLTB010000090.1, read on the forward strand.
TCTAGTTTATAAAGCCATTTGGTAAAATCACATGTGCTTACATGATGACTTAGTGATGATGACCCTCCGACTATGTCTAAAAAAGTCAACAAAGAGGGCCCCACAAGAATCAAGTTCAACCTTGACAAGCTAAAAGACCCAGAGGTATTGGAAGCCTTCCAGGCAATTATAGGAGGAAAATTTGGCCCACTGTTACTTCTTAGTGCAGAGAAGACAGTTATAGACACACTGATCGACACATTTAACATAGCAGTGACCCAAACAGCCAGTGAGATCCTTGGCAAACATCGACGACTAAAGAAACCTTGGGTTACAACTGACATACTTGATCTGTGTGACAAGTGTCGAGAGCTAAAGAAGAAGAAGTCAGAAGTAGAAGATGCAAAACAATACAGGGAAATCAATCAGGTTATCAAGAAAAGCATCAAAAAGGCAAGGGAGACATTGATTGAAGACCAGTGTAACGATATAGAAAACAGTCTAAAGAAAAATAATAGCAAAAAAGCATACCAACTGGTGAAAGACCTGACCAGTGTAAACCAAGGACGCTCCTACATCATTCAAGATCAGAAAGGGAATTGTCTTACAAAAGAACAAGACATTCTTAAGAGATGGACAGAATACTGCTCATACCTGTACAACCACAGACCTACAGGGGACCCAGACATATTCAACACCACATCAGTGACCAACGCTGACATCTACCGCATCCTCCGAGAAGAAGTAGAGGCTGCAGTGGAATCATTGAAAAAAAGGGAAGGCAGCAGGAGTAGACAACATCCATGCGCAACTAGTCCAACAAGGGGGTGAACCCATTATAAGCGCTCTACTAAAAATCTGCAACACGGTCTGGCAGACAGGGGAATGGCCAACACCATGAACTCAGTCACTCATAGTAACTTTCCCCAAAAAAAGCAACTTGCAGCAGTGTCAGAACTATCGTACGATCATTCTATAATGCCACCCAATCAAAGTCATGCTAAAATCATATTAAACAGACTGAAGCCGCGGGCAGAGGAAATCGTAGCTGAAGAACAGGCAGGCTTCAGACCAGGGCGAAGCACAACTGAACAGATTTTCAACCTGAGAATACTATGTGAGAAATACCTCGAGCATCAACAAGACCTTTATCATGTTTTTATAGATTTTAAGAAGGCGTTCGACAGGGTATGGCATGCAGCCCTTTGGTTTACCATGAAGCTGTACAACATCAATGCTAGCCTGATCAAAGTCATAGAAAGCCTTTACAGCAAGGCCACCAGTGCAGTATGCTTCAATGGTCAAATAGGAGATTGGTTTAGGACAACTGTGGGAGTCAGATAGGACTGCATGCTTTCACCTACTATCTTCAACATCTTCCTTGAAAGAATCATGACAGATGCACTGGAAGACCATGAAGGAACTGTCAGTATTGGAGGCAGAATAATAACGAATCTGCGCTTTGCTGATAACATCGATTGCCTTGCAGGAAAGGATTAGGAGCTAGCTCAATTGGTGGAAAAACTGGACAGGACAGCTACTGCTTTTGGTATGGAAATCAGTGCAGAGAAGACCAAATTGATGACCAACAACACCAGTGGCATCATCACTGATATCATGATTAGTGGCCAAAAACTGGAAACATTTAATAGATTCAAGTATTTAGAAGTCATCGTGACAGACGAGGGGTCGAAACCAGAAATATTGTCCAGGATTACTCTGACAATAACAGCAATGGCAAGGCTGAAGACAGTTTGGAAAGACAGAAACACCTCAGTCAGCTTAAAAATCAGACTGATGCGCTCCTTGGTTGCATCTGTATTCCTATATGCCTGTGAATCATGGACCTTCACAGCGAATCTCAAAAGGAGGGGTTACAAGCTGTTGAAATGAGATGCTTTTGAAGGTTGCTTGACATTACATATAGAGATCTTGTCACGAATGAGGAAGTGAGAAACAGAATTAAGCAAGCCATTGGGCCCTATGAAGAGCAATTGACCATTGTGAAGAAGCGCAAAATGAAATGGTATGGACATGTAAGACGATCAACAGGGCTTGCTAAGATAATGATGCAAGGTACTGTGCAGGGACGTCGAAGGAGAGGAAGACAGAGGAAAAGATGGGAGGACAACATCTCAGGGTGGACAGGACTGAAGTTGAGTGACACAGTGAAAGTATCACAGAACAGATTGGAATGTAGGAAGCTGGTTGTCAGGTCATCAGTGGTGCCCCAATGGTCGGCAAGACTAAGGGATAGATAGATAGATAAATACATGATGATGTTGATTATTGGTCTTAAAAACTGTTTCTAAAGAGCCTAAACAATTCTGTAGCTAAGTTGTATTTCTGGATATGCTCATTTTTGTAGAATTGTGCTAAGATCTGATTGCCATAGAGAACTTAAAAGGTGATATAAATTATATCAAAATAAAAACAGAAAATACTTAGCACAGACGTTAAACTAGATACAGAGATACAATGTCACACATGAATGGAAGGAGAGCCAGGGTCAACTTTATAATTAATAGACTACAAATTAAACTAATCAACTTACAAACTTTTGTGGAAGTCAAATCTGAAGAAAACAATGGAAAATGTCTTCTGCTTATCTTCATCTGTTTTGTCAGAGTGATTGAAAATGCAGGTCCTATCATTCATCTCCTAAAATATAAATAAAAACCACAAATGATAAAGGCAGATAAATTTACTTAATAAGTATTCTCCAATCCATAATACTTCTTGGAAGTGAAGCTCTTGCTTCTAATTAACCGAAACTTGATTCGATCTCAGACATACGGTTGGTCAATGATTTAATATAATCCAATCACAAGTCAAAATGAAAACTGTTTGGGTCCTCAGCTTGCATCTTTCAAGTTACGTGAATTTAAATGTGACCGTGATGGCACATATCAGCATCATCCTCAAAACCTATGATGGCATACATCAGCATCATCATGAAAACCTATGATGGCATATATCAGCATCACCATGAAAACCTATGATGGCACATATTAGCAGCATCATGAAAACCTATGATGGTACATAGCAGCATCATGAAAATCTATGATGGCACATATCAGCAGCATCATGAAAACCTATGATGGCACAAATCAGCAGCATCATAAAAACCTATGATGGCACAAATCAGCAGTATCATGAAAACATATGATGGCACATATCAGCAGCATCATGAAAACCTATGATGGTTATCAGCAGCATCTAGTAAACCTATGATGGCACATATCAGCATCATCATGAAAACCAATGATGGCACATACCAGCAGCATGATGAAAACCTATGACGGCACATATCAGCATCATCATGAAAACCTATGACAACATATATCAGCATCATCATGAAAACTTATGATGGCACATATCAGCATCATCATGAAAACCTATGATGGCACATATCAGCATCATCATGAAAACCTATGACGGCACATATCAGCATCATCAGGAAAACATATGATGGCACATATCAGCAGCATCATGAAAACCTATGTTGGCACATATCTGCATTATCATGAAAACATATATTTATGTTGCTATCTATTTTGGAGGAGAGGCAATACAAATATTTTCAAGAGTCCAGCTGTATTTGATGTCAGATTACCATCCATTATCATTTTTACAAACTATACATTGCAAGTCTTTTAGCGAAAACATATTTTGATAGGACCATCAATTCAAGTGAAATTGCAATTAAAACAAATTCTAGATGGCCATTATGATGGCAATATTGCATATCCTGTCAAAATATTTTCATTGAGGATGAATTAAATATAACAATAAGTCTTCATTGATGTTGATTTGACGTTTCCATTGTTGATAAGAAGATCTTTAGGATGGCTGCAATGGCCTGCATCTCACACATCAGAATTGCAACATTTTCATTCAGAACAGGCTGGATATAAAAATTATTGCAGTGAAAACCCTACAATGCCATTCAAGAGGCGTTGCAATAAAACGTTTCTCGTATTGGCTGCTCTGGTGGCCGTACTGAATTATTAAGCAAGACTATTTTCAGTTGGGACAAACTAGACCTGGAATGAAGGTGCATGTGTAAAGTTTCATAAGAATTCTCAATGTAGTTGAGAAGAACTAGCAATGGCAAACTTGGACAGCAGACAACATGCCATCTGGATTATGACCAGTACAGCAAAAAGCAGGATTTTCTTTGAATAGCCAAGGGTACAGGCAACCCAAAATAAAACGACAATGTATAGAATAATGTGCAAAGTATTAAGCCTGCAATGTTTCCAAAATCTCTGAACACGCACATGGTTTAAAATAGCTAAAATGGTGCCATTTAAACAAAATGATAAGAGACTTGGTCTTTCAAACTATCTCCCAATTACTATATTAAGCTCAGTGAATAACTCATTGCTATTACATCCCAAACCTCACTCACATTGTGATTATTTATTTGCTGTACTTCTTTTACCTCTTATTATGACAGTATTAAGTTTTAACACATTTTTGTAATCGTGCAAAATTTCGTAGAGAACATTTCATAGTTTATTTTATCGGGTCAGAATGCTACATACCCATTACATAAGGGCTAGTCTAGCAATAAACTGCTGACTGTAAAAGAGAGAGGGGACCAGCTCTGTTTAGGGCATTAATGAGATTTTAAAAATATTTGCTCGGCTAATAGATAGTGCAATGATAATGTAAGTTAATTACAAGAGGTGAGAGTGACTAGTGACAATTTTAAGAAGTCAGGGTTCATTTGAAAGAGGTGTCAAAAAATCATATTTCTAGAATTGTTTTTAATAAAGACAGACTAGAGAGGTGTATTATGACTTTGATGGGAATGATACAAGTTTGGCAGCTAAAGAAGTAATCTTGATTGGCTAACTTAGACTCCAGTGAATGTTCCCCAGAAACAATTTCATCTTGCAATTATCAAACAACGAAGAGATAAAGTCTCAGAGACTCTGCGAAAAATTAATAAGTAATTTCACTTTCATCTAAACCATAGTAATAATAATTCATAATAAATTAATCGGTAAGTTCTCTTGTATCATAACCATAATAATAAAATGTCATAAAAAATAATAGGTAATTTCTCTTGTATCAAAACCATAGCAATAAAAATTCATAACTAATTAATAGGTAATTTATCTTGTATCAAAACTATAGTAATAATAATTCATAATAAATTAATCGGTACGTTCTCTTGTATCTAAACCATAGTAATAATAATTCATAATAAATTAATAGGTAAGTTCTCTTGTATCAAAACCACAGTATTAATAATTCATAATAAATTAATAGGTAAGTTCTCTTCATTCAAAACCATAGTAATAATAATTCATGATAAATTAATAGGTAAGTTCTCTTCAATTAAAACCATAGTAATAATAATTCATAATTAATTAAAAGGTAAGTTCTCTTCAATCAAAACCATAGTGATAATAATCAATAATAAATGAATAGGTAATTTATCTTGCATCTAAACCATAGTAATAATAATAGCAGCAGAGAGAGCGAACAGACTTTCTCTAATTGGGGTATATTTTAAGCAAAATATTCTAAGTCTCCATTTGCCAAACTGAGACTTAACAATTTAGAGCTCTGTTTGTCAAACGGAGCCCTCCTCAAAGGGTAAAAAAAAAGATACCAACATCGAGAGCATCCACCCTCTCTGCTGCTATGGGTTAACTAAATATTTGATCAAGTCCGACACGATATCTCGTCCGAGGGTCTGATAAATTTATCGTCACAAATCCGTGTGGGATTGACTGAGCGCGGCTAAAGAAATTTCTAAATTTATTATGATCCATATCGCCACCGCACCAAGTTTGCCAAATATTTCTAAGAGTATATATTTCAACTCCGTTAAATACACACGGCATATTGCAGTTATCTCTGATCAATTTTGGTATTTGAGTGTAACGTTGAGTGACATATATCACATCAGTGTTTTTATGTCTGCCTCTGGAAAATATCCTAGCAGGATTATTTTAATTATCTAACATGATATCATCATATACGACTAAATTGTTAATACTTCCGTCGATGGAGTCAATGCTAGGTGCCTCTTCGATATCGGTTATAAACTCAATAACATCATCGCCGTTAATTTCTAGCGCGGTTTCGTTAAAATCTTTTAACACTTCATAGCATCGTTGATCGTCTAGACTCGGAGCAATCAAATACAACTTATCCCACGCCATCCATCTCGTTATCAAATTAAGTAGCAGTTGTGTTTTAACACTTCCAGATGGTCCGATTATAATCGCGCGAATAGAATTTGGTAACATTGAATGGTGTTTAATAGGTTCCCGTCGTCTCGTAGATGAATAATCAATTACATTCATGCTGTTATATATAAATTATGGATCTATATTGTGTGAAATGTAAGACGCGTACTGGCACAAATGACTTGACGACGATTACAACGAAAAATAATCGATCAGCGCTTTCTGGTAAATGCGCATAATGTAGTACGAAGAAATTTAGATTTATTTCCACGAAACCTTTAAAAAAAAGGAGGAGGTGATATTGCAGCCAAGTTAGTGAAACTCCCAGGGACACCGTGGGCAAAATACTCAGAAGAAAAGCACCTTCCAGGGTATAGTTATTGTGGACCGGGAACAAGACTCGATATCAGACTCGATGACCAAAACCAACCCAAACCCGGTGAATATCCAATAAACGCTATTGATAAGGCGTGTCATGCTCATGATGTTGCTTATAAAAGCAGCAATCTTCAACACAGACATATCGCAGATGTAAAATTAATTTATGCGTTGAATGCTATTCCTGATAAATCATTCCCAAAAAAATTGGCTTCGTGGTTGATAAAATCCGCTATGAAAGGCAAATTGATGTTAGGTGCTGGTAATTAATAATATGGAATCTATTTATTATTCTCCGAGAGGATACTGGAAAGGCAAGGCAGCAATCAATAAACTCGCTAGCGTATCAAAGGTGAAAAAAACCACTGCATCGAACTGGTTATCCAAACAGGTTATATGGCAAATTTATCTACCAGCGCCTAAACCAATTAACTACTCGCATTTTGATGTGACTGTCCCTAATGAAGTTCATCAAGCTGATTTATTGTTTCTACCACATGACAACAGTTACAAATACGCGTTAACGTTAGTTGATGTTGCGAGTCGATACAAACAAGCAGAACCGCTGAAGACAAAGTCGGCCACTGAAGTAGCTTCTGCATTTGAAAGGATTTATCGACGAGGCCCACTACGCTGGCCAAATCTATTACAAGTTGATCCTGGCAAGGAATTTCAAGGCGCTGTTTTATCAGCGATGAAACATCACAATGTCACCATCAGACGAGGGCATACTGCGCTACATCGCGATCAGGCAATTGTGGAACGATTTAATCGGACTCTTGCAGAGCGGTTATTTGGATATCAATACGCGAAGGAGTTTATTCAGGATAAAAGATCCCGTGAATGGGTCAAGAGATTACCAGCTGTGATTACCGCGCTCAATAACGAGATTACTCGAACAATTAACATGAAACCTGTCAACGCGATTAAGAAAGCGTCTATACCAAAAATGGAAATCCAAGGGATTTCACAAAAAGATTTCAAAGAACCAATTCTTGGTAGTAATGTCACTGTTAGGTATTTATACGAACCAGGAGAGCTTGAAGGTGGTAAAAAAGAGCTACCTATCCTATTTGGAGCGTCACGACGATCTACGGGTAGACCAGCAATCTATAGACTGGATTCAACTGCTCCTCAGCGAGGATTTACTCGACAACAACTGCAAGTGATGCCAGAGGATACTCAATTACCACCGCGTGGTCTTAACTAGCACCTAAGGTGCTGGCACCTCTGCGTCTGTTATAATCAAGACATGTCAGCATCACGTTGTCGTTGGTATGACCAATGCTGTTATTTTTTCTATCTACGGTAAATTGCCGAGGGTCTTTATCCGACCAACTTCAACTCATTATACAATTGCAACTCGCGCAGTGATTATTCTGTTGTTGTTTCAATGTCATTATTAATTCAGCATCAATGTCAAATTTTCGTTTATTTTTTTTATCCTGTTGTTTATAACCAGAGAGTTTTTTTCTGATTATATCCTTGACGCTGTCGGCGCTGATAATATCACTTATTGCATTGTCCGTAGGATTTTCAAGGACAACTCTTCGAAGTTGATTTATTCGCCGTGCTCTGGACACTGCAAGATAGACTACATTCGACCATTCGATGCGATTGTCTATTATCCAAATTATTGTATCTGTGATAGTTAATCCCTGTGAAGAGTGTATTGTTACTGCATAACCTAACGTCCATGGTGATTTATCAGCGCGTAATGCATCTTCAACGACGCTGATATCAACCAGCACAATATCATTTAACACTAAATTCTGCTTTTAACGCTGTCCTGGAATATCAACTTTAATATTCTGTTTTCGTGTATCCGAGGGTCTATAACATAATGGCACTGGAAGTGTTGCAAATTTTTCTTTATGCAATTCAAATAACTTCATCTGAAGTGTGTCTCTGACTATTTTTCTACTTGTAATTATCAAATCATTTGGCCGCCACGTTTCCTAAAAATAATTCATTGGAGTTTCTGAAATTATTTCACGCGCTATTTCACACTGGATTTTATCCGGTTGTAATCTAATTAGCGCTTTGAATTCTCTTAATTGTTCATCAAGTGATCTATAATCAGTGTTAATTTCTTCATAATAGTCTACAAAACCCTTTAGCCATTCCTGTGGGGATGCACCGACAAATGGTGGTGGTTGGCCGTGATCACCGCATATGACGGCTTTTGTGTTTTTGTTTAACAACCAATCAAGAAATGTCTGTAATACTCTCAACGATACATTGCATATTTCATCCCAGATTATGATTTCAGGAATGAATTTATCGCCCATTCGATCAGGAGTCCATGTATCGCCTTTCCATCGAAAGAAGCTGTGATAAGTACAGGCTTTTACTCCCCGCGCTATCATATCTCTGGCGAGTTTGTGAGTTGGTGTTAACGCAATCATGGTTGACCGACGAAATAATTCAATTACACGAATTGTCTTTCCTGCCCCACCACCGCCGTTTTAAATAAACTGTCTTGTATCTACATATAGGATCATATACGGGTGGTGCATTAGAAAATTCTGATTGAATTTCAATGGGGTTACATGAAAGATATTTATCATCCATGGCAACGTCTGCGGATTCACAATACTCATGTAGTGTTTCCTTTTTAAATCGCCAACGTCCCCAATTTTCCTCGGGATCTGTGAATGCCGCTACATCCGATTTGTATTTATTGTGTATATACATCAAATCAGTAGCTACTCTAACCGCGGTATTAGGAAATCTATTTATCATCGAAAATAGATTAATAGAAGCATAGGCTAGCATAGAACTTCTCAAATGTGTGTACTGGGAATTATATCCATCACAGTAGGTAACAACCGTACCCAATTTCTCACCATTGGATAGAAAAGCATCCTTACGGGATACAAGTTTTCCGTGTTTCGTTAAATCCGCTACAATAAAATCGTATTCTGTGTTGTCTATGATCAACCTCGAAGAGTATTTTGCATTGTCATATCTTCCACCTTGAGTGAATTTACCAATTATTCTTCGTCCGAAATCTTTGGCTTCTTTGTTTTTAATTTCAAATAACTCCTTAGACAATTTCATGATTTCTTCTTCATTGAAATCTGGAAAATGCTCTCGGTTATTGCTAATTATACGATCTAAATCGGGTTGTGGTAGCCAAACTTCTTTCTGAGCTCGATAGCATATAATAGCTTCACTAACAATCAACGATATCAGCATACCACAATCAATCATATACCGCAATAACACAATTGGCATCCAATGTTTTTCAGATAGGTGTCTACCAATCCAAAGATAACTACACGGATGTAACCCTGTAGCGAGTTCAAATGATATCACACGAGTGAATCCGGTTAAATCAAAATCGGGTAATGGCCCATTAATCGCAACACGAGTCATCTCATATGTTGGGTGTCCAAATCGTGTAAAGTACTCAGCGCATTCTCCATACCCGAGAAAACTTCCAGGATAACACGCGGATATATCAATTGAAATCATACCATCACGTGAGTATTTTGTATTCCACAGTCCTCCATGACCAAATTTGACGCAACTCAATTTAACGTCCTCGAGAAAATCACTTCATGTTGGACGCCATGAGTTTTTTTTCTCTTGAAAAGTGAGCTACCACTGATGGAATAATAAAACTATCCGTGAGTAGTTTTTCATGGAAACTCTCCGGTGAAAAATCATTAGCAATTTTTCTCATTCTAGTATCTAACTCTTCAACGCGATATAATTCACCATTTGGTCTTACAAATTGATCAAATCCTGATTCGGAATCAGCACTACTAAGTAACCACACTGACACAGGATCATCTTTACACAACGCATGAATAGCATCAAATAATTTCTCTTCATAGAAAACATCCCTGAGGAATTTTTCAGGGATATATCTCACGATTCGTTCTCGTGGAAATATTGTTACTGCAGCCGTCCACGCGTGTTTGTTATGATCAATAATTTCAATTGGACCTCCTCGCGATTGATATTTCGGTTTGTATAATACTTCTCCGGTTATTGTCGTTACTGATATTGGGAATTTTAATGTTTCTTCTAATTTAGCTATATCATAAATCGTTGCACCGTGTTGTTTCACTGTCAGTTCCCATTCGGTTATTTTCCTACGTCGCAAATCAGTTAGTTTATTTCCTCGGGATGCATTTGTGAAGTGTTCCATTATCCGTGTTGCTACACAATTCAGTGAACTAGAATATTTCATAGGAGCTAGTTTTGCAATATCGGGTTTATCATTTAACGGAAATATACCATAAACAACTGATGTTACAGGATAAGATCTCTCGTAGTATGGTTTGTCAATTCCAGTTAGAATTCCTGGTTTGGAATCTCTACTCACAATGATAGTTTTTTATCCTTGAGGATTGGTTCAAATTTATCCCTGATAATCCATTCACCTTCGACTTCGATAATGAATTTTATTCTGAAAAAATACCTCCTACCGCCAAAATGTGAAATTATTTCAGCTGCTCTTTCATCGTTCATAGTAGCATCGATGTTGGGTACATTGATATCTTCATCAATAATTCGAAATGTCGACCAACAGTGTGCTGCACCGTCTCGGTAGAATTCATTAAAACACTCTCTGATTTTACCCAGTATAGTTCTATCACCGATTAGACGTTTTGTTGTATCAGTGACTCTATCGAGATTGAATTTAGCATTTTTCCAAGGCTTAATTTTCGATAATCTCTTTAACTCTTTCATATTATAATTAAAACAAGTATTTACATAGAAAAATATATTATATAATGAATCATTGCAAATAGCTTATGATTGGATCAAAGACTCAGTGTAACAAATCATGCAGAAATGAATTCTGTGAGTATCATATGCAAAGCGTGAGAAACAGTTCGAAAGGTACTCTCCCGTGCCTCCATTGCGGGGTAGGTGTTAGAGGCAAATCAGAGTTATGTATCAATTGTGGTGGTAAGCGTTATAGAGAGTGAAGCGTTATTATGACAAAAAAAGAATAAAAAATCCTGACTCTGTCAACTACGTTGCCAACGGCAAAATCATAAAAACTGCCCTGGACTACATAGAAAGATTTCCCAATGTTATAATTCAGCCAATCAACGAATTAGACAAATAAAAGTATTATGTATACAAATGAGCCAAGAATTTCAACGACATCCTGTTATTGCAAACTATGAAGCCTCTCGTGATGGTGTTGTTAGACACTGTAGACTCAAGAAATCTGTTGGGTGGGATAATGGTATGGGATATTTGATATTTAGAGCTGGAGGGAAAATGCATCTGAATCACCGTTTCGTCTATGAAGTATTTAACGGATTGATCAAGGATGACCTTGTTATTGATCACATTGATGGTATTAGGACTAATAATTCCTTAAATAATTTAGAAGCCGTTACACAACGCGAAAATATTAAACGAGGAGGGACAGGTTATTATAAATCAATTGGGAAAAGACCAGTAAGATCGTTTAATACTGACAACGAGGAAATAATTTTTCCGTCTTTGAAAAAGGCTGAAGAGTATTTTGATATTTGTTCCTCCTCAGTTCAAAAAGTAGCAGAGGGAATTTATCAAACCGCTTTTTCAAAACGTTTTTGTAAAAATATTCGATTTGTTTATGTATAATCGTATATTGTTGATTAGCGGAGACAACTCGCTTGGGTATCTCCGTGTGACAAATCACCAATGACAGAGTTACCCTTGGTGAAACCAAGGAGGTGGTTTTTGATTGGCTGTTATAATTGTCATACATATCAACCTGATCTGTTTGTGAAATCATAAATGATTTTCATCGTAAATTATTTTCATAGAAAACAAAATTGATCATAGTGTTTACAAACAATCGTATTCTTTTTTTAATGTTTTTAAGCAGCGACTGTTAATTCAGCGCTGTCAATAATCAGAATTATACACAACAAGGAATAAAATCACACAACTCTTTGTTTGATACTTCCTTGTATTTAACAGTTTATATACTACCTCGTCTGTTATATACTTGGGCTTTAGCGAAGTTCAAGTACAAACTCAAATCACACCGTCACACGAGGTGTGAATGTTATTATTGACATTCAAACTGGGTTGATTTTGGGGTTTGTTTTTGCACCTGAATGTAGAATAGCCCACGCGTCATCCATTGTCATTTCATTCATTGTTTATACCATCATCATCCTATAATCTATTGTTGTACCGTCCTTAATTACGTATTCATTCATTGCATTGTATATATGCCATTATCATCCTATAATCTATTGTTGTACCGTTGTTATCCATTGCATTGTATATATACCATTATCATCCTATAATCTATTGTTGTGTGCCGTCCTATATGTATACAACCGCCATACACACTAGATCATTGGGGTTGAATGTGCCGTCCTATATGTATACAACCGCCATACACACTAGATCATTGGGGTTGAATGTGCCGTCGTCATCCATTGCATTGTATATATACCATCATCATCCTATAATCTATTGTTGTGTTCTGTCCGTGCGTCCACATTCACCGAACGTATCCTCTTGTAGGTCAAACCCGTTATTTGACGAGTTAGACTCTACTCACAGGGGAATACGCTTCGTGATTATATGTAACCTATTGGCGCCGCTTGATGTATAAACACCAAGGGGGTTCCAAACGGGTGATGTGTAATGTGTTGTCCTATATGTATACAACCGCCATACACACTAGATCATTGGGGTTGAATTGTGCCGTCGTCATCCATTGTGTATATACCATCATCATCCTATCATCGCATAAAGCTTCTAGACGTGCTAAGATGACCAACACCTTAGGGGGTCCAGAATTCATTTTGTGAAACTCAAAGAGTTCTCATTGTGGATTTTCACTCGAAGATGGAATTGAATTAAACATATCACTTTTTTATATAATATGAATTCTGAAAATATCGGATGCATTATTTCTGAAATTAGTAAATTAAAACATCAAAATATTCAACTATCATCGGGGTTAAATTGCAATCAAATAATGACCGATTTTGAGGATATGGAATTTGCACAAAACAATGGAAAGTATGTCCTCTCGAAGCAGTATTATCTAATCAAGCGCATTCAAAACTTTATCCGTGAGAGTTTAGTTTATCATGAAGACGTTAGTGTGTTTGTACCATTATGTACGGTCGTAGAAGCTGTTAGAAAACAATTAGGTGCCGAGTATGAACAAAGAAAACTTATCAATTCCAAGGCGAAACAGATAAAAGCTCTAATCGAGCAAGCTGAGTCCTACCCTTAGAGAGCCTCTTGTATAATTTCCGTGTACACAGGTAACGATGAATGTCCCACATTCACGTGAGTTTAGTCAAACAAAATACAATGAGAAATCTATACCAATCACAGTAATCACTTCTGTGATGCACACGGTTGCAAAAATAACGTAGTAATTTTATTTTTACTTTGTGAATTGCAAAGCAATTCCACTCTTTGCGTTTCGATTGCTATGAAAATCCACGATGGGAACTCATTGAGTTTCACAACTTGAAATTGCTTTGAAAATCTTTGATTTTTAATTTGACATTAGTGATACTCTTTCAATATGGTAGGACAATCACTGACCACACGAAACGCAAAAGAGCGGCTGAATGCTATTAATAAACTCCTCCCACTTCCTGACAGTGTACGGGAAAAGTTACAACAGCGACAACTCCTTCAAACTGATTTTACAGAGGTTTCTGAACAACGTTTTAAGCCGATAATCAGTGCAACTGAGGGTGTAACATCAGCAATTTCTAAACAAGAAAAAAAAAAACAAGAAGAATCCTTTCTCCCTGTGTTAGAAAAAATAGCAAAAAGATCTAAACAAACAAAAAAATCATTACAATCACTTCCTGGTGATATAATAACTACTGCAAGACGACAAGAACACCAAGAACGAGAACTTCAGGAAGAAATTAAACGATTAGGTGATATTGATATTTCCTCACCACCACCTGAACCACTTGAAGAGTTTCAAGAAGAGGAGGGAGTTGTTTCCGCGAAGAGTGGTGTTCCCTTTATAGACAAACTCATTCTGAGGGGTATAGAACAAATAAGACGAATTCAATTAATAAAAACCAGCAATTATGAGGATTTTGGTAATTTTGCTGCTCAAAGCTATTATTCAAAAAATGACTTTTTGAAGGACGAGTATAAAAAGAGTACAATAACACGAGATAAATGGACTGATGGGTTGTATAAAATAGTCAAGAATATTGATCGTTTGAATACGAGAGAGTTGGGATATATAAAATTTAAAGATGGAATTAATCAATATGATATACAACAACAACAACAAAAGCAACAACAACAACAAGAACAACAAAGAAAAAGGGAAGCAAAACCTAAGAAAATAACCGGAAAGGGATATTCACCTACAGATTTTCACTCTAGCGTAACAAGTCCTGGCAATATTCTCGGTGATATAGCACGATTAGAAATACTTGTAGGGGTTAAACGGGCTGGAAATAACTCACCAGAAATAATCAATGAAGCTGCCGATATCTGTAGGAGGTTATTTCAAGGTGGTATCATGGATATTATCACATATCGAGATTTTATTGAAGAGTTAGTAGACGGTTATCATAGCGATTAGATTAATAGCAATTGAATAGAGAATGATCATACACTACAACCATGATCAACCAACTAACGTCTACGTGGCAAACTCACGATTGCCAAAATACCGAGGATACTATGGAGATGGTCTCGGTAATACTATAATGGGATTATTTGCAAGAATGGCTCCAAATGTAATGCCGCTAGCACAACAACTATCAATGAAAGCCATTGATGTTATCAGGGATAAGGGTATTAGCGCTGTTGGTGATCTTGCCGGGAAGGCGTTTTCAGCCGCGAAGGAAAAAATAACATCATTAGTTCGACGGGGAAAATCTTCCAGATTTTCAAAGAAACCATTGCCGTTACCATCTACTGCGCTTATGCCTGCAAGTGTTAGTAAAATAATAAATAACGCAGTAGATGAAAAACTACAGTCAATGATTTCATCATCGATGACTAACGCCCAGGATAATATAACAGCAAATATGATAGCGGGAAGTGGCTTCAACGACGAACGTCGTCCCAAACGGCAAAGACGTCGGTGAAAATTGCTTGGATTTCGCTGATAAAAAACAATAATTGAAAAAAATTATATTTTCGCCTCCAATTTAGACCAGCGGATATATAATAAAAAATGTTCAAACGGGAACCTGATAGTGCATTTGACATGGACGTCCCAGTACTCAAGGATGATTCTGTACTCGATTATCAATTTGTTGCCTATCACGCAATACAACCTGATCTTCGGGGGAGAATCCAACTTCAAGTTCATGATACCAGCAAATACTTTTTGCCTTGTGAAGCCTTTATTGAAGTCGAAGGTGAACTTTTACAAGCGGATGATACACCATATGCAATTGACCCAACTATCTGAGTTGGTTTTGTTAACAATGGCATCATGGCGTTATTTGAAAGTGCTAGATATCTCATTGATGGAAGAGAAATCGAATCTATTGAACGTGAGGTTGATATTGCTACGGGAATAATCGGGTTAGCGAGATATTCTGATGACTATACTAGATCAGCGGGTCCGTCTATGATGTTCGCGAAGGATATTACTGATAACGCTGAGCACGTCCAATATTCTAGAGTAAAAGCAACACGAGCTACAGCAGTTGATCCAGCACCAGCCGGATATGTAAGACCAGCTGCTGAATTTGATGTCATCAATAATATTCCTAATTACAACCTAGGATTTGCAACACGAGTAGCAACGTTGCAAGGACAGCGTCGACGGTTTTCATGTGCGATTCCGTTGCATCACATATTTGGATTTTGTAGAAACGTCAGAAAAGTTATCTATGGAGCAAAGCATACGGTAGCATTAGTGAGAAAGGGTACTGATGATAATGCAATCTGGCGCAGTGCTGGCGTTGCCGCCAGTAAGGTCGTTTTATCAAAACTATCACTGTGGATGCCAGTGTTGACTCCGTCGCTGTCAACAGAAGAACGATTACTATCATTTATGGATCAGGGGGGAAAGAGATTATTAAGTTTGTTGTCAACGTCCACAGATACCATGGATTCTAATATTGATGGTACACTTACATGGCATCTAGCATCAAAACAGGGTATTTAAGCTCCACGTCACATATTTGTTGCGCTACAGAATACTGCGCGATTAAATAATCAAGAACATTCCCATATGATATTTGATCAAACTGGGTGTAATGAAGTCTCGCTGAGACTAAACGGACAGCAAGAACCATCAGAGGATATACAACTTGACTATGAAAACAATTATATTGCACGAGTTTATCATAACCTGTTGTCGTCTATGGGACGCGATCAAAATGTTGATACTGGTCTACAAATATCACAGTTGGATTTTAAAAATCTATATCCGATTTATTACTTTTCGTTGGAACATCTTGACTTGATGAGACAGTCCGTCGTTGATATACATTTCCGAGCTCGTGTAACCCGTCCTGGTGGTATTGCTAATTATAGAGCGGTTGCTGTCATTCTCAGTGATAAATCAATGCTACTCGACGTGGTTGGTGGACGAATGAGAGTGGTAGATGCACCAGTGGAAAATATGTAACTGATTTTCCATTAGAATCAATCTGTTTTTGTATAATGTCGTATAGTAATATCAATGTCACGTTGACACCTGGTCAGTTAAAAAAATTACAATCCAAATCAGCTAAGCAATGTGGAACCACAATAACCCTGAAACCTAATCAAATGAATGGCGGGGCGAATAAACTGTCGCTGACAACTCGTCAAGTGAAACATTTCAATGACGCACTTGTAGCAAAAAAAGGTGTCCAGGTTACTCTTTCTGCGAGCGCGTTTAAAAACATGGAAAAGACTGGTGGTATATTCCCGCTGTTAGGGTTGATTCCAGGGTTGATTTCCGCAGCGCCCTAGCGGTAGCTAAAGCGACAGCGTTAGGAGCCGTTGGTACCGCGGCAGGAATGGCACTAAAGAAAGCAACGGGAAAGGGGTATAAGAAAAAGGGAAAAGGTCTAAGACTACCAGGAACTCCACACACTTGGTACAAAGGATCGGGTCTAAGAATCCCAGGAACGGTTTACTAGTTGAGGAACCTATGGTTCCCAAATCTTCGATTTCCAAATCAATGATTCCTATGTCCAATTTTGATTTAATTGATGCCGCTAAAAACTAGCTATTAAAAACTTCAGAGGTGCTTTTATGAAAGATCAGTTACCGGCACAACCTAATGACGTTGAAACGGGTATCATTAATTTAGATAACAGCGATGGACCTGGATCCCACTGGGTTGCATACGCGATTGATCAACGTGGGATTATTTATTTTGACTCATATGGACTAGCGCCTCCGAAGGAATTTATGCGTTATATAAACAACTTAAAAATACCCCGTTGGTATTCTACGTTACCAACACAAACGATGATTGACCCACCCATATGTGGCAATGAAGTATTAAACGTACTTGATGCTATTTCACGGGAATATTTGATTCCTCAATCAAAACCACCCCATGTAGTAGTGAATGAGTATACTAGCGGTCGTTGGATTTAAACAGAGAAAAGATTTATATGATAACAATGATTGATATTTGGGGACGACCTTTATCAACGCTGAAGAAACCCGAACCTGATGGAGTTGAAATCAAGGGTGTTAAAAAACTAATCGAAGATGAAATAGCCGAAACGTTGAACCTAGCAAGTGTTGATCCTGGTGAAATAGTTGTATTTCAAGATCGTCAGGGTAAATTGAAAACTAGTAATGTCTCTCTCGATGATATTTTAGTTAAACGACGAGAGGCAACAGAGAATACTATCGCGTTATTTTCCGATCAGGGTAAACTCAAACCAGGTGTACTTGTTTCAACGATCACAGATAAATTAGCAACACTCGATAACACGGTGAATTCATTGAAATCGCTCAATGATAAGTATGACGATCATATAAATACATTTAATAAATTTACTGATTTACAAAAATCCATCGTAGACAATATTGATAAACCCGTGCTAGAATTTTTGGGAAATCCACCAGTGACCACACCAAAACTCGCCTCGATAAAAGATTCTATGTTGGAACTAGCAACTCTTCAATCCGAATATGAAAAACACGTGAAACAGTTTTCAACGTTTCGTAAAAACATCGTTGATAAATTTATTGGAACCCCATTTGATAAAATTGAAATAACCCTTCCTGATATTAAAAAAGCCATCGATGATCTAAAAACATTAAACAACGCAATGAAGGATGATACAGCGAGGATGATAGGTGTTGTTGAAAAAAAAAATTCCTCATGAGAAAACCAATAATATAGTATACACGATTCAACACAATTCATTTGCGTGGACTCCCACAAACAACATTTTACACGTAACCGCAGCAGTCAAGGGTATTTATCGATTAACAATAGTATCACCGACTCAATTCAATATATCATCAATTAGTTCATCTGGAGTCAATAATACAGTATCAACGATCATCGACAAGGATGTATCTGAACAGTTCACGATAACGACCGCAGATAGAAATTTAGTCAGGGTTTCAGTAACGTGGTACGTAGAATTCATAGTGGATTTAAGTAAACAATTAAACTGAAAACGCTAGCAATTTGAAATCAATTGAAAACGCTAGCGCTTTTAAAATAAAATGACAATCCCTTCAGTGTATCAGTATCGCTATGATCATGTCAGAGAATTTCAAACTAAACTCAGCTCGCGCTGTGATGAGTATCAAATGAAAATAAAAAAAATACCGACGAAGAATAACCGCAGTTGATATCACCGTGTATTCGGTGTCGGGAGTAATCACTGCTGCTGAAATAATACTATTTTCAGTTACAATGATTGCTCCGGTCGTAGTTCCAATCGCTATTTCTGCGGTGGCTACAATCGCGGGTATATTAACTGGGATCACAAAAAAACTATCGTCGTGCAGCCAGAGTAAACTACACGATTATGTAATTATATTTCACGTTGCATCTGCCGCATACTCGCAATTGTCCTCGTTGATATCATCGTCACTCGATGACACAACAATATCAGATAGCGAATTCTCAGCGATGGCTCAATTGTATAAATCAACAATGCTGAAATTAGAGCGGAATAATAATAATAATAATAATGTCAATATCGTCACAAGAACTGCTTCAGCGAATAACAGAAAATAGAACACCGATGAAAACAAGCATGATATCAATAACCTCAACGCGTCCTGAATTCAGTGTGAATTTCCCGATCCCCGTTCTCGTGAAAGAGATAGCGCTAGCAAAACTACGAGTGTATCATAGCTGGCCCAATATCAGATCAGTAGCATTTGGTGGTCAACAACCAAATAATTCCTTGGTGTTCGCGTGGAAAAATCGTGAAGACGGAACTCCAGACTGGAACGTTGTCTCGTTGCCAACGGGGTCATATCAAATTGAACAAATTAATAACGAATTACAACGAAGAATAAAATCTATCACTGGAAAAGAATCAAAAATCGCTATAACGGTTCACGAGCCGACGTTATCATCTGCGATCGAGATTAATTCCCCTGGGTATGTTGTAGATATTTATCAGAGATCTATAAGATCAGTGTTAGGATGGCCCGAATTACCACCTAGACGAAAAATTGTTATACCAGATGAACCCGTAAAGGGCGATTATATCACCGACAGGATAAAGCCCTATAATCCAATAAAGAGTTATTACACGGAGATTTCCTCCTTTAGTCTTACCATTCAGGAAGATGGAGAAGGTTATTTTGGAGCCGACGAAAATGAAATCACTAAAAATTTTACAGCGATGTATAATGATTTTTCATCGTTGTTAACACCTCTTAAATTCGGTACTCTCACCCGAGATGAATTTATCAGCATCGTATAAACGTGTAACAAAATCATCGATGACATGAAAACATATAATTTGGAAGTCATTCAAATGATATTAGGTGGCAATCATCCTAAAACAAGAACAGAATTCGCAGCGAAGCATAACATAAATGTTGAAGATATTCCAGCAATCACGTTTTAAGGATATAACGCAGATGAATTAAAAAAATCTCTCAATGATGCCATCGATGAAGGTTTCAACAAAATCCATGACACATGGAAAAAAATACCACGACAACAAATAACAATCCTCAAACATAATAATGACCCAGAAGGCGGCGGGAAACATATATCTCCGAATAACGTAAATATATCCTCGGTGATTGCACTACATTTAGTGTGTGACGTTATCGAAGGAAGCTATCAAATAAATCTTGAGCAATCAAATCAAGCTCAGCAGGGATATATTCTATATTCATTTGCACCAACAGCTCCTCCAGGATTTCTAATTATTGAAGACCCAACTAATCCAGTCTTTATGCGATGTCATAATAATTCTTTAACGAGAATTAATTTCAAACTCACTGACCAATCTAATAATTTGATTGATCTGCGAGGTGAAGTTTTACAAATTAGACTCTTTGTGAAATCATAAATGATTTTCATCGTAAAAAAATTGGTAACCCATAGCAGCAGAAAGGGTGGATGCTCTGGATGTTGGTATTTTTTTTTTACCCTTTGAGGAAGGCTCCGTTTGACAAACAGAGCTCTAAAATTGTTAAGTCTCAGTTTGGCAAATGGAGACTTAGAATATTTTGCTTAAAATATACCCCAATTAGAGAAAGTCTGTTCGCTCTCTCTGCTGCTATAATTCATAATAAATTAATAGGTAATGTATCTTGTATCTAAACCATAGTAATAATAATTCATAATAAATTAATAGGTAAGTTCTCTTGTATCAAAACCACAGTATTAATAATTCATAATAAATTAATAGGTAAGTTCTCTTCATTCAAAACGATAGTAATAATAATTCATAATAAATTAATAGGCAAGTTATCTTGCATCTAAACCATAGTAATAATAATTCATAATAAATTAATCGGTAAGTTCTCTTGTATCTTAACCATAGTAATAAAATGTCATAATAAATTAATAGGTATTTTCTCTTGGATCAAAACCATAGTAATAATAATTCATAATAAATTAATCGGTAAGTTCTCTTGTATCTAAACCATAGTAATAATAATTCATAATAAACTAATAGGTAAGTTCTCTTGTATCAAAACCACAGTATTAATAATTCATAACTAATTAATAGGTAAGTTCTCTTCAATCAAAACCATAATAATAATAATCAATAATAAATGAATAGGTAATTTATCTTGCATCTAAACCATAGTAATAATAATTCATAATAAATTAATAGGTAATTTATCTTGTATCTAAACCATAGTAATAATAATTCATAATAAATTAATAGGTAAGTTCTCTTGTATCAAAACCACAGTATTAATAATTCATAATAAATTAATAGGTAAGTTCTCTTCATTCAAAACCATAGTAATAATAATTCATAATAAATTAATAGGTAAGTTCTCTTGTATCAAACCCACAGTAATAATAATTCATAATAAATCAATAAGTAATTTCTCTCATATCTTAATCATCCAATGATCTCTGTAAGAATTTGAGAGACCCAACTCCAGTGAAGGGATGGAGGAAATTGTCTAATGATAAGCGAGTAAGGATTCAGGAAAGGCACAAAGGAAAGTAAATAGTTCAAGCCTCACGGCATTCTAGGAAAAAAGTCTGCAACAAAGAGACTGAAGACCCAAAGAGTCTAGAAGATAAAGAACTAGATCAAGAAAAGAAATAGAAAAATGCCAACCTATCATTTACAGTGATTTGGAAAAGACCAGAAGCACCTGATGGTGCTCACATGCTGGCAGTAACTAATCTTGCATGCATTTTATAACTATTTCTAAGAGAGAAAGAGAATCATTCAAGTGTCATGACTGAGTTAATTTTGTTTTCATAACTGATAAAATTCTTATACTTTTACATATGGGGGACGTATTGTTCTATTCTATTATTCCGCTCAGATTTATTTTATTCCATCCAATTAATTTAATATGTTGTTATTAATTTATCAATCAAGGCTTAAACGCTGTGGTTGAACATCTTTTAGATAATAATTACCAAAACCCATAAGAAGTGGGAGATCTCACACATTAAGCCACTTCCTCATGACATCATTTTCAAATATATTTGATAATTTCATTAAAATATCCATATAATTTCTTGTTGGATCTATGGCGAAATGACCAGAAAACTATACAGTATTACACATTTGAATCGGGTGCTAACTCAAGTTTAAAAGGTACATGTACTTTAAAGAAATTCTGATAAATTTTTTCAGTAAGTCAACCTAATATGTTATGAGCATTACACATTTTTTTATCAGCTTTTGGTTTGTCCTGATAACCCAATAATCTGAAGTAAAACTCAGACCTGTGAAAAAAAAATCCTTCTAAACAATCATCTTAAGATCCGATGTGGAAATATGTCATTCAATTGGAATAGGTCATTCATGCATCATTTTCATGTTTATCAAATTTATAAACATTTATAGGTAGTAAACTAAACCAAGCAATGTACACATATAAACACTGAATCTTTAGCAACTACATTAAGTCCAACAAAGGGTCACTGCAAAACAATTTGGGTCAACTGAGTTTCTTGAGGTCTGTTGAACAAAGAGCTGAATAAGGATTTTATAATTTTATCAAATTGTACAGGTTGAAGATTTCTGACTCCAATTATCAAACACACAAGGAAAACTGTATACTGATGCGTGCATTTTTCAGTATGAAACAGTTGATGAAATTACATCAGTTTTCCTGACAAGAAAGCCTTCACTGACAATTATGCTAGGTCATTTTTCACTGAAGATATGCATTGGTCTTGTATATTTTTCACAGATTTCTTTTTTTTCACATAACTGCTGTTTGTTTTATTTCATAACTATGTGAAAGAAATAGCACACTTCAGTGCTAACAAAAATCAGACAGCCCAACATGTGAGGCCTTTCTAATTTTACATTAGGCTCACCAAGAATTCTAAGTGAGATGCACATCAAGCTTGTCGAAAAATAAATTATTTGCCGCATGAAACTTTGATTGCACTGATATAGCTGCTGACATACCTGCAATAAAACTGCTCAATCTTACTTAAATCACCACAGTCATACGTGAAATTGAGATCTGATCTTTAATTATATTGAAGCTTCAAGAAAACACAATTTTCCGTAGTCTTCAGAAAACATAGACCTCCACTTTCAGTATAAGCATGTTCCATGTAGAAAATATAAACAGTAAACAGTTATGATTGGAGCTGACATAATACTATCCCTTGGTCATTTTAAATACTGGCAATTAAAGTCCAAGCAGCAGACATAAACCAGTTCATATTACTCAAATGCCTGATACTAGCTAGGGAGATGTGTTTGAAGGCTGTGGTTGATGAGCCCATTGACCATATTTGCATAGCTATGATCAGGAATTGGAACAACTCTTTATGGGTAAATAAAAGAAATGCCAGACGGTGAACAAGAACAAAAGTTAGTACATATCTTTTTCATGAATCAGAATGTTTAAGGCATATTTATTATGTTTTTTGAGAAATTTGTGAACAGCGGCAAAGTTTCTTTGAAGTCAGATTTGATTGTATATATAGAATGCGAAGCATGATCATTACAGGTGTCGGAATAGTGCTTAAGTATAATTCATTTTTTAACCCGATTTTGGAAGCAATTAGCTAACAGGAAAAATCCAATAAAAATAAATTTCAGAACTTTTGGTTGGCAAAGTCTTACATTATGAAGCACACCAGCATAGCGATGAACACTAGCGACGATAGTTGCATTACCTTCAAACCCCTCCGAACCCTACTGTATTTATATTCAAATTGTAGCTATTGCAACATTGTGACAGTAACAAAAAAGGGAAATTTTAGGCCTGTAGAAAGTGGAGTAAGGGCTTGTGAAAAAAATACGGGACTTGTGAATTTATTTAAGTCACCAGCACAGGGTTTGTTTATAAAAAAGTTTTATTTTGAGCTCTGAACCATGTTCTTTTACATCCAATATCTCCACGAGTTGTTTGTGTTTGAATATGTTCGCGTAGTTTAGCATGTGACATCATATACATATCTTTTCACAAAAAACGAAAATCTTCAAACACAAAAGAGTTCTAAACTTTGACAATAAATTCAGGAGTAGTGATGTTGATCTTGTCGTGCAACGGACAGCGGTGAGAAGTCAATGATCAGAAAAAGCAAGGACTGTAGATCACTTGGCAGCCCAGGATCCTCACCTGGAGGAAGGACTAAAGTTGTCTGGCTGTAAAATACCGCAGTCAAAACATTTATCTCCTATCACTCACTGAATTACAGACCCTGAAACTCTTGCATCCAAAGTTACTTTATTTAAGATATTTTGCATACATTTCTTTGCACTTGTCACATCAAGTGGAAAAAACACAATTACTTATTTGGGCAGGGGGAAGGGGGCCAATTTGATATCATATTCAGCATCTGCTCTTACCATGTAATCTGTGATACCAGAGCTTGCACTTTTTTCCAATGTAAAACCAAACTGAATAAAGGGGGAAAAAAGTTTAAATCATTGAGAATCATTCAATATTGCAGCTTATCACATTTAAAGTATAACGAGCTATTTTCATCCCAATTTGTGGCTTTAATTTATGCAAATACTAAATTCAGTTACAATCACTGCAGCCCTGCCTTTTAAAATACATTACTTGTTAAACCTATGTACACTTCATAACGTTTTGTCCAACTTTATCTCTGTACTATACTATGTCTTGCAAATCGTGCCTGATTTACATGTTACATCTTTATTATTTGTATAATATGTTTTAAAAATTCTCATTAGATCTGTAATGAATTGTTGTTTTAATCATGCCAACTTTAAATAAATCTTATATTATGATTTTATTATTTCTGATAATCAGCACTTACCACAAAGAAATTATTTCTGTTTTGTATATTTGATTTAATTTATATTTTATTTTATTTAATTGGTTGTTTGTTGGTTTTAATTTTTTTTTACAAATTTATTACATGTTACTATAAAAGTAATTTTATTTACTAGATAAGATATTTTCCAGAAATTCAGTTCAGTTTTTTGTAAACACTAAATTATAGAAACTTTGTATCTAAAGCTCGCCTAGTTTCTGACCCTGATTCATGAGGTAAAGTAAACCACATTTAAAAAAAAATCTTTGTCAGACTAGTTGAAAAAGTGAAATCAAGGCCATACTTGAAGTACATGACAAATGAAGCAATTACTTCAAAACTCTGATTTTGCACGTTAGCAATATTGATGTACTGAGAAAATAATGTTATTCTTGTCTTAACACTTTTGATGTCAAAATATTTTTGTGCGTGACCAGTTTGAGTTTAATTTTAAGATTTATTTTCAAAAGGTTTGGATCCTAAAAGACTATTTTCCCTTGAAAATACTTGTTCTTTAAATTCATTCTTGGACAAAGACAGTTATGAACATTTACAGAATTTAAACATTGGAATATTATTTTCTGTGATTCAACAAAGAACCGTTCACACATTAGTACTACACTGACCACAGCGTACATCATCACCATAAAAAATTTGGTTTTCATCCAGACTCAAAATTAGATTTTTCAGAGCATTTTATTACTATTACTTCTATTTTTTAATTCTTGGATTATTCTTGGATTATATTTGGATTTGATTTGCAAAACCCTAATTTCTTTTTCTTATGTTTACCTTGCTTTTCTAGGGAAATAAATTATGAGTTAAATTTTACATAGCTTGTTGTCTTCACTCTGATCTTGTTATGGTTTATATGAGCCTAAACACATAACATTTCACAAGGCACTCTGGAATGAATCATGTGGTTGGGGTATGGCCAAAACAAAATTCCATTAAATATTAAATGCTCATTTCTTCCTTTTAACTGCTGAATGTTTAAAAACCAACTTTCCGATTCTTTACCTATAATAAGATTTCTGGTTAAAATAAATGCCAATCTGACTTTCCGTTCTGAAGCTTTGTGATAACAAGACTGTCAAGATGGCTGCTATGTTCATGGCAATAACAGACAGATTCGCATCATTGAAATTTAAGCCCAACCTGAGATCATAAAGTCTTTTAGTGAGGACCTCATGTTTGTATGACCATCCATCAATGTTAAGTTATGATGAGAAGATATATTTCAACATGACCGGTATTGACCTGTATGCAGACTAGCCAAAAACAGACAACCGAATAAACAGATGATATCAAGGCAGGGTCAAGGTCATTAGCTAGCACATTTTAGTGCTAATTAAACATTTTATTCATATTTTACATATAACATGCATATGCACACACACATATAGAGAACAACGAACTACTTTTCTTTTCTATATGGAACATAGTGGGGGCAGAGAGAGTATGGTGAAAATGACGGGGAAAAAAGTCACTTAATTATCTCCACATGCATTCTGACAGAATTTACACAAAGACTACCATGCACCCATACTTTGTCGGGGATATCCACTGATCACCCTGGTTTACAGTATATGACCCCAGCAAACATGTGTTAAAGAGTTTCACTCAAAGAGATCGCAAATACACTTACAAAGTAACAAACATGCTTGGATATTTTTCTCCAACGAAGATGAATGCTAATGTAAGAGCTGATAAGTGTATAGCATCAAAGCAGCTTCCCTATGTTTCTTATTCACCCATGTGTTAAATTCTCCAACATGCAAGGGTATGCCCTTATTTCTAAACACCCGTCGAGAACAAAATCCACTGGCACTATCTACAGACATCTGCTTCTTTGATAACACTATGTTAAGACCTCATAGTAGTTGTTTGTATATACATGTATTAGAGTTATTGATAGTTAGAACACAGTGTCTCATCTTACGTTTTAATGCAATAGCACAACATGGTGTCAGAAGCGCAGTAGTGATCATAATTGAAATAGCACACAGATCGAAAATGGATATTTTCAAACAATAACCTTACAACCCACTCAAGATTTTGCACGAATTTAAATTTTAAAACCTTAAAAAGCTTTATAAAATTCTGCATACAAAGTTAATACCTTTGAAATGGATCTTTACGGTGTGCTAACCAATACCATGGACTGGAACAATTGCAACCTTACCACATCATGGGCTAAATTCCAACAACGCTGTGAATTAATATTTAAAGGACCAATGAGTAGAAGATGTTATGTGGTCAAAGTCAACTAAATTCTAGTTTGGGTAGGAGATAAAAGTAGAGATATTTTCAATACATGGACTCTGACGGATGAAGATAAAAGGACCCATGATCAATCTTAACAAAATTAAAGCATCCCATGCAACCAAAATTAAATCAAGTCTTTGCCAGATTTAACTTTAACAATGAAATTCATGGCTCCAGGACCAGAGGTCTTGGAAACAATTACTTATGCATATTTGGATGCATAAATTTTATCTGGGACGCAGAAAATCACCCATGCATGCATCCTCCGTATGCATGCAACTAGCTGTGTGGCAAATTCAGAGATTTGCCAGTCCTACGTCAACAACCTACGAGGTGAGAATATGTTGATTACTTTATCATGTAAGATGTGTTGATATTTACAATGACAGAATTCATGGTCAAAATACCCCCAGATGTGCCTGCTGTATTTTGTCCTGGACTAATATGTGACTTCATTGAAACTCTTGGAAAGAACTGTCTCTTCAAAAACGAAGACGATATGATTCGTAAAATGGGATATAGTCAGGTGTATGCGACAATAGAGGTAGGACCTAATTTAGTTTATATTGATTTTAAATTGAATACTGGCTCTAAAGTTAATATCTTACCCTTGCATATATTATAAACGCTAGGCATCAAGCATACTCTTCAACCTACATTAAACACATTATCTGCAAGCTTTGCAAAAGAATGGGGCTTCAAACATGTTACCATTTATCGTCGCAACAGATGTCAGCTCTTCAAAACTAATGAAACACAACCCTGCAATGTAATATAAATATGCACTTCTCACAGACTTAAAACACATTCTAGAAGGCTGGTAAAGCCCTACAACTTTTTTCGAAAAAATTGATTGAAGCCTCAAAACGGGAAATAGAGCCTTCCTGCGAAATCTCATATTTGAACCAAAAAAAAAATAAGTCCCCATTTGGCAAACGGAGACTTTTCGATTTTTCAATCATCTGGGTCGCAACGATGCTCTCATCGCCCCCTCTGCTGCTACAGGTTAACAAAAATAATAAATGATTTCAACCGAATATTTGATCGAGTCGGATACGATATCGTGTCCGAGGACGGAAATCCTTTCAGGATCTCACAAACAGACTAATCACTAACACCTCGTCTTGTAGATCAATCAAATTATTTGATTGGTCAGTGAGTCTAAAATTAATTCTCGCTAGCGAATTATTATGGCATCGCATATAGACAGGATTAACTGGGTTTTCAATAATTAGGAATCCTGGAGGAGCTGTTTGTGCAAACGAATAAAGAATATATCCTTGCTGAGCTTGATTTGATTGCTCTAGATTAATTTGATAGCTTCCTTCAATTGCATCACATACTAAATTGAGCCCAATCACCGCTGAAATATTTACATTGTGCGGGGCAATATACCTACCGCCGCCATCTGGGTCATTATTATATTTGAGGATCATTGAATCTTGTACTTGTAATACCTTGATAACATTTCTAACAGATTCTTTTAGTTCCTCAGCGTTATATCCGGGAAACTTGAAATTATGTAGATCGGCTTCTGTGATATTGTAACACGTTAGGAATCGTTGTTTACTGTCGCTGTTGTCATTAATTATTGTTTGAATAATTCGTTCGTTGATATATTCCATATCAGATACAAGCTGATTTAATATTTCAACGTGTTTTCGCGATTTTGTTTGCCGTAGTTGTTCTAGTTGTGTTTCATGTATTTGATTAATTACACTAAAATAACCAGTGATGTCAGTTTTAGCGTAAATGAAATAGTAACAGTTGACTCATCTGTTCTTTTAATGATAAAATCCCATTGCAACGTGTTTTTGTTGGTAAATATGAATCTATCGGCGATTTTTACTTTTCTTATATCAGATAAATCATCTCGATATACGGGATTGATTTCATGATATGATTGTACGTCTGTGGTTAAGTCGGCGGTTCCGGGTGGTTTTTCAGGCCATCCTAACACTGTTCTTACCGAGATGTTATAGATATCCACGGCATACTCAGGGGAGTTTATTTCGATCGACGACGAGAGCGTCGGTTCATGAAGATTAATAGCTACGCTTGATTCTTTTCCAGTGTTTGATTCTTTTCCAGTGCTTGATTCTTTTCCGGTGATTGATTTTATTCTACGCTGAATTTCAGCATCGATTTGCTCAATTTGGTACGACCCAGTTGGTAACGAAATAACGTTCCAGTCTGGAGTACCATCGGGTTTATTCTTATACGAGAACACCAGTGCGTTATTCGGTTGCTGACTGCCAAATGCAAACGATCTGATATTGGGCCAGCTATGATATACTCGTAATTTTGCCAGCGCGATCTCGCGCACTGGAATCGGAGAGGGGAAATTCACACTAAATTGCGGTTTCGTTGATGTTATTCATATCATGCTTGTTCGTATCGGAGTGGTATTCTCCGCGATTCGTTGAAGCAGTTCGAATAACATTATTATTAATGCTGTCTTCAGTTTCCAATTTCAACATCGCGGAGTTATACAACTGGGTCATCGCGGAAAATTCAACATCGGATATGAACAAATTATCTATCGACAACAAGATCAACTCGGATAATTTCGATTACGCGTCAAATACCATTCTGTGCCGAGCTGTATAATCGGCGAGTTTTTTCTGAGAACACGATGATAATTTTTTAGTTATCGCGGTGGCGACTGCCGCGATTGTTGTTGCCGCGGAGATAACGATTGGAACTGCAATCGGAGCCATCATGGTCACCGTCGACAAAATAACCCCGGCGCTGGCCATCACACCGGACACCGAGTACACGGTGATGTCGACGATTGCTACGCTGCGTCGATACTTTTTTATTTTTTTCACGATAGCGCTCAGAAAGTGATTTCAAGTTCGCGGAAAATTCTTTCACGGTATTATATCGATATCGATGCGATTGTGATACCTCTGGGGATATAGATTTCATCGATGTCATTGTTATTTTAAACCCGTCTAGTGTTTTCAATTGTCTTCCATCGTTAAGGGGCCAGGGGCTGGCTAGGTGGAAGGGGAATTGCTGGCTTATACAAGAGTTTCAGTCGGAAAATTATCTACAAGTTCTAAACACCAGGTTATTTTTGATATAATGGTAGAGCTATCAACCGCGACGAAGTTAAAGCCTTGTCTGCTATTCGCGATAATTAACGTCGCGGTGCCACCAGAGTAAGTTTTACCGTCAGCGATCATATTAAATTGATGGATAGAGATCCACGTTAGCCTATAGATACCATTGATTGCCGCTTCGACCCCCTCCCAGAGATTGATGGTAATTCTAGTATAAGTGTCTCTTGTCCAATCCATGATTCCATGTCTGGCCGTATATACGATATTTCTAATGCCTGTGTGTGGATGCGGAATCTTTACTTTTTCTTTTAGTTTAGAAATATCCGTGTAAATGTTAGAACATTTCGTCGTGATATCTTAGAGTTTACTGCCCTCAAAGAACTTATTAACAATTTCGTTGATGAGCTTTTGTTCGTCAATATCGCTTCTAATTTCAGCGAGGGTCGGGCCTGTCAGAGATGTGATTTCAGATTCGGGTGTTTCCCCCAAGAATTTATTCACGACTTTATTAAGTATCATTTGTCTCAACCTAAACATACTAATATCTTTGAGAGTCAGCGTAGATGTAACAGAGACACCAAAGAAATCATTAATGACGCTGTTAATGTATGTTTTCTAATAAACTCGCTAATTTCAGCGAGAGTCATGCCTACCACAAGTGAGGTTCCCAAAAACTTACCAACAACGTCGTTGGTGGGTTTTTGTACCCTTTCAAAATTTTCTTTTAGTTTAAGAATATCATTGTAAATATCGAGATAATTTGCCCTGATTTGGGCAGCCGTCATTACCTTCCCATTCTCCGTGTTAATAAAGAATGGAACCAGAGCCCTTCTGATTTCAAGCTGTGTTTGGTCTTTAAAATACAGGTCGATGTCAGAAAATTTTGTCGTGATATACTGGGGGTTACTGCCCTAAAAGAACTTATTAACAATTTCTCTGGTGGGCTTTTGTTCGTCAATAGCTTTTTTAATTCAGCGAGGGTCGGGCCTGTCAGAGATTTGGTTTCAGATTCGCGTGTTTTTCCCAAAAAAGTATCCACGATGGTATTAAGTGTTGCTTGTCTCGCCATAAACATATTAATATCTTTGAGAGTAGTCATCGTAGATGTAGTCGGGGCACCGAAGAAATTATTAGCGACGTAGGCATTGTGAGTATGCTTGCCAATAAACTCGCTAATTTCAGCGAGGGTTGGGCCTGTCAGAAATGTGGTTTCAGATTCGCGTGTTCTCCCCCAAAAATTATCCACGATGGTATTAAGTGTTGCTTGTCTCACCATAAACATATTAATATCGTTGAGAGTCATCGTAGATGTAGCCGGGACACCAAAGAAATTATTAGCGACGTAGGCATTGTGAGTATGCCTGATAATAAACTCGTTAATTTCAGCGAGAGTCGTGTCTGTCACAAGTGGGGTTCCAAAAAACTTACAAACGACGTCGTTCGTGGGTTTTTGTACCTTTTCAAAATTTTATATTAGTTTAGAAATATCCGTGTAAATATCAAGATAATTTGCCTTGATTTCGGCAGCCGTCATTATCCTCTCCTCCTCCTTGTTAAAAAAGAATAAAGATAGAAAGTTTTTAATTTCAGCGAGAGTCGTGCCAACCACAAACGGGGTTCCAAAGAATTTAGCAGCGACAGTTCTGCGAAAAGTATTATAACCTCGTATATAATCATCCAGCTCGCGGCCGTCGGCGGCAATCGCGTCGGTGATCGTAGACACAAGTGCGCCTGGTTTAAGTCGTCCGCCGCTGGAATACAGCGCAATAGAGTTTTCAGCGGTATCGCTCTGCCGTATCAAAATGTCATCCGCGGATATATTACTGGATTTCAATTTACCCTGGCGATCTTGAAATACAATTATTTCGTTCGGGTCAACACTTGCTAAATTCAACGTCTCAGCGATTTCATCTTCAATTATTTTTTTTACATCCTCGATAGAACCCACAGATGTTTTCGGGGTGGGTTTCGACATTGACAGAGATCGTCCCCAAATATCAATCATTATTATTAGCGCAACTTGTATTTTCAATTTATTAGTTCTCTAAAATTACCTTGTAATTTTCCACTCGTGTATTCATTTACAACCAGATGAGGTGGTTTCTGTGACGATGAAATCTCCGCGAGGACATTTAATACTTCACGGCCACATATCGGTAGATCATCTAATTGTTGTGTTGGCAGCGTGGAATAAAAACTCGGAATTGATTGATTCTTTGAATTTATATACCGCATAAACTCGCTTGGCGGAGCTAGCCCATATGAATCAAAATAGACAATCCCACGAGGATCGATCGCGTATGCAACCCAGTGAGTTCCCGATCCGTTACTGTTATCAAGATTGATGATATCGGTTTCAACGCGTTTGGGTTTTCTTGTCAACTGATCTCTCATGAAAACCCCTCTGAAGTTTTTATCGCTAGTTTTGTTAGCAGCATCAATTAAATCAAAATTGGACATAGGAAGAATTGGGCTTTCAACTAATAAACCATTCCTGGTAGTCTTAGACCCTTTCCGCTGTACCATGAAGATAGAGTCCCTGGTAGTCTTAGACCCTTTCCCTTTTTTATATCCTTTCCCAGTTGCCTTTTTCAACGCAATCCCTGCCGCGGTACCAACGGCTCTCAACGCCGCCGCTTTCGCCATCGCTGGGGCAGCCGCTGCAATCATTGCTGGTATTGCGGCTAACAATGGAAATATACCACCTGATTTCATCATGTTGGCACCTGCAGCCTTCGAAAATTCAATTTGAACCCCTCGCTTATTTTTCATTGCATCATTGAAATGTTTTATTTGACGATCCGTCAATGATATTTTATGTGTACCGCCGGATATCTGCGCTGGTTTCAACGTTATTGTTGTTCCACATTCTTTAGCGGATTTTGATCGTAATTTCTTGACCTGACCACCAGTCAGTTTGACACTAACAACACTATATGTCATTTTATTGTAAAACTATTTATGCTTTCAATTGATCAAATTGTGAATCGTTTACATATTTTCCACTGGTGCATCAACAATTCTCATTCGTCCGCCAACCCCTTCTAACAACATTGATTTATTACTGAGAATGACAGCAACCGCTCTATAATTAACGCCACCAGGGGTTATACGAGCTCGAAAATATATGTCGACGACGGATTGCCTTGTTAAATCAAGATGTTCCAGCGAAAGTAATAAATTGGATACAAGTTCTTAAAATCAAGTTGTGATATTTGCAAACCGGTATCAACGTTTTGATTACGACCCATATATGACAGCATTCGATGATACACACGTGCTATATGGTTGCTCTCGTAATCAAGCTGTATATCCTCAGATGGTTCTTGTTGTCCGTTTATTCTCAGCGAAACCTTACTTACCCCTAATCGATCAAATATCATATGACTGCGTTCATGGGAACCTAATCGATTCCGATTCTGCAGCGCTATAAATATATGACGTGGAGCTGAAACGCCTTGTTGTGATGCGAGGTGCCATGTAAAGGTACCATCAACATCATCCTGTTTGACATGAGTTGTTGCTGTTAGCCAACTTAGCAATGATTTGCCGCCTGTTTCCATAAATGAGAGCAGCCGCTCTTCCGTGGTAATTGATGGGGTCATTACTGGCATCCACAATACTATTTTACTCAAAACAACTTTACCATCAGCGGCACCAGTACGCCAGATTGCATCATCGTCATTGCCTTTTCGCACTAACGCGATTGTGTGTTTGGCTCCATAGATGACTTTTCTGACATTTCTGCAGAATCCAAATATGTGATGGAGTGGAATTGCACATGAAAAATATCGTCGTTGTCCTTGCAGTGCTCCTTTTCGTGTTGCAAATCCTAAATTGTAATTATTGTTAACGCTTCTGAGAATATCAAACGCAGCTCCGGGTCTAACTCGACGTTCTGGATTAGCTGCTTCTTGTTGATTTGCTTCTGCAGTATCTTGTGCTGTTAACACTTTAATATATTGAAGGTGATCAGCGTGATCATTAATATCCTTTGGAAACATCATAGACGGGCCAGCCGATCTTGTATAATCATCCGAATATCTTGCTAGTCCGATTATTGTTGTTGCAACATCAACTTCATGGTATATTGATTCAATTTCTTTTCCATAAATGAGATATCGTGCGCTTTCAAATAACGTCATTATGCCATTATTAACAAAACCAACTCGGACATTTGGGTCATCTGCATATGGGGTATCAGCTGCAACATTTGTTACAAGTTTTCCCTCGATTTCAATAAATGCTTCACACGGCAAAATGTATTTACTGGTATCTTGAACTTGAAGTTCAATTCGCGATCGTAGGTCGGGTTGTATTGCATGATAGGAATAGTATTGATAATCACGGACGGAATCGTCTTTGCGCACTGGGGCATCCATATCGAACGCGGGATCGGCTGTTCTTTTAAACATTGTTATTATTATTTAGTGCTTTCAATTGTGAAACTCTTTGTAATCATCGTCGTTTTCGTTTTCGTTTCAAACCACTTCCTGCTATCGCGTTCATGATAGCGCTATCTGTTACCGGCGAAGCCGTCAATGGCGACGGAGTCACCGAAGCAGCCAACGACGCTAGTTTTTCTTCCACTGCGTTATTGATTGCTTTGCTGATTTTTGCAGGCATCACTGTCGTAGACGGCAGCACTGTTGGTTTCTTTCGCACCAATGATGTTATTTTATCTTTCGCGGCAGAAAATGCCTTTCCGGCAAGATTTCCAACAGCGCTGATTCCCTTATCACGAATAATATCAATGGCTTTCATTGATAATTGTTTAGCTAACGGCGCCACTTTTGGGGCTATTCTTGTAAATAACCTCGCGATGGTACTGCCGAGACCATCTCCGTACCACGCGCGGTAAACAGGCAATCGTGAGTTCGCCACGAGGACGCTTACGGGTTTATCATGGTTGTAGTGTATGATCATCTTATTATAAAACTATTAGTTTTTCAATTAGTGATCAATCGCTAAAATCCATTGGATTTACATCATAACCATGGGCATCTCTGTGATTTTCAACTAATTCAGCAATGAGTTCTCGATATACATCAATGCCCATGATACCGCCGGCAAATAATCGTCTACAGATATCAGCTGCTTCATTAATTATCTCGACGGAGTTGTTTCCAGCTCGCTTTCCACCCATAAGTACTTCTAACTGTGATATATCACTGAGAATATTACCAGGGCATGTCACGGTTGCGTTGAAATCCTTTGGATTTCCAATCGAATATCCTTTTCCGCTTGTTTTCTTAGAACCGGCCTCTGCTCTTATGTCTATTTCCTCCGGGATTGGGTCCTCCGTATAACGTGGTGGTTGTGGACCGCCTTTAACCGCAGCTAGAAAGTTATTATAACCAGGATGCTGTAACGCTGAAATTTTATCCCCGCCGTATTTCGCTAAATATATTTTTGATGCCCAAGTGTCTCTGTTTCTTATAAATTTTTTAAACCCGTCGTTTAAAAAATTCTCTTTTTTACTCTTTGGAAAATTTTCTCTAGCAAAATTAGCTAATTCGAAATCCGTACCTAGTTCTTCAATTTTATTTAATGTTTCGGCTGTAAATATACTTTTAGGTGAATAGTGTCTTCCTGCAGCTGCTTGTTGTTCTTCTTCGCGTTCTTCAATTTCGCGTTGGGTTTTTATATCACTGGATAGCTGTTGTATCCCTGCGCGTGTTTGTTCAGTCTCTGCTGATATCTTTTCAAGCGTATCAAGCAGCGGCGCCTTCGCTGCTCGTTCTCGCTCAGGAATATCTCCGTATATCGCTTCTTCAGTTAACTTTTTCACATCTTTGGTCGCACTTGTTATCGGAGTAAACAGTTGTTCACTTGACACAGAAAAGTCAGTCTGCGCTTGTTGTCGTTGTTGAAGTTTCTCGCGAAGTCTGTTTCGAACCGGTATAAACTTTTTAATTGCTGCTAGCCGCTCTCGGGCTAATCTAGTTGTAAGCGATTCACCTACCATATATTGTTTGTGAAACTATCACAATTAAAAGCTGAGTTGTTAAAAAATGTACCATCAATCTAACGTATCCATCTCCGACAGGGTTAAACTGTACGACGCTATCCGCGAGTGTTTCAGAAATAACATCGCTGGGGGTTTCAAAATTGTAATATCTGAGAACGGCGATGAACGATTTTTGTTAACGACGCGGCAACAACAACAACTACGTGAAAATGGAGTCCTCGCGGTGATTACTTGCTACCACAACCAGATCATCCAGTACGCACATAACTGCATGAGCAAGCCCAAACTGATGAGTATTCTTTCAGGAGAAAATCCTATGTAGTTACAAAAAACGCTAAAAAAAATAAATTTTATTAAAAAATGTACTGAAAGTCTATTTTTTAAAGTAACGCTCACGTGGTTAGGATACTGGTTTTTCCTCGCTTAATATTTTTCTAAGATCACGAACCTTAGAACTAATTTCAGTTCGTTTTTGATACTCTTGGCTGAGCTTTTGACGTATTGCTTCAACGGTGCTAAATAGCGTTATAAATACATTAATGTCGTTACCGTACAAACAAGCATTGATGGACTTTTGAATTCCTTTCACGAGTCTGTACATCTTAGGTAAAACATAACGACCCTTACTAGACTGATACTCATTGTCTTCATATTCCGAGGTAATCCTGTCGCAGTCGAGACCTTCAGATAATACTACCCCCTGATTTTTCAAATTTGAAATTTGAGAAATTATAGCATTTACATCTTCGATATCCATATTTTTATAGTATACTGTATCTCTAATTATTAAAAAAAAAGTTGCGTCATTTTTGACTCCGTTTTTGATACCCCATTTGGCAATCTCGCTGGCGCGTTATGACGTCGGAGACCCAGAGGCTACTATATTAACTTAATTAACTTAATTACGGACAGCACAACACGCATCTTGGAACTCTTTGGATGCCTTCGCATCCATGCAACCCAAGGGCCCGAAGCATACCCCTCTTGAATCGTTTCAAATATATACGAATTTCATTTTATGGCCATTTTTCTTTGACAGAGCTGATCTTTGAATTCCTTCTGCAACAAATCGTATTGAAGACCTACAAATATCGAAATATCTACTGTCTTCGTTCATTGACTGAAATATTTTCTCCTCGTTAGTTAATGTATCAAATGATTTTACGGGTCTCTTTCCAACCGACTTACAGGTCCCCCCCGCCCCGTTTTACATTCTGACTTTGTGAGACGGCTTGAAAATTCTCAAGACAATTATCAGTCTTGTTATTATTGATATGATCAATCACAAGGCCATCTTTGATCAATCCGTTGTGACATTCGTATGCGAATCGATGACAATAATATTTCTTCATCCCGGCACCAAACATTAAATACCCTCTATTATTTACCCGTCCAACCGGTTTCTTTAGCCTGCAATTTCTAACAATACCGTCACGGGATGCTTCATAATTAGCAAGCACTGGGTGAGGTCTGAATTCTTGGTTCATTTATATACTATACTATTGTTTATCTAATTTATTATTTGCTTTAATTATAAACCTCTGGATATAATCTTGAGGGGTCTTATGATTTTGTCATCGTTAGGGTCAATGAGGGTATTTTTTTATTCGTTTGTCATAATAACGTTTTAGTTCCCTGTATCGTTTGCCGCCACAAATGAGACATAATTGTGATTTTCCCCTTACCCCCACCCCACATCGGAGGCACGGGAGAGGGCCAAGGGAACCGTTGCGAACGCTCTGTAAATCATACCCACAGAATTCGCTTCTGCATGATTTGTTACACGGGGTTGTTGATCCAATCATAAGCCATTTGCAGTGATTCACTATATATAAATTTCTTATTTAAATACTTGTTTTAATTATATGAATGATGAATTCGAGAGACTATCAGCAATTAAGCCTTTCAAAAACGTTAAATTTAACCTCGATAGAACCCTCGAAAATGTGCCAAAACGGGCAATAACGGATAGAGCCCTGATAAATAAAATTCGTGACTGTAT
This sequence comes from Unio pictorum, assembly GCA_030141615.1. Lineage (NCBI taxonomy): Eukaryota > Metazoa > Mollusca > Bivalvia > Unionida > Unionidae > Unio > Unio pictorum. Next base: position 2,426,945 of record JARLTB010000090.1, read on the forward strand.
TAATGAATTCAAGCACGACGGTGCATCTCATAGCTGGTCAACATTTCGAATTGATGGCATTGTTGATGCCACCATGAACGACAAAAACGCAGCCTCGATAATATCACAACTTGGCAACAAAAAGTATTTTTCTAGAGTGAAATTCATTATCTGTGTAGAATCAGGCGATTGGATTATACGAGACAAATTTGAACCGATTCTCAAAGACAAGAAAACAGTCGTTGTTAGTCGTGATTCTAAGCCTGGTCTGTTAACTGGAATTGACAAACCATACTATGAACGAGCATACCCTGAAACAGCAGTTGTGTATGGGATATATCCGTTAAATGAAAAACCCGATATAAGAAAACTAGCGCCGATGAAATACTCGTCGCCGGCGACTTCGTCAGTGGCTTTGCCACTCAATTGTGTAGCAGCATGAGTAACAGAACATTTTACAAATGCACTCCGCGGAAACAAATTGACTGATCTAAGACGCAAAAAATAAATGACTGGGAATTAACAGTTAGGAAAAACGGAGCAACTATTAGCGATATAGCTAAATTAGAAAAGTCGCTGAAATTTCCGATAAATGTTACAACGATAACCGGAGAAGTTTAATACGAACCGAAATATAACACAAATGGAACCCCAATTAAAATTATTGATTATAACGAACACGCATGGACGTCCGCGGTCACAATATTAACACGAAACAGAACAATAAAGTATATACCTGATGAGTTCTTACAAGAAGATTTCTCCAGGGATGGTTTTCTCGTTGAACAGAAACTATTCGATGCTATTGCGCATTTGAGTAAAAACGACCCCGTGTCATTGTGGTTACTTCGTAGCACTGAAAACGACATGGATACGTTTGATCAGTTTGTAAGACCAAACGGTGAATTATACCGCACTGAAGCATTTCACAATAAAATGAAAAAAAACAGCTAGTGGGTTTTTAACATGTGGCGAAGCCACCAGTGACGAAATTATCAACGACGAACAATTATTGACAAACTGTTTTACAATCCCGTCAGTTGCAGCTCATTTGCGAGAATCAAAAACGCATGGAAACCAACACGCGTAGAATTCTTGCCAGACATTGAGGATAGTTGCCTCGAATTTTGTCATGGCGGTTTATACAATAACAAATACGACCGTGATAATATCATTTCAGTTGATATGGTTGCTTGTTATCCAGCGAGTTTTCCTGGTTATGGAGAGTGTACTTAGTATTTTAAACGATTTGGACACCCCGTACATGAAATGACTCGTGTTGCAATTAATGGGCCGCTGCCTGATTTTGATTTAACTGGATTCGCTCGTGTAGTATCATTTGAATTCGCAGCAGGACTTCATCGCGCTTGTTATATTTGGATTGGTAGACACATGTCTGAAAAGAAGTGGCTGCCAATAGCGTTATTACGATTCATGATTGATACAAAAATGTTAATTTCGCTGACGGTCAGTGAAGCAATTATATCATATCGGAAACAAATCAATGTCTGGTTACCAACACCGGAACGTCTTGATAGTATAATTGAGGAATCCAGAAAACCTATTGATGCCGACGAAGAATATATCATTGAGTGGTCCAAACGAGTATTTAATCTACGAAACATCGAAGCAAAAGATCTCGGCAGAAGAATAATCGGAAAATTCACTCAGGGAGGAAAAAAATGCGACTATAAACGATATTGTTCACGGTTGATTATAGATAGCACCGAATATGACTTCGTAATCGCGGATGCAGTATCTGAAAACATATATGTGGATCGTAAGGATGCTTTCTTGTCCGATGGAACAAAATTGGGCACAATTGTTACTTACAGCGACGGTTACATATCCACGTATACACATTTGAGGTCATCGATGCTGGGTTATGCTTGTATCAATTTATTTTCAATGATAAATAGATTTCCTGACACAGCGGTTAGAGTTGCCGTTGATTCGTTTTACATTAACAGCAAGTACAGTTGCGCAGTTGCTGAATTCACTAATCCGAATGAAAGTTGGGGTACATGGAGAATTAAAAAAGAAATGCCGCGTGATTATTCTGAATCAGCAGATGTTACAATTGAAAACAATTACCTGAAAAATGATAAACTATCAGAGTGGTCTAATGCACCACCGATATCCGATCCAATTTGTAGATATAAAACAGTTTATTTAAACGGTTGCGGCGGGTCAGGATATACAACACGTGCGATAGAATTATATCAAGGGCGGGCAAATATGATTGTGCTTGCACCAACCCACAGACTAGCGAGAGAAATAAAACAACGAAATGTTGAAGCTTGTACTTATCACATATTTTTTCGACGGAAGGGTGATGAATGGACCTCTGAAAGAATGGGTGAGAAATTCATTCTTGAAATCATTATTTGGGATGAAGTGTGTACGGTTTCGGAAGATGTATTAAAAATGTTTCTTGATTGGTTATTGCGCGCGAATACAAAAGTTATAATGTGCTTCGATCATGGCCAGCCACCACCATTTGTCGGTACGAGCCCACATGATTGGTTTAAAGGATTTGTTGACTATTATGAAGAAATTAATACTGACTATAGAGCACTTGATGAACCATTACCTGAATTAAAGAAACTAATTAGATTACAATCGGATAGAATCCAATGTGAAGTAGCGCGTGAGGTGATTTCAGAAGCTACCATGAATGATTTCTGGGAAGCGTGGAGACCAAACGATTTGATAGTGGCAAGTAGAAAGATAGTCAGAGATACATTTTAAAGAAAGTTGTTTGCGTTGCATTCAGAAAAATTCCCAACGCGCCCAGTGCCGCTGTGTTATAGACCCTCGGATACACGAAAGCAGAATATTGAAGTTGAAATTCCAGGACGTATGACTTCGTTAACGAGAGAGTCAGGAAAACAGATTCTGGTATTAAATGATATTGTGCTAGTTGATATCAATGTTGTCGAAGATGCATTGCGTGCTGATAAATCCCCATGGACGCTAGGTTACGCAGCAACAATACACTCTTCGCAAGGATTAACCATCACGGATACAATTGTTTGCATAGTTGATAATCGCATTGAGTGGTTAAATTTAGTCTATCTTGCAGTGTCCAGAGTACGGCGAATAAATCAACTTCGACGAATTGTCCTGACAGAGTCAGGCGATGATGACACCACAATGGATGATATTGATGTTAGCATCATTAATACAAAACTCTGTGGTTACAAACAACAAGACAAAAAAAAAACAAGGACAATTTGATATTGATGCTGAATTAATAATCGAGTTACGACAACAACAGAATAATCACTGCGCGAGTTGCAATTGTATAATGCGTTGGCGTTATTCGGATAAAATCCTCGACAATTTACCGTAGACAGAAAAAATAACAGTCTCGGTCATGTCAGAAACAATGTGATGTTGACTTGTCTTGAGTGTAATAGACGCAACGGCGCTAGTTAAGACCGCGCGGTGGCAATTGAGTATCGTCAGGAATCACTTGTAATTGTTCGCGTGTAAACCCCCGCTGAGGGGCAGTTTAATCCAATTTATAGATTGGAGGTCTACCAGTTGATCGTGTTATAGTAGATATGCTATGCGTAGTGACACTCCAAATAGGATCAGTAGCCCTTGCTGTACCACCTTCAAGTTCTCCTGGTTCATATAAATATCTCACGGTGACATTGCTGAGAATTGGCTGAGAAACACTATCCCTCTGTGGTTGTGGTATATACTTTTTTATTGCGTTGTTAGGTTTCATATTGATTGCTCTGGTAATCTCGTTATTTAGCGCTGCAACTACCCCTGGTAACCTTTTGACCCATTCACGGGATCGCTTTTCTTGGATGAATTCTTTTGCCTATTGATATCCAAATAATCCCTCTGCAAGAGTCCGATTAAATCGTTCCACAATTACCTGATCGCGATGTAGTGCAGTATGCCCCCGTCTGATGGTGACATTGTGATGTTTCATCGCTTATAAAACAGCGCCTTGAAATTCCTTGCCAGGATCAACTTGTAACAGATTTGGCCAGCGTAGTGGGCCTCGTCGATAAATCCTTTCAAATGCAGAAGCAACTTTAGGTGATGATTTTGTTTTTAGCGGTTCTGGTTGTTTGTATCGACTCGCAACGGCAACTACGGTTAGCGCGTATTTGTAACCATTGTCATGTGGTAAAAACAATAAATCAGCTTGATGAACTTCATTGGGTCCGGTAACATCAAAATGCGAGAAATTGATTTGTTTAGGACGCGGTAGATAAATTTGCCATATAGCTTGTTTGGATAACCAATTAGCCGCAGTGGCCTTTTTCACTTTTGCGGGGTTGGCGAGTTTACTGATTGAAGCGTTACCCCTCCAGTATCCCCTAGGAGAATAATAAATATATTCAATATTATTAATTACCAGCACCTAACATCAATTTGCGTTTCATAGCTGATTTTACCAACCACGAAGCCAACTTTTCTTTGAGGATTTATCAGGAATAGCATTCAACGCATGAATTAATTTCACATCCGCGAGATGCCTGTGTTGCAAATTGCTGCTTTTATATGCAACATCATGAGCATGACACGCCTTATCAATAGCGTTTATTGGTTCTTCACCACGTCTGGGATGATTTTGATCATCAAGTCTGATATCTAATCGTGTTCCGGGGCCACAGTAGCTATATCCCGGAAGGTGCTTTTCTCCGGGGTACTTTGCCCATGGGGTTCCAGGGAGTTTTGCCAATTTGGCTGCGATATCACCTCCTCGTTATTTTTTAAAACATCTCCGGATTTCATAGAAACAAATCTAAACTTTTTTTATACCACATGTTGCACATCTACCAGTAAGTGCTGATTTGTTATTCCTAGTTGTAATCGTCGTCACATCATTTGTGCCAGTACGCATTTTACACTTCACACAATATAGATCCATAATTTATGTATAGAGATCTGAATATAATTGATTTTTCAGCGACTAAAACAAGAGAACCAATTAAGCATCATGCAGCGCTACCAAACTCTATCCGCGCAATTATAATCGGGCCATCTGGATCCGGCAAGACGCAATTGTTGTTCAATTTAATAATGAGATAGATGAAGTGGGATAAGTTGTATTCAATTGCCCCTAGCGTAGATGATCAACGATGCTATGAAGTGTTAAAGTATTTTAACGAGAATGCATCAGAAATTAAAGGCGAGAACGTCGTTGATTTTATTACTGATATTGACGAGGCACCATCCGTGGATGACCTTGATGGGAGCATTAACAATTTAGTCGTATACGACGATGTAATGTTAGACAATAAAAAAAACCCAGCTAGAATATTTTCCCGAGGCAGGCATAAAAGCACCGACGTGATATATGTCACTCAACGATACACTCAGATTCCAAAAGTGATCAGAGATAACTGTAATATTCTTGCTGTGTTTAACGGCGTTGATACATATACGCTACGAAATATTTGGCAGACATGGTGCTCTGATATGGACTTCAATCAATTTAGAAATTTCTTTAGTAATGCTCAGTCAACCCGCATGGATTTATAACAATAAATTTACATGATCCTAGAACACGATATCGTATCGGACTTGATCAAATATTCGGTTGTGAAAAATCATTTATTATTTTTGTTAACCTGTAGCAGCAGAGGGGGCGATGACAGCATCGTTGCGACCCAGATGATTGAAAAATCGAAAAGTCTCCGTTTGCCAAATGGGGACTTATTTTTTTTTTGGTTAAAATATGAGATTTTGCAGGAAGGCTCTATTTTCTGTTTTGAGGCTTCAATCAATTTGTTCGAAAAAAGTTGTAGGGTTCACTCCCTCTGCTGCTAAAGGATCTTTACAAAATGTACAATGCATTCTCAGTCTGTCTGAGAGGGAGCCCTGAGTGGCCAAGTGGTCTAAAGCATTCTCCGTTACGGATCACAGCCATCTCACCTCTGTCTGCGTTGGTTGGAGTCTCAGATCCAGCCAATGTCGGTATGTTTGAAAGCTTGCCAGTAGCTTCTCGTGGGTCAGTGGTTCTTACCGGGGGATTTCCCGGGTTTTTTCTCTACCATTATTACTGGTTGCCATATATAGCCTATTGTGTGCTGAAAATGGCGTTAAACACTACTACAACAACTACAACTGTCTGAGATATTTATTTGTTGTTCATTGTAATCACTGCTATCAAAGACGCGCTTGATTTTGATATATTAGTTATAATGACACATGACTAATTTAGACATTTCATTAAACGTTTATTTAAAGCTTTTTTTGGTAAGAAGACAGATGTAACATAACACATGTGTAACTGATCAATCAGAACCCTCTGTGTATTAGTCATAGTTTCAATGGTAATATCTACAGGCATCTGCCTCTTTGATAGCAATCTGTGTTAAGACCTTACAGAAGTTGTTTGTATATGTGCAAGTTAATGAAAGTTACATATGATACAGTGTCTCATCTTATGTTTGAGCACAATAACTCAACACATTAGATTGAATGTCATGTGCAAGATAGCAATAGGTATTTTTTTCAAAATGTACTAACGTTACATTTGTTATCATTAGACCTGATATCTTCAGTCCTTAAACCAGTTTAGTACCATGCCACAATTAAAAAGTTGATAGTGATCGTTAATGTTTGTTGAAAAGATTTTTTTCATAACAGTGAAGGTGAAAAACATTCAATAATCTGAATCGAATAGACTTTGGTTAAACTACAGTATTCTGACATTTTAGAACAATACATATTGTTTAAAAATTAAATTGCATGAGTAAATGTACATTCATATCCACACTGAAATTCATCTCAGTCATCGGCCAGAAAAGAAAACAAATGAAAGTGAAACTATTTGTTGTTGATCTATGAAACAATATGAGCATAAAAAATGTACCAGTAATCAAAATGAAAAACCTTGTACACAGTATCTTCTCTTGGTGTATTTGTTATTGTTTATTCCTGTCTGAGTTTTCTGAGGGAAGTGAGGTATCATTACCTGTATAAATGATTAATGTTAATTCAACTCCCATAGCAGTCTATGCAATCATCACAATATAAAAAAATAATTTAACCTTAAATTTTTGAATACTCACGATCAAACCTATATTGATCAGTATAGACCCATCTGTGATGAAAGTATCTGGGTAGAGAAAAGCTACAGCTATTATTAATACTGTCCACTACATTGTTGGTGGCATAGTAACAAGAGCCAATATGTATCAATCGTGCAGCCGACTATGAATCACACAAAGCATTTTTCAGCCAACTATAAAACAAATGTAAGATGTTCCTCACATATACTAAAAGAAATTAAACATTCAGAATTACTGCTTATCATTGTAGAAATATGTCTAAAAAAAACTTAAATGCTTCTGTTTTGTAACTTTGTTTATTTTTGCATGCTACATAAGGACATTATTTGGAAATGTAAACAGATTGTAGCAATAAGGCATACATAGAATAATATATCCTAGAATATCCAAATATGGCATAGGAAGCCTTATTTTGAAAATGAATTACTACAAGAATCTCAGGTTACCCTAGGATTGTCCTGGTCTTCTCCAATGTTGCAAATTATGATTTATTTCTTTATTGGCGATCTTTTTGCCGATATTTTTTGTTGTTTAAAGTTGAATATACAGTCTTGGGTTTACAGCAAAGAAATTCAAAGGCACCATGACAGAAAGCCATAACCATGGATACAAATTGCTCTGGAATCAATTGTTACATAAACAAATTATGTGTTCATATTGACAAACTAACCTAACACAGCATTGTTATAAATGTATCATAATCCGCTTATGCTGACGTCTTGCCTTAGTACTTGGTGCAAAAATATAACCCAAATTGTCATGCCACATGACAAGCTACATTCAACCATCTCTGAAGGTGGGAAATGGAATGACTACAATCTGTCCGATGATGGCAGTTAGTTTTTCCATTATGACAGTGCCGAATTACCAAATAGGCCAATTAGGCACTGCGCTATAGGCCCTGCAACAACGGAACATAATATTGAAAGGAGATAATTTGCGAGGGGGGCCCCAACATTTTGACTGCGTAATGAGCTCCACAGGGTTTAAACCGGCACTGCTTTTTTAAAAACTGTACCAGAAACAAACGTTTGCAGAAATTTCAATGAAAACTGATTACGTTTGAAGCATCAATCGTTATGTACACATACTAAGCAAATGAAGAAACAATTCAATGTTTTACAATTATTTGCTGTTGCCGCGGCAATAACAAACAGGCATTTGTTGAGTCCTTTAATGACTGCCTTTAGCGGCATCTTCAAAAACAACATAGCTGCCACCCACCCAGTACAAAATACTGATTTTCAGGAACAAATACTGATTTTTTAAATTATTGTGCACATGTAACTATTTATAACATATACAACCATCAGAGTGCCTTATAAAATAAATTTAATGACATTGGTGCATGTGTTGTATCTTCTGAATGGCAACACACTCAGACATAGGCTGTTTATAAGAGCCTTTTCCACAATTTTTTCTTTCAATCATTGATTCCAATGTACCCGCTTTCATTAATGATCTCTTTTCTGTGATTTTCTTACTGTTTTTATTCAAGGATGAGAGTTATCCTTTGCAATTTTAATGTCTGGAAAACGTGCAAATAAATCACCAGCAACACTAGTAAATAAAAGAGGAAGGTTCATTTCTGAAAAAAATTTAATAAATCGAATTTCAATTGAATAACATTTTGGTTCTCTCTGGTATTTATATATGTGATAAGTACAGGTTGATCTGTGTGTGATGAAGCAGGAAGCTGATGTTTATTAGCTTTTTCAATATCTTGTATTCATGAGGGCCTTAATACCTACTAGCAAAATCACATCACACAATTTGCAAAAGTCAAGACCTGTATTCCTATATACATGTACATGCGATACATTCTATCAAAATAGAACCTAGTGCCCATTCTAATCTGAAAGTTCCAAATAAAATTTATTATTTTTTTAAAAATTAAAAACATTTTTGGCAACAGCAAAAAAAACATACATCTATATTCAAGTCCAAAACATAGGACATATACGGGGAAAAAACAGGACAGGTAGCAGCTAACACATGAACCTTCAACAAAGTAAGCCAAAGACTCTTGATCAAAGAAAATTGGCAACAAAGCTAAATAAAAAGCATTGTTTATGATCGCTACCAATGTCGACATAAAACCCAAATTAAAGTTCCAATATTTTGAACAATAGATATCTGGCCACCGAATTAAATGAAGTTGGGACATCGCACAAGAATCTTAAAATTTTTTATTTTGTTAATCTTTACACTTCCCTGTCGAGTACCTCCTTTCTTTGGTAGCCTCATAGTAGTTATATCTAGCTGACCAAAATCAATTTAAGTACATATACATGTAGGATATAAACAATTAAATTATACAGCCATGTCCTACTTGGTTAATAAATAAATATCAGAGTGAATTGTTTCATGAAATGTGTTTGTTGACAATGGGACTAAAATCAAACAAGCCTTACATGATCTACTGGTTTTTATGTTATGGTTGTGTTTTCTAACAGGATTTGATAGATAATGAGATACATGAATATGCTTACAGTCAAAATTTTATATGCTTAGAAAGTGTATAGTATTGTTGCTTACATGTATGACCGTATATTGTAAGCAATGATATGAGCCCCTGTGTATGCACGTATATTAATTAACACATTTTGGAATGTACTACACAACTAAGTTGTCAATATACAAATGAGTGTCTGACTACTTGTCTTCATTGAGCCAAAATTTTAATTTGTTTTTGTACTGGTCACTGATGACAGGTCAGTTTTTAGCATTTCACCTGCATGCTGCATGTAAAATTTCAAATCTATTATCAGTCCCTCTCCCAACCACCATCACCACTTATCTAAACATCCACCTATGTTGACAATATTACCTTGGTCCCAAGCATTATGAGATAAATGGATGGTACTGTATTATGAAAATGGCGACAAATTTTGAAAATTGTGAAACTAAATATTTAGGTTGGCCATTTTTTGGCAACAACTTTTCTCAAACCATGGGCCATCACTGGGTTACCTGTCATGGTAGACAAATTATGTTTATTGTAAGAATTCCAAAACAATTTAAGTTTAATATAAGTTTAATAACTTTTTCATTAGCCAAACTCACTCAATATAAATTTATTTTAAATATTCATCTTTTTGTCTTTGACAACAGTTTTGCTTTGATATCTTTTGCTCCATTGTACGTTATTGGATAAGATTTAGAATCAACCACGTTGTGATAACCAAAATGCTGCATTTTCTCATCAACAAGAGTTTAAAACATGTTTTTATTCCGTACCAGAGAGTCAGGTGCTTATTTAAGTACTGAAATTTGTGAAATGAAGGATGTAAACAGACTCAGATTCCATCAATAAACATTGTCTATTTTTTTCTGTTACAACTGGGCAAAATTCAAAGACCCTTCACTAAAATGTTACCGTCATTATCAACCAATCCTGGCAAGCCAACCCCACATATACCCATTTCCAGACCGGCTTTCCTTATTACATATTATTAATAGTATCTCGAGTCCTCTACTACCCACCCATCTGTTTGTAATGGTTGTTATCGAAATCAGGGTCCAAAACCATACTTTTCACGATGACACTCGCAATATTAGCTAAAAGTGAAGAAGTCTGAAACTTCTTGTGAAAATTTACCTCAATTTTTAATCTGTGTATTTTCGTATGTACACAAATGTCTGCAACAATGGACACAACAAGTGTAGCAGCTGCAAGCTTAATACTTCGCTGGGTCATCGTCAACACCTCCATGTTGGAAGTAAATAAATTAGTCATCCATGTATCAAACATTTTGATTCACCAGATTTTGATGATTTGTCCAATCAAATTTGTTTTAACAAGGAAGCATGAATACAAATATTTTATTTTATATTTTTGTTAAAAAAATGTTTGCGAAGCAAGATCGAAAAAAAATCCCGAATCATCTTTTCGTTTATATTGAATTCATTCGTATATAATAGGGTTCCACTCCAATGTTTGGGAACCGCCGATAAAGGAAAGGCACAGTGAAAAGTTGTTTCTTCTACAACTCTCACAATGCCGAGAACGTTAGCTTGCACTACAATGATTGACATTTATTTCTGAATGATATTATATGTATAGACCTAGCATCTAGTTCAAAATGACTGCAAGAAAGTATTATATATTTCCAATACATTAAATCCTATTTTAAGATTAAAAACAATTGATTTGTATTCATCGCAAGTACAAGCAGATAAGGATAGTCCTATTTAATATTTTTTGGACAATGCATTTTTAAATACGAACACTGTCAATAGTATGACAACAAAATAATTATTATTTAAGTGATATTAAAAAAAGTAACATGTTCTAGTCCTACAACGTAAACCGAATAGTTTTGCACTGGGGGTAGGGTAACATGTGCAATGACTTACATTGTAGGATTAAACCCACTCATGCTTCGTATAGTTATAACTTCACACGAATGCATTTAATCATGTTATTGCAATATCGGACAGGACACTAATACAATGTAAAATAATACATCTGATGACAATATCAGAAAGGACACAAATACAAAGTAATACATGTGATTTTATATCAGATAGAACAAATATAAAAAAATAATACATGCGATTACAATAAATAGAACAGTATACCAATATAAAGTCAAATAACATGTTATTACAGTATCACATAACACAAATACAAAGATTATAATTGGGATTACATTATCGGACATAACACAAATACAAAGATAATTCTTGGATAGACTATCCACAACAGTACTGTTGGGCATTGTCCAGGGTGTCAGAAGGAGAGGTAGACAAAAAAAGAGGACTGAGAACATCACATAATGGAACAGGAAAAGTTTTGCGGAGACACATGCATTGCTGTGTTTCCCTTTACTCTCATTTGCGCTTCAGAGACCCCCAAATTTTTAATTTGACTCCCAGTTTTGATAATAACATTTTTTTTCTACTCAGTCTTAAACAGACTTTTGACTCTCAGTCTTGGACCCATATGGGATATACTGCATTGGCACATGATTGAGAATAGCGGAGGGAACTGGTCAGATGTTCAGCAACACAGTGCCTCAACGACCACAGTAGATCAAGAGACTGATGATAAACTATAAATATATTAAAATATCATAATCAGTATACATTAATTTATAAAGTTTTTAAAAATGGCTATTTGCAAATAAACAAATGGAAATTAATGAGAAAGTGTATCTGAGGAAAGTTGTCATTTGGTTATCACTTTTTATGCTAAGTAGAAAGGTCATAAATCAGGCTTTACAATACCAAAATGATATGATTAAATCCCAGTTAACTTAGTGTAATTATAGCTCTTGATAAGCTGATTTTGACTTTCGGCTCATTATGTATATTAACTGTGCTTCCAGATAACGGCATTTACAGGAATCATCTTTTAAATAAGTTTGTTTGTTTGTTTAATTAGGATGTTTAACTTAGCTTTAAGATTTTTTCAGTCACATCGCTACGATGTCTACAGTGAGGCAGTTTATAGTGATGTCTAGCACTGGGGCATCATGTCGCAGACATGTAGCTTGATGTCCCCACGCATTCACATTATCCTGACACCAGGCCGACCAGTCCTAACACTAAACTCTTAATGCTGAGCGTCAAGTGAGACAGCTGTTAGTACCATTTTTGTAAGTCTTTCGTATGACTAGTCAGGGGATTTAACCCACGACCTCCCGCTTCAGTGGCGGACGCTTTAACCACTAGGCCACAAAAGTAGTTCTTCTGGATAAGATAAAATTCATTGCTTACTTAATACATTTCTCAATCTTTTCATTTTTTAATATTATTTATAGTTTATAGGAGGTCATGCAGCAGATCTCAGCGTATACTGTATACAAGTTTATATTTTAAGTTTCTTAGCCTGTCAGAAGTTTCTTAGCTGTGGGAAATTTGCTACTGTGTAAATGTTGGGGGTTAGTGGAAGATTTATTTTCTCATCAACCCTCAAACATTCATTTGAGTCTCTAAACTGTTTTCCCTGTTGTAATCCTTTGTTTTGCTTTTTGAATAGGTAGTACTTTATCAAAACATTTATTCCATGCTAATTTAAAAGCACTGTGCTGTGCATGTTTGCAAGTAATGACATGACGACAACAATATTCGTGGGGGTGTGGGTGACAGCCGATCTTCTGCAGGAGCCTGACAAGTCCGCTCCGACTCACCTGGTCAAACGATTTTGTCAGGTCTATGAAGGCAATGTAGTGGGGTATCTGCTACTAGCAAAACTTCTCCTGCAACTGGCTTTGTGAGAATATCATATCTACAGTCTTGTTGTCAGCGTTGTTGGAATTTAGCCCATGATGTGGTAAGGTTGCAATTGTTCCAGTCCATGGTATTGGTTAACACACCGTAAAGATCCATTTCAAAGGTATTAACTTTGTATGCAGAATGTTATAAAGGTTTTTAAGGTTTTAAAATTTAAATTCGTGCAAAATCTTGTGTGGGTTGTAAGGTTATTGTTTGAAAATATCCATTTACGATCTGTGTGCTATTTCAATTATGATCACTACTGCGCTTCTGACACCATGTTGTGCTATTGCATTAAAACGTAAGATGAGACACTGTGTTCTAACTATCAATAACTCTAATACATGTATATACAAACAACTACTATGAGGTCTTAACATAGTGTTATCAAAGAAGCAGATGTATGTAGATAGTGCCAGTGGATTTTGTTCTCGACGGGTGTTTAGAAATAAGAGCATACCCTTGCATGTTGGAGAATTTAACACATGGGTGAATAAGAAACATAGGGAAGCTGCTTTTATGCAATACAGGTATCAACTTTTACATTAGCATTCATCTTCGTTGGAGAAAAAAATCCATGCATGTTTGTTACTTTGAAAGTGTATTTGCGATCTCTTTGAGTGAAACTCTTTAACACATGTTTGCTGGGGTCATATACTGTAAACCATGGTGATCAGTGGATATCCCCGACAAAGTATGGGTGATGGTAGTCTTTGTGTAAATTCTGTCAGAATGCATGTGGAGATAATTAAGTGACTTTTTCCCCGTCATTTTCACCATACTCTCTCTACCTTCACTATGTTCCATATAGAAAAGAAAAGTAGTTAGTTGTTCTGTACATGTGTGTGTGCATATGCATGTTATATGTAAAATATGAAAAGAATAATCTTAATGCAATATTACTTTTTCTTTTTCAGCAAGATACCAGGCAACAGTTTATATTTAGCACTTTCGGATTTCTGAAGGATGGTTGGTTTAATGTCAACATAACTGAGTTTTAGGTTGTTTCTCATCCACTTTCTAACTATGCGGAAAATACGGTAAGTAAATATGTACGCAGTATTTGATTCTTTCATCCAAAATAAAAGTCAAGCGCTTGAAGTTATTAGGAGTCATGAAAGGTAGACCTGAATGCTGTATACCGCAGTTGGAAATCTTAATTTGTTTGACATATGGTGTTCATTGTAAAGACTTGATGCTCATTCATTCAGTGGATCAGCTGATATGGCTATTTAATTAGCACTAAAATGTGTTCGCTGATGACCTTGACCCTGCCTTGATATCATCTGTTTATTCGGTTGTCTGTTTTTGGCTAGTCTGCATACAGGTCAATACCGGTCATGTTGAAATATATCTTCTCATCATAACTTAACATTGATGGATGGTCATACAAACATGAGGTCCTCACTAAAAGACTTTATGATCTCAGGTTGGGCTTAAATTTCAATGATGCGAATCTGTCTGTTATTGCCATGAACATAGCAGCCATCTTGACAGTCTTGTTATCACAAAGCTTCAGAACGGAAAGTCAGATTGGCATTTATTTTAACCAGAAATCTTATTATAGGTAAAGAATCGGAAAGTTGGTTTTTAAACATTCAGCAGTTAAAAGGAAGAAATGATCATTTAATATTTAATGGAATTTTGTTTTGGCCATACCCCCACCACATGATTCATTCCAGAGTGCCTTGTGAAATGTTATGTGTTTAGGCTCATATAAACCATAACAAGATCAGAGTGAAGACAACAAGCTATGTAAAATTTAACTCATAATTTATTTCCCTAGAAAAGCAAGGTAAACATAAGAAAAAGAAATTAGGGTTTTGCAAATCAAATCCAAATATAATCCAAGAATAATCCAAGAATTAAAAAATAGAAGTAATAGTAATAAAATGCTCTGAAAAATCTAATTTTGAGTCCTACTGGAAACCAAATTGTTTATGGTGATAATATAATGTATGCTGTGGTCAGTGTAGTACTATTGTGTGAACGGTTCTTTGTTGAATCACAGAAAATAATATTCCAATGTTTAAATTCTGTAAATGTTCATAACTTTGTCCAAGAATGAATTTAAAGAACAAGTATTTTCAAGGGAAAATAGTTTTTTAGAATCCACACCTTTGGATGATGAATCTAAAAATTAAACTCAAACTGGTCACGCACAAAAATATTTTGACATCAAAAGTGTTAAGACAAGAATAACATTATTTTCTCAGTACATCAATATTGCTAACGTGCAAAATCAGAGTTTTGAAATAATTGCTTCATTTGTCATGTACTTCAAGTATGGCCTTGATTTCACTTTTTCAACTGGTCTGACAAAGATTTGTTTTTAAAGTGGTTTACTTTACCTCATGAATCAGGGTCAGAAACTAGGTGAGCTTCAGATACAAAGTTTCTATACTTTAGTGTTTACAAAACACTGAACTGAATTTCTGGAAAATATCTTATCTAGTAAATAAAATTACTTTCATAGTAACATGTACTAAATTTGTAAAAAATAATTTTAAAACCAACAAACAACCAATCAAATAAAATAAAATATAAATTAAATCAAATATACAAAACAGAAATAATTTCTTTGTGGTAAGTGCTGATTATCAGAAATAATAAAATCATAATATAAGATTTATTAGATATGTACTAACTTTTGTTCTTGTTCACCGTCTGGCATTTCTTTTATTTACCCATAAAGAGTTGTTCCAATTCCTGATCATAGCTATGCAAATAAGGTCAATGGGCTCATCAACAACAGCCTTCAAACACCTCTCCCTAGCTAGTATCAGGCAATTGAGTAACATGAACTGGTTTATGTCTGCTGCTTGAACTTTAATTGCCAGTATTTAAAATGACCATGGAATAGTATTATGTCAGCTCCAATCATAACTGTTTACTGTTTATATTTTCTACATGGAACATGCTTATACTGAAAGTGAAGGTCTATGTTTTCTGAAGACTACTGAAAATTGTGTTTTCTTGAAGCATGACCTTTTCAAGGGATATGGGAATTTTAGCATAACATGTAATGCTTCAATGTAATTAAAGATCAGATCTCAATTGCACGTATGACTGTGGTGATTTAAGTAAGATTGAGCAGTTTTATTGCAGGTATGTCAGCAGCTATATCAGTGCAATCAAAGTTTCATGCGGCAAATAATTTATTTTTTGACAAGCCTGATGTGCATCTCACTTAGAATTCTTGGTGAGCCTAATGTAAAATTAGAAGGGTCTCAGATGTTGGGCTGTCTGATTTATTTTAGCACTGAAGTGTGCTATTTCTTTCACATAGTTATGAAATAAAAAAAACAGCTGTTATGTGAAACAAAAATGAAATCTGTGAAACATATACAAGACCCATGGAAATCTCCAGTGAAAAATGACCTAGCATAATCGTCAGTGAAGGTTTTATTGTCAGGAAAACTGTTGTAATTTCATTAACTGTTTCATACTGAAAAATGCACGCATCAGTATACAGTTTTCTTTGTGTGTTTGATAATAGGAGTCAGAAATCTTCAACCTGTACAATTTGATAAAATTATAAAATCCTTATTCAGCTCTTTGTTCAACAAGCCTCAAGAAACTCAGTTGACCCAATTTTTTTTGCAGTGACCCTTTGATGGACTTAATGTAGTTGCTAAAGTTTCAGTGTTTATATGTGTACATTGCTTGGCTTAGTTTACTACCTATAAATGTTTATAAATTTGATAAACATGAAAATGATGCATGAATGACCTATTCCAATTAAATGACACATTTTCACATCGGATCTTAAGATGATTGTTTAGAAGGATTTTTTTCAAAGGTCTGAGTTTTACTTCAGATTATTGGATTATCAGGACAAACCAAAAGCTGATAAAAAATGTATAATGCTCATAACATATTAGGTTGACTTACTGAAAAAATTTATCAGAATTTCTTTAAAGTACATGTACCTTTTAAACTTGAGTTAGCACCCGATTCAAATGTGTAATACTGTATAGTTTTCTGGTCATTGCACCATAGATCCAACAAGTAATTATATGGATATTTTAATGAAATTATCAAATATATTTGAAAATGATGTCATGAGGAAGTGGCTTAATGTGTGAGATCTCCCACATTTTATGGGTTTTGGTAATTATTATCTAAAAGATGTTCAACCACAGTTTTTAATCCTTGATTGATAAATTAATAACAACATATTAAATTAATTGGTTGGAATAATATAAATCTGACCAGAATAATAGAATAGAACAATACGTCCCCCATATGTAAAATAATAAGAATTTTATCAGTTATATAAACAAAATTAACTCAGTCATGACACTTGAATGATTCTCTTTCTCTCTTAGAAATAGTTATAAAATGCATGCAAGATTAGTTACTGCCAGCATGTGAGCACCATCAGGTGCTTCTGGTCTTTTCCAAATCACTGTAAATGATAGGTTGGCATTTTTCTATTTCCTTTCCTGATCTAGTTCTTTATCTTCTAGACTCTTTGGGTCTTCAGTCTCTTTGTTGCAGACTTTTTTCCTAGAATGCCGTGAGGTTTGAACTAATTACTTTCCTTTGCGCCTTTCCTGAATCCTTACTCGCTTATCATCAGATAATTTCCTCCATCCCTTCACTGGAGTTGGGTCTCTCAAATTCTTAAAGAGATCGTTGCATGATTAAGATATGAGAGAAATTACTTATTAATTAATTACGAGTTATTATTACTGTGGTTTTGATACAAGAGAATTACCTATTAATTTATTATTAATTATTATTACTATGGTTTAGATGCAAGAGAACTTCCCTATTAATTTATTATGAATTAGTATTACTATGGTTTAGATACAAGATAAATTACCTATTCATTTATTATGAATTATTATTACTATGGTTTTGATTGAAGAGAATTCAACTATTAATTTATTATGAATTATTATTACTATGGTTTTGAATGAAGAGAACTTACCTATTAATTAATTATGAATTATTATTAATATGGTTTTGATTTCAGAGAACTTACCTATTAATTTATTATGACTTATTATTACTATGGTTTTGATACAAGATAAATTACCTATTAATTTATTATGAATTATTATTACTATGGTTTTGATTGAAGAGAACTTACCTATTAATTTGTTATGAATTATTATTACTGTGGTTTTGATACAAGAGAACTTACCAATTAATTTATTATGAATTATTATTACTATGGTTTTGATTGAAGAGAATTTAACTATTAATTTATTATGAATTATTATTACTATGGTTATGAATGAAGAGAACTTACCTATTAATTAATTATGAATTATTATTACTATGGTTTTGATTGAAGAGAACTTACCTATTAATTTATTATGAATTAATATTACTATGGTTTTGAATGAAGAGAACTTACCTATTAATTTATTATGAAATATTAATACTGTTGTTTTGATACAAGAGAACTTACCTATTAATTTATTATGAATAATTATTACTATGGTTTTGATACAAGATAAATTACCTATTAATTTAGTATGAATTATTTTACTATGGTTTAGATGCAAGATAAATTACCTATTCATTTCTTATTGATTATTATTACTGTGGTTTTGTTTGAAGAGAACTTACCTATTAATTAATTATGAATTATTATTACTATGGTTTTGATTGAAGAGAACTTACCTATTAATTTATTATGAATCATTATTACTATGGTTTTGAATGAAGAGAACTAACCTTTTAATTTATTATGAATTATTAATACTGTGGTTTTGATACAAGAGAACTTATCGATTAATTTATTATGAATTATTATTACTATAGTTTTGATACAAGATAAATTACCTATTAATTTATTATGAATTATTATTACTATGGTTTAGATGAAAGAGAAATTACTTATTAATTTTTCGCAGAGTCTCTGAGACTTTATTCCTTTGGTTGTTTGATAATTACAAGATGAAATTGTTTCTGGGGAACATTCACTGGTGTCTAAGTTAGCCAATCAAGAGTACTTCTTTAGCTGCAAAAATTGTATTATTCCCATCAAATTCATAATAATCCTCTCTAGCCTGTCTTTATTAAAAACAATTCTAGAAATATGATTTTATGACACCTCTTTCAAATGAACCATGACTTCTTAAAATTGTCACTAGTCACTCTCACTTCTTGTTATTTACCTTACATTATCATTACACTCTATCTGTTTCTATCTGTTAGCCGAGCAAATATTTTTAAAATCTCATTAATGCCCTAAACAGAGCTAGTTCTCTCTTTCTTTTACAGTCGGCAGTTTATTGCTAGACTAGCCCTTATGTAATGGGTATGTAGCATTCTGACCCGATAAAATAAACTATGAAATGTTCTCTACAAAATTTTGCACGATTACAAAAATGTCTTAAAACTTAATACTGTCATAATAAGAGGTTAAAGAAGTACAGCAAATAAATAATCACAATGTGAGTGAGGTTTGGGATGTAATAGCAATGAGTTATTCACTGAGCTTAATATAGTAATTGGGAGATAGTTTGAAAGACCAAGTCTTTTATCATTTTGTTTAAATGGCACCATTTTAGCTATTTTAAACCATGTTTAAACCAGAGATTTTGGAAACATTGCAGGCTTAATACTTTGCACATTAATTTATACATTGTCGTTTTATTTTGGGTTGCCTGTACCCTTGGCTATTCAAAAAAATATCCTGCTTTTTGCTGTACTGGTCATATTCCAGATGGCATGTTGTCTGCTGTCCAAGTTTGCCATTGCTAGTTCTTCTCAACTACATTGAGAATTCTTATGAAACTTTACACATGCACCTTCATTCCAAGTCTAGTTTGTCCCAACTGAAAATAGTTTTGCTTAATAATTCAGTACGGCCACCAGAGCAGCCAATATGAGAAACGTTTTATTGCAACGCCTCTTGAATGGCATTGTAGGGTTTTCACTGCAATAATTTGTATATCCAGCCTGTCTTGAATGAAAATGTTGCCATTCTGATGTGTGAGATTCAGGCCATTGCCGCCATCCTAAAGATCTTGTTATCAACAATAAAAACGTCATATCAACATCAATGAAGACTTATTGTTATATTTAATTCATCCTCAATGAAAATATTTTGACAGGACATACAATATTGCCATCACAATCGCCATCTAGAATTTTTTTTAATTGCAATTTCACTTGAATTGATGGTCATATCAATATAGGGTTTTGCTAAAAGACTTGCAATGTATAGTTTGTAAAAATGATAATGGATGGTAATCTGACATCCAATATAGCTGGACTCTTGACAATATTTGTATTGCCTCTCGTCCAAAATAGATAGCAACATAAATATATGTTTTCATGATGATGCAGATATGTGCCATCATAGGTTTTCATGATGCTGCTGATATGTGCCATCATATGTTTTCATGATGATGCTGATATGTGTCGTCATAGGTTTTCATGATGATGCTGATATGTGCCGTCATAGGTTTTCATTATGATGCTGATATGTGCCATCACTGGTTTTCATGATGATGCTGATATGTGCCATCATAGGTTTACAAGATGTTGCTGATAACCATCATAGGTTTTCATGATGCTGCTGATATGTGCCATCATATGTTTCATGTTACTGCTGATTTTTGCCATCATAGGTTTTTATGATGCTGCTGATATGTGCCATCATAGGTCTTCATGATGATGCTGATATGTGCCATCATATGTTTTCATGACGCTGCTATGTGCCATCATATGTTTTCATGATGCTGCTCATATGTGCCATCATAGGTTTTCATGATGCTGCTGATATGTGTCACCATAGGTTTTTGATGCTGCTGATATGTGCCATCATAGGTTTTCATGATGCTGCTGATATGTGCCATCATAGGTTTTCATGATGCTGCTGATATGTGTCATGATAGGATTTCATTATGCTGCTGATATCTGCCATCATAGGTTTTTATGATGCTGCTGATATGTGCCATCATAGGTTTTTATAATGCTGCTGTTTTGTGCCATCATAGGTTTTCATGATGCTGCTGATATGTGCTATCATATGTTTTCATGATGCTGCTATGTGCCATCATAGGTTTACATGATGCTGCTAATATGTGCCATCATAGGTTTTCATGGTGATGCTGATATATGCCATGATAGGTTTTCAGGATGATGCTGATATATGCCATCATAGGTTTTCAGGATGATGCTGATATGTGCCATCACGGTCACATTTAAATTCACGTAACTTGAAAGATGTAAGCTTAGGACCCAAACAGTTTTCATTTTGACTTGTGATTGGATTATATTAAATCACTGACCAACCGTATGTCTGAGATCGAATCAAGTTTCGGTTAATTAGAAGCAAGAGCTTCACTTCCAAAAAGTATTGTGGATTGGAGAATACTTATTAAGTAAATTTATCTGCCTCTATTATTTGTGGTTTCTTATTTATATTTTAGGAGATGAATGATAGGACCTGCATTTTCAATCACTCTGATCAAACAGATGAAGATAAGCAGAAAAAATTTTCCATTGTTTTCTTCAGATTTGACTTCCGCAAAAGTTTGTAAGTTGACTAATTTAATTTATAGTCTATTAATTATAAAGTTGACCCTGGCTCTCCTTCCATTCATGTGTGACATTGTATCTCTGTATCTAGTTTAACGTTTGTGCTAAGTATTTTCTGTTTTTATTTTGATATAATTTATATCACCAGCAGCATAATGGGTGAATCGGACAAATCTTCGCCTGAATCACATGGGGTTGACCCCCCAAAAAATGCTTTTTCTATTACATTGTAGAACCATTATTTGTTGAATCTACATGTTACGTCGAAGTAAAAAAAATCGGTGACTTTCTTGCCATGGCAGAGTTGGTTTAGGAAAACTCCTTTGAAAAATCTTAAAAGATTTCTTTTTGAGAATCATAAATGATTTTTTATTTCACATAGGAATCTTTTAAGATTTCACATATAGACTAAATTGCAGGGTTTTATCTTGTAGATCAATTAAAGTATTGGATTGATCTGTAAGTTTAAAATTAATTCTTGTTAATGATTTATTATGGCATCGCATATATACAGGATTAACCGGATTCTCAATTATTAACCATCCCGGTTGAATTGTTGGTGCGAATGAATATAAAATATAACCTTGCTGAGCTTGATTTGATTGATCGAGATCTATTTGATAACTTCCTTCAATAACATCACATACTAAATTTAACGCGATCACCGTAGATATATTTACGTTATGTGGAGCTATATGTTTTCCGCCGCCTTCTGGATCATTATTACATTTAAGGGTTTTTATTTCCGGTGATGTTGTTTTTTTCCATTTATCGTGAATTATTTTAAAACCAATATCGATGGCGTCACTGAGAAGGTTTTTTTTAGCTCTGGTACGTTATATCCGGGTAGTTTGAATGTTGGGATATCTTCAACGCGGATGTTAAACCTTTTTGCAAAGTAAGTTCTCGTTTCAGGTCTGGAATCTAATATTTGAATTAAATGATTCCATGTCATCGATTATTTTGTTACATGTTTCTATGACGCTGATAAATTCATATCGGGTGAGAGTACCGGATTTAAGAGGTATTAACAACAATGAAAAATCATTATTCATTTTTTCAAAATTTCGAATAACTACATTTTTTTCAACTCTATCATATGTATATACTACTTTATCTAAAACACCATGAGGTAAACCTGTTGAAGTCTCCATTACTGCTGCTCCACTTAAACGTACCAGCTCATCGAAGTTTTTATAACTTTTTATTTCATTATCGGGTTTTATCTTGTCTGTGACATAATCAGATTTTTTTGGTTCTGGTATATTAATCTTTTTTTCTTCCTGTCGAGGTGGTAGTTCAGGCCATCCTAGTACGGTTCTAATAGAACTTTGATAATCATCTACGACATAATCCGGTGACTTTATCTCAACCGCAGATGATAAGGTCGGTCCGTGAACCGTTATAGCTATTTTCGATTATTTTTCTCCGGTAAGCGACTTTATTCTACGTTGAAATTCAGCGTTAATATCTTCAATTTGGTAGGACACTGTCGGTATTGACACAACATTCCAATCTGGAGTTCCAAACGGTTTATTTTTCCAAGCTATTACTAAAGAATTGTTTGGTTGTTGACCGCCAAATGGTTTTGATCGTATATTAGGCCAGCTGTGATATACCCGTAATTTCGCTAACGCGATCTCGTTAACGGGAACTGGTATTGGAAAATTTACGCTAAATTCGGGTTTTGTCGATGATATTGATATCATGCTTGTTTTTATCGGAGTTTTATTTGTTGCTATTTGTTGAAGCAGTTCTTGTGATGATGACGTTGTCATTCTTATTATTATTATCACGCTCCAATTTTGATATCGTTGAATCATACAACCGGACCATCTTCGAAAATTCATCGTCAGATATTATTTGATCATCGATTGACGTCAAGATCAACATTAACAATTGCGAGTATGCGTTTGACGCGGTAACGAGTTTAATCGTGTAATCGTGTAATTTCTGTTGAGAACACGATGATAATTTTTTTGTTATCCAGGTGAATAATCCAGCGATTGTTGCAGCCGCGGATATACAAATTGAAACAACAACCGGAGCTATCATAGTTACTGAAGATAATATTATTCCAGCGCTGGCAATCACACCAGACACCGAGTACACAGATATGTCTATGGCGGTGATTCTACGCTGGTATTTTTTTTATTTTTATATTCATCAATTAACGGTGTTATATCGATATCGTCGACATTGTTTTATTTAGAATCTATGTGTAGATTTAATTTATCTCTGATATAAATTCCAAATCCCATCTTATTGAGGTTCTAACTACGGTGTTATCAACTGCTGTAATTTCGAACGAGATATTCGTTATGATATCATCGATGTATGATGATACCGTATTAATTCCTTTTCCAATTATAATTTCGTCACCATTTTCTAGTCTTAGGGGTGAAATAACGGTAATATTAAATTGGTGCTCAGAAATTATTGTAAATCGATAAATACCTTTATCATTTAGGTTAGTTGGACTTAAATTCATTCTTCTAGCCTAATCAAACACCCCCTGCCGAACTACACGTACACCATTATCCACCCCTCGAGATGTTTTTAAATTATCGATTTCTATTTTAATTTCTGCGAGGGATGGTGTAGTTACAATTGGGGATCCAAAAAACTTATTAATGACATTTCTGCGAAATTGATTATAACTTTTCAGATGATCGTCAAATTCTTTATCGTATTCGGTAAGTTTATCTGTGATCGTTGAAACAAGTACACCTGGTTTAAGTTTCCCGTCATCGGAAAATACCGCGATACAATTTTCTGTTGCACTACAATTTTTAACTAAAATATCGTCAACGGAAATATTACTCGTTTTTAATTTGCCTTGACGATTCTCAAATGTAACTATCTCATCGGTATCAACATTTTTTAGGTTTAACATATCAGCGATTTCATCTTCGATTATTTTTTTATCTCATCAGGTCTAGCTTCACCGATTTCTAATATTTTCGTTTGTTGAGTTGTAGATCTATCCCAAATATCAACCATTATTTATAATCGTTAGCTACTCTCTAAAATTGTAGGATTTTTATGGCTAGTATACTCGTTTATAACAACATGCGGTGGTTTTATCGATGATTTTGAAATTTCATCAAGGACATTTAACACCTCTCTACCGCATATTGGTGGATCATTTAACGTTTGTGTAGGTAACGTAGAATACCAAATTGGAATTTTAAATTTGTTTACGTACCTTTAAAATTCTTTAGGCGGTGATAAACCATACGAGTCAAAATAAATAATTCCACGTGCATCAATCACGTAACAGACCCAATGAGTACCAGGTCCATCACTGTTATCGAGATTAATAATACCGGTTTCAACGTTATTAGGTTGTGTCGGTAATTGATCTCTCATAAATACGCCTCGGAAATTTTTTATTTTTAGTTTTCTAACAGCTTCTAGTAAATCAAAATTTGACATTGGAAGGATTTCTCTTAAGGTTGTCCTAGTCGTAGGCCGGATCCTCGGTATACCCATCCCGAAGGTGTTCCCGGTAGTCTTAATCCTCGTCCTCTTTTTTACGTGAAATATTTCCACCGGCTGCCTTCTTTAACGCCATTCTCGCCGCGGTACCGACAGCTCCTAATGCCGCCGCTTTAGCCACCGCTGGGGCAGCTGCAGCGATCAATGCTGGAATCGCAGCTAACAGCGGAAATATTCCACCGGTTTTTATCATATTTTTTATTGCAGCTGAAGATAGAGTAATCTGGATTCCTCTTTTTTCTCTTAAAGCCTTATTAAATTGATTAACTTGAGTTTTCGTTAGCGATAATTTATTTGATCCACCTGTCATCTGTTCTTTTTTAAGGGTTATCGTTGTTCGTTGTTTATTCGTTGAATAAAATTGAAAATCGCGTACAGAATCATCTTTACGCACTGGGGCCTCCATATCAAATGCTGGATCAGGTGACCTTTTGAACATTTTATTCTATTTATCAGAGTCTAAATCGGATTTTCACCGTAAAAGATTTTTCATCGTGAAAAACGCTAGCGTTTTCTACGTGGTTTTTTAAAGCCACTTCCCGCTATCATGTTATCTTGGTCACTCGGAGTCACCAATGACTCTAATTTTTCATCTACTGCGTTATTTATTATTTTACTAACACTTGCAGGCATTTCCGCTGTAGATGGCAATGGTACCTGTTTCTTTTTTCGTCTAACTAATGATGTTAATTTTTCTTCGCAGTTGAAAACGCTTTTCCCGCAAGATCTCCAACAGCACCAATACCCTTATCACGAATAACATCAATTGCTTTCATTCCTAATTGTTTAGCTAACGGCATCATTTTTGGGGCCATTCTCGCATTCAATTCAGTCTCGGTGATGAAAAATCCAAAGGATTTTCAGTCACTGTGATACCCACTTTCCGCTAACTCGCCAATAAAATCTCGATATGTTTTGATATCCATGATACCGCCTTGAAATAACCGTCTACAGATATCAGGTCCTTCATTAATTATTTCTGGAGAGTTATTTCCAGCTCGTTTTCCTCCAATGAGAACTTCTAATCGTGATATATCACTGAGAATTTTACCAGGACATGAAATCCTTGGATTTTCAATCGAAGAGTTTCCAACGCTAGCGTTTCGAACTAGACGATTTTACCCTGAAATTCCACTCCCGAAACTTTCATCCATTGAGGGTTGTAAATAATCAAGAGGATCATCATCAGGTTCTTCTTGTTTTTTTTGTCTTCTTGTTTGTCTCCGTGTTGGTGTTTGACGTTTTAGCTCTTGTCGTTCTTCTATTTCTCGTTGTCGCTCTTCTATTTGCTCTTTTTTATAATTATTAATTCCTTTTGAAATTCCTTGTACCCCATCTCATCCCTATTCAAACGACCAATCCCTTTATTTATTTTATACAAATTATCAGACCAATCATTACTTGATATTCTATCATCCTTATACTCGTCTTTTAAAAACTCTTTTTTTGAATTATAGCTTTGAGCAGCAAAATCACCAAAAGCTTGATAATCCTTTGGTTTAAATAAATTAAATTTTTTTATTAATGTTTTAGCATTATCAGTAAATTTATTCAACAGAGAACCAGTCGTTTTTTTCGGATTAGTAGGTGGTTCAGTTTTTTCAGTTTTTGTTGCTAGTTTTTCAAGTACAGGAATAAGACCCTCTTCTTTTCTTTTACCGTCAGGAACATCTCCGTATATAGCACGCTCTATTACCCGTTTCGTTGTTGTAGTTATTGGTTTAAACAACTCTTCAGATCCCGCAGCAAAGTCAGTCTGAAGACTCTGTCGTTCTTGCAGTTTATTCCTGACAGAGTCGCGAATTGGTATAAATCTCTTAATTGCATCTAGCCGCTCATGAGCCAATCGGGTCGTTAATGCTTCATTGACCATTATTTGAAATCAGAAACAATTTTTCAATTGTAAAACAATTTTCCCCATCGATGATTAACTAATCGGAACCATCCTTAACGGTCCAATTTTTTATTGATGTGAAATATTTTTATTTTTATTGCTGTGAAATATTTTTATTTTTTATTCAGTGTGAAATAGTTTTTATTGCTGTGAAATATTTTTATTTTTATTCACTGTTTTTGGTGGTTTTCATTGATTTTTGATTGTTTTTCATTGATTTTCATTGATTTTTTGACAGTTTTGGTGGTTTTCAGTTGAAAATCTCTTTGAGATTTTACAGTCAAGTAGTCGATTTTACATGGGATTTTCCATAGGGAAAAGTTCTTAAAACTCATTTTTGATGATTTTTAGCCATTTTTCATCAATTTTTGCCTGTTTTCAGTGATTTTTTGTCATTTTTCATCGATTTTTGGTAAAAAACCTCGTAGGGTCAAGTAGTCGATTTTGCATTGGATTTTCCATAGGGAAAAGTTCTTAAAAGTTAGGATTCTATTTTATTTTCGCAGTGTGAAATATTTTTATTTTTTATTCAGTGTGAAATATTTTCACTGATTCAATCAAAAAGTGCTAAAAAAATGAAAATCTCAAGGAGATTTTACGGTCAAGTAGACAATTTCAATCAAAAAATGACAAAATCTTTTGAGGGTCGGTCAATCAAAATCGTTCGTTTTCTTGAATTAACGCCCGTATATTTCTAATTTTAGAATTAAACTCTTTTTTCAGTTCATATTCGTTACCCAATTCTTTTCGTATTCCTTCCACGATAGTATATAACTTTACAAACACACCTACTTCACTGGAAAATGCAAGAGAGTCTCTAATAGAATTTTGAATTTTTTTGATGAGCGCATATTTCTTTGGTAGCATATACTTGTTATTGTTAACACCATATTGTATATCCTGAAAATCAGACACAATTTGATCAGGATTTAACCCATCTGACAATTTAATATCCTGGCTTTTCAATTTTGCAATTTCAACTATAATGCTATTCATATTTTCAGAATTCATATATGATAATACATATTACTAATTCATTTTTCAAAAATAAATGAGCCGTTAATATTTTCAAAGTTCAGTCTGTATATAAATATAAATATTTTTTTCAGAATTCAGTCTGTATATAAATATAAATATATTTTTCAAAATTCATTCTGTATATAAATATAAATATACTTTTCAAAATTTATTCTGTATATAAATATAAATATATTTTCCAAAATTCATTCTGTATATATAAATATATTTTTTAAAAATAATTCTGTATATATAAATATATTTATCAAAAATAAATGCAGACAAAAATAAATAACAACCATGATGAGCGGTTGTCTGTCATTTGGCCCCCTTGATATAGGCCGCTGTGGTTCTATTTGCATTCATTGGGTCCTTTATTAGGCCTTTGTGTCTTTCATAGGGTCCTTTGTTGAGAGCATGTTTTGGGTTTATATCAGAATGTTTTGTTTTTTTTTGCTCTTTGAGATATGACCCTATGACCGTTTCTTTTAGCCGATAATTCATTCTGAACTATCCTGTGGGGTTACCCAATGTGCATCCACGAACCTTTTTTTGGCCGGTAATTCATTTTTAAACACCATACGGGGCTACCCAAATGTGACGGAGAGCTAATTACATCCATGGATGTTATTTATTTTAGGTCATTCACGGAAACATATTCCCCTAAGAGTGAATCTAACTCGTCAAATAACGGGTTAGAATCACAAGAGGGTATGTTTACGCGTGAAAGAGACCTAGAGGTTACATATATACGACAACACATCTTTGGAACTCCTTGGTTACCTTCACATCCAAGTAAGCCCAAAGGGACCCCGAAACATACATCTCCGGAAGGGAGGCCTAACGTGGCAAACGCCATCTTAGACCGCCCAGAAGATATGCTTGGGGGTGACGTCACAACATATACTTAATTAACTTAATTAAGGATGGATTATAATTCAATGATGATGGAATTTATGATGTAATGATGTGGGACAGCACAAACATGAAACGACGGGGCGGATTTTCTACGGCCATCCGACCAATCAAAAGAAACCCATGAAATTAAACCCGGTTGCATGATTGAGAAAAGTCAACCACGCACACGTGTCAATGGCATGGGTTATTTTTGATTGGTCGGATTGGCCTTTGAAAGCCCCAGCTTTAAACCTTTCATTTAGTATATAAGGTGACTAATACAGCAGCGTCAATCCACAGGGTGTGTTATTTTATTTTCTTGAATTACTTGTTAATGGTGTTTCACAGTATTTAAATGAGCAGAATATTGAATTAAACACTAAAAAAAAGAATACAATCGTTTGAAAACATTTTATATTTTATTTCTTTTCTTACAAAACAGATAATTAATTATGCCCCGCCGCTGAATCACAATTTAAGGGGAGATAACCCATAAAACAAGTTGACACAATGACTGACTGACTTGGGTATTTTATAGCTGCAACCGTCTACTAGAGACATATGTGCAGCTTTTATAGACACCATATCGGTGTCCATTTAGTTCCTTCAGGGAGGGGTAGAGCACTCCCTCCCCTTAGGGTTCAAGTGCTTAATTGCACCATATTTTAGTCATTGATAGGCGTTCCCCTGAATTACTAAAAAGTAACTATCAAGGGAAATGATAGCCTGTAAGGTGGGTAGGAATGGCACTACACACACCCACCCTACTCTAGATACCAATCAGAGCAAAGCAGCAGCAATGGTAGCGAAGGAAAAGTTGTCCCGCTTCGCTAGTAATGTACATGTCCGGAAGCGGAAAAGGCGGAAAGGTCCAAGGCAGGGCTCCAAGGTACTGCAATCATCGTCCCACACGCAGAGGCAGCGAACGCACATCCGAACCCAGAAACAAACAAACCCGAGGAGAGCCAAAGTCCCACACCCTTATTTTAATATTTGCAACCCCATAAGACATGTAAAGATGGATATGCTATATTGTTGTGTTGTGTATTATTTTGATGTTCTTACTATATCTCGCTACTATTGCAACACTGTGTTGCGGGGGTCTGATAGTCCTGGGTTAAGACTACCTTATATATTCTAATGAGGTCATAGTGGGTGTTTGCAATGTCTGCATACGTGTCTATGAGGTTGCAATCCCTGTCGATTGATTTCAATTTAATCCAGTTTTTCTAGTGGAGGCCCTATACCAATTATGTGTAAGCCACCTGTGTAATTGCTTCAAGCTATGCGAGTTACGAATTTCCTATCACTTATCGCTATGCCCTAACGTAAGTACTTAGTGTACTATATAATCGCCACCATCCTATCGGTAAAAGTTCCTTTGAGAAATTTTTACCCTAAAAAAAAAAAAAAAAAAAAAAAAAAAAAAACCTACACGAATGTGTCAAAGTGACTATGTAAGTTTGTTCTTGCTAGGTTATTTCAGTTTTAAATTTTGATTGGGTGTGGTCCAAAAAAGCCATATTGGAGGTTAGTGTTTGGTCAGCCAAATGGAATTCTCTGTTACCAATCGAGTTTGAGAATTCACTATAGAAAATAAACATTTAACAAGACAAGGACATAGAGATTTTAGAGAGAGAAGGGAAATGAGTCAACACCAGCTTCCCAGAGAGACTGATAGGATTAGACACAGAGGTACACCTGACTGTATACATGTGCGCACACCAATCCAGGCGATTTCTAAATAGAAAAGGCCTGTGTCCCTACTGTTTCACTAGCCTTCCCCTATTCCCAAGAATCACAGAGGAAAGGAAAAGTAACATTACAAGACAAGTACAACGATAACATTTAACAATTATATTAATATCAACTTCAATTAATTATTAAGTAACAAGAACAAAACAGACAAAAACAATGAATATGAATTGAAAAACGAGAACAGAACAAGAACAATAACAAGAAATAACCAAAATTAGAACTATTATTATAACACAATATTTAAAGAACTAGAATTATAACATAAAAACATTAAATAGCCCTGAGAAGGGCTGTTTGAGAATTCTGAGAAGCTGTAGTCTATCCTCCACGTTTCCATTGTCATCATAGATAGCACCATGAATTCCATTGATATTCTTAAAGCTGTCCACATTTTCTAGTTCCAGTTTTTATTGTACATTTTGGAATATCAAGTGCCAAAGACTTTGTTCTAACAGTTAAGGAAAGTGGAAAGTGGTGTTAATATTGTTTTAATCACAGACTACATTTTTATATTAACATTCTAGCGGCAATCCCTGTCAGTTCTATATTCCTAGATGGGTGTAAACTCGCTATCAGCGTATAAGTTCATTATGAACTCAATATCAACATCCATCTATTTTACAGTTCCAACAGAGTTACAGGCTATGTTAATGATTGTAAAATCCTGTCCCATGAGTATATTATAGCAGTGATCTCTGCAGAACACAATATTGAGTGAGTGTAAACTCGTAGTAAACGTACAAGTCCATTTTGAACTCACTATCGACACCCACTCACATCATGTCTCATTCAGAGCCACAGGCCAGCTTAAAATCCCTTGCAGTTAAGTACATAAGTTTATAATCTAATTATTTGTTGATAAGTTTTTAATGTAGTGTTATTATTTATAAAATAATTTAACAATTTTGCTATAATGAGGAAATAGCGGTAATATTAATTTTAGTGGTTATAAATAAAATTCCATGAGTATATTATAGCGGTGATCTCTGCAGAACACAATATAGAATGAGTGCAAACTCGTAGAAAACGTATAAGTCCATTATGAACTCAGTATCGACACCCACTCATATCATGTTTCATTCAGAGTCACAGGCCAGCTTAAAATTCCTTGCAGTTGAGTACTAATTTTATGACATGGATTTATAATCTATATATTTTGTTGATAAGTTTTTAATGTATTGCTTTTTTGTAAGTTAATTCATCAATTAGGTTGTAATAGTGATATATGGTAATATTATTATATTTTGTGCATTAAGTTAGAGTTTATAATAAAATCCATGATATATGCAGAAGCTAATTGTATATTTGGTTGGTTTAAATTAAGTAGTTTTGGGTATCACTTTGTTGTTTTGTTTATTTTTAACTTATTTTTGAGGATATTTCTATTTATTGTGTTATTAGCACATTTATTAAAAATGTGATCCAAATCTTCTACTTGATAGCACATAAAGCAATTAATATTATGGGGAAAAGGTCCTAAATATTTACCAAAACTGTTAGCCAGTTTTGTTTTTCCTACCATTATTCTATTCATTTTAATTTGTTGGGTTCTTGTTTTACCTAAAGGAATAGATTTCTGTTTAACTATTTTAATAATATTATGTAGTAACCTCCCTTTGGTTGACGAATTCCAGTTTTGTTGCCATATATTATTAATCATGTCAGTAATAAATTTGTAAATTTCAGTATGACTATACTGTATTGGTTCATAATGTAATTCATTTAGTTTTTCTTTTGCAACTTGATCTGCCAAATCATTTCCTTTTATATCTATGTGTGATGGTACCAATAGAAAGTCTACTGTAATATTTTGAGTATTAAGTTTGGTTATTTGATATTGTAGTAAATATAAGAAGAATTTTCTGCTTTTAATGTTGTTGGTGTCAATAGTTTTAAGAACACTTAAGGAATCACTAACAATTAGGACTTTTGTGGAGTTTAAGTTATGGTGTTGTATCCATTTTAGTGCCTGAAGAATAGCCCAAAACTCCACACTGTATATAGAACAGTAATCTGGTAATCGCATACCTTGTTTAATGTGTAACTCTGGTACAACCCATGATGCTGCTGTTCTTGCAGGATCTATTTTTTTTTAGCCATCCGTATATATTTTAACATGATTTTTATACACATTATTTAGTTTTTCATTTGCAAGCATTTTAAGATAGTGAGAATCCTGTGTTTTATTGCCTTTATCTTGTAGGGAGGTATCTACTTTTATTGATTTCAGTCTCCATGGAATTATTATTGAATTTTTAGTTTTTTGCACTTGAAATATGTCAATAGGTAAGTTTGATTTAAATCTATGAATTTGTTTACCAAGTGAAGTGGAGTATTTACCCCTTTTAATTAGCGGTTTATTACACTGTTTAATTGCCTTCAGAGTGGGATGTGTATCATCTTGAGTTGACAGTCTAGCAACATATCTTAACATTAGTTCCTGTCTTCTCAGATGTAATGGTGGTTCACCCGTAAGTATCTGTAACTCTTCTGTTGATGTAGATGGTAAAGCTTTAGTTGCAATAAGTAAAGCCTTACGTTGTATTTGAGTGATTTTATTGAGAAGAGTTGGCGATGCCGTAGCATAGATATGGCACCCATAATCGATCTTGGAGCGTATCAAAGATCTATACATGGTCATAATTGTATTTTGACAAGCACCCCAGTGTGTACCTTGTATACTTCTAATGAGATTAAGATCAAGGTTACATCTACTAACTAAATCTTTAATATGGTATGTCCACTTCATATTTTGATCAAAATACATTCCTAAAAATTTAACTACTTTGACAAATACTATGTTTTGATTTTGAAGGGTAAGTTTAGGATATATTTTATTATAGTTAAAGGGAGAGAATACTACTGCTACTGTTTTTTGATGGGAGAATTTAAATCCCCATTTATCAGCCCAACTACCAATATTATCTAAGGTTTTTTGTATCTCAGCAATGTGTTTTTTATTGGTTGGATCTCCAGCGCGCCAGAGAGCACTATCATCAGCAAACTGAGATAAGTCAATATGAGGGGTAGCTAAATTTGTATCAAGATCATTAATCATAATATTAAATAAGGTTGGGCTGAGTAAACTCCCTTGGGGTGTACCATTATCTAGGACATACTTTTCGGAGTATGTTGTCCCTAATCTAGTTATAATTTTACGTTCACTTAAGAAATCCTTAATAAAATTAAATATATTTCCTGTTATACCATACTTATTTAGTTTGGTTAATAGACCTTTAGTCCATACTAGATCAAAAGCTGTTTCCATATCTAAGAATACAGCAATAAGGTTTCTGTTTTTACGTTGATGACTATTAAAAGCTAATTTAATTGCTGTTTCTAATTTAATGAGTTGATCTATAGTAGATCTATTATTTCTAAAACCACATTGATTCTTAGATATAAAATTATTAATTTCTAGGTGATACTTAAGTCTGTTATTAATTATTATTTCCATAATTTTACATATGTTATTGGTAAGGGAGATAGGACGATATGAGTTAACATCATTTCTATCTTTATTTTGTTTTAGTATAGGTATTACTACAGCTGTTTTCCATTTAATGGGAAGTTTTCCAGTCTCCCAAATCTGGTTATACATATTTAGTATTATGTTAACAAAGTTAAGAGGTAATTTCTTATAGATTGAGTATCCTATGGTATCTTCTCCAGGTGATGTATCCTTTTTAGTTTTAAGAGCCTGATACCATTCATTAATTGTAATTTTATCATTTAAATAAGACTTTTTATTTCCCAAATCTGAAAAGGTACTTTTATTATTGGTTTCAATTTTAGATCTATATTCCTGAAATTCCTTAGTATGATTTTTATTACTGCTCATAGCTTGAAAGTGCTTTGCTAATGAGTCAGCCTGCTCTTTGTAATTATTAGTGTTATTGATTTTTGGTGTATTGTTTATATGCTTACCCCTTATTACTCTAATTTTATCCCAAACTTGTTTTGAATTAGTTTTATAATCTAAGGTACTGCAATACTGCCTCCAAGTATCTTGTTTAGCTTTTTTAATGGCATTTTTTAACTCAGTATCTAATTTTTGATATTCTTTGAAATGCTGTGTATTATTAGTACGTTTAAACCTATTTAGCGCTTTTCTTTTATTTTGTCTAATTGTGTTGATTTCTTTAGTCCACCAAGGGACTCTTAAGCTTAGTAGGATTACCTTTAGTTTTAGGCATGGAAGCATCAGCTGCCCTTGTTATAGCATTAATTATATTGTCATAGTAATTATCTATATTTTCACTTTTAATGCCCTCGAGCGTTTCATATTTTATATTTTGTTGGAATTTAGTCCAGTCTGCTTTTTTATAATTCCATTTGGGGATTTTATTGTCATTTTCAAGTTGGGCAGAGTTTTGTAATGTAGTTATTATAAGAAAATGATCACTCCCCATACTATCTTCTTGATCGACACTCCATGTTGCTAATTGAGCAAGTTTAGGAATGCATAATGTAAGATCCAAGGCTGCTAAAGTGCCATCTACCGGATTAAGTCTTGTTTTAGTGCCATCATTAAGTAATACAAGTTTTGTTTTATTAATCCAATTTTGTATGTTTTTACCTCTACTATTAGTTATTTCACTTCCCCATATTACATTATTAGAGTTAAAGTCACCTAACACAATAGCTTCATTTTGTCCTATATGCAAATTAAGCGCTCGTAACGCTAGATTGTGAGTTATTTTAATATCTCCTCCTGGATCATTGAAATTATATAATATAAATTTAATTTTACCTGTATTAATTTGAAGTGCTTGTACTTCTATTTTAGAATTATTAATTGCTTGCGAATTAACTGGGATTATTGAAACTGATGGCATATTATTGTTTAAATATATAACAAGGCCCCCCACCCCCGACCCTCGTTCCTATGTTGAAAAAATCCAGGAGAATATCCCACAATTGTTGGTAATGATTTAGTTTTAGTTGTTATTTTGGTTTCCTGGATACAAATAATATCTGGTTTTATTAATGTGTTAATTAGTTTTAATTTTAATTCATTAATATTAACTACTAGACTGCGTGAATTCCATTGCCATATGGTCAAATTAGTGTTATGTTTATTAATGTGCGAGTTATTTGCTTCTTTTGGTGTACTATTCAATTTGACTGTTTAACTTTCCTGTTTTTATACCCTCTTCTACATGTTGTATAAGAGCATGGAGCCCGTTCGTGAGGGTAGATAAATAACTGATGTCTTTGTTTTTTGCGTTACTAATGTAACGACCTATTTCTGAAATTGCTAGACCTATTGTAGTTAGACCCAGATTATTTGTTAGATCTATAGAGTGTTCGGTTTGAGTTTCACTATTTGAGGTTGTTTTGTTGGTAACCTCTACCATTTCTGGAGTTTTACTATTTAATTTATGGGAATTAGGCAAATTTGTATTTTGAGTTTGGTTACTATTTGCCTTTTCCTTTTTATTTTGGCTTTTTGGATTTTGTTTTTGAGAATTTATTTCCTGTTTTGCTGTAACATAGTCATAATTTTTCGAGTTCATAAGAGTAATGACCTCATTTTCAAGAGTTGCAAAGCTACACATTTTAAAGTTTGAGGGGTGGTCTCCCTTACAATTGACACATTTAGGCTGTTCCCTTCTACACTGGCCAGTATGTGGTCCGCCACAGTTTTCACAGCGATGTTTAAAGGTACAAGTTACCTTATAGTGTCCCCAATGTTGACAATTAGTGCAGAAACGTGCTTTGGTAACAAAGGGCTGGGTTCTATGTCTGACACCCAGAGATCCTACTTTAATTATGGTTGGTAGTGGTGTGGTTGTTTCAACTACCACCACACTTTGTACGCTATTTCTTTGACTTTTCCCTATTTTGTAAGTTTTGACTATTTTATTCCCTCCTTGTGTAAGTTTCTCTTGTATTTGTTGATTGGTGCAATTGGCTAATTGACCTTTAAATTTAATAACTGCTTTATATTTAATTGGGCGAGGTTGTTGTTGTTGTTGTTGGTTCTGTTGTTTAATTTCCCTTTGTTGTTGTTGTTGTTGTTGGTTCTGTTGTTTAATTTCTCTTTGTTGTTCATCTTGTTTTTGTGTATTTACTTTTATGGTACTAATGTTGTTGTTGTTGTTTTTGGTGACTGCTTGAGAAGTTTTAGCCTTTTTATGCAGCTCCATAATTACTGGCATGCCGCAAATTCTATTTATTTCCATAAATTTTGCTACTTGCGCACGTGTGCTGCAGTGCAAAATAATGTAATTTGTTTTAGGGCGAATGATTTTGCATTGCCCTGTATGTACCTTCAGTAATGCCTTGGCAATACTGATGGTTGTCAGATCAAAGATGGTGTTAGTTTTGCTCTTGATAAACACAGTCATATCCACATTATGGTAGTGTTTATTTATTTTAGTGGAGTATGAGCTTGTTTGCTTCTTTGTCTCTGTTTTACTAGAATTGTATTGAATTTGTGCTGTTGAGTTTTTTGCAGGCCTTTGATATTTAGGATTAAGAACCTGTTTCCCCTTTCCTTCGTAAGTGGGGGGGGGGGTATTTCCTTAAGTTCTACAGGTTTAGTGATTTTATTCTCTCTATTACTTGTATGAGAGGTTCCTGGTGTTTGGCTACTGTGATACAATGTAGCCTTGTTTGCCGTGATTTGACCTACTTTACTGCCAGTTTGGAGGATTTGGGCATAGGTGAATTGTTCCTTACGTAAATTAGATCCGGTCTGCACCGTTTTGTCCTCTATCATTTGTGGAATCACACCACAATTAATACTTCCAAAGTTCAGTACCCACGAATGTAGTTCCAGTCTATTTTTAGAACATTTTTTCCTCTCTCATTTTGGTGGTGGTAGAAGAGTTATATTGATGCATATTTGGTATGGATTTAAAGGTAATTGTTTATTCTTGAGAATATGAGCAGAGAGAGTGGTCGTCAGTGTGTAATTTGGCGACAGTGCACATGGAGTAATAAGGCCTTGGTGATGATCCGGAAGTGAAATATGTGTTCTGTTTACATGCTGCTCTGTTTACAGTGCAGCAGCTCAAAAAAATGCCGATCAACCCTTGACAAGAATTTCACCGTGAAGTCATCTTTGGAGGTAGTTTAGATTAACATATGATTTGTATTGATTGTCACACTGTGGAAAGGTCAGTACTGAGAAATATATGTAGAGAACATATAGTAAAATTAATTGTGGTCTATGTCCTGTAGTAGAGTCAAAATGTGCTGTAGTACTTTCTGCCTTAGCAGATTTAGTCCCTACCTTTTGTATAGACTGAGTTTTTGTCATGTTAGCGGGCTGGGGGGTTGGTGTTTCGTATGGTAAAGTGTCATCTAAAATTTGAGTTGAAGCAGTATCAATGATTTTAATGCCTACTGGCTTAGTTTTCCTAACATCCGAGACCGCTTCAGTCATAAAATTATTGGGGATTTAGCCTGTCAGCCTGCTCTTTTCTTAGTCGATATTCAGGCGAGGATAGGAAATTTAGTTGTCTAAATTAGACAGGTCTCTTATTTGATTGTGGTTTAAGGTCAATAACACCTATTTTGGTTGACGGATTTGTTGTAACAGGCTTGGAAAGCCCACACTTAACCAGAGCTGCGAGTTTTGCACTATCTCTATTCATTTTGTTTTGAATTGTTGTTAAGAAGTAGAAATAATTTGTAATCTGATATTTATGAATTATAAAAAACTGAATTATAGAGTAGCTGCAGTAGTCTGTAATTAGATTGATAGTTGTTAGAATTTAGTTAATTTAGAATCTAAGTCAACGGCACTAAATTTGAACCCGTAGGTTTATCAAATTACCTTAATTCGATGTGAAGCTTGATAGAATATCTTGGTAACAAATCTGTATCCTTCGTGGAAAAGCTTGTTACGTTGACTTGTTGAATGGAATGGTATACACTATCCGGGATTCACTGTGAACCGTGGTTGTCGAAAACAGGTAACAGGTGAAGCAAATGCGTGGTTTTGGAGAGCCAAATATAGCACGTCTGCACAGCACGAGGCCAAGCGACTGAGTGTGAGTTGACACAGTTAGGTTAATGGATGTTTTTAAGTTGCCACCGCCCTCTAGGGGCATATGGGCAACTTTTATAGCCACCATATCGGTGGCCATTTAAGGTCCCTTGGGGAGGGTCGCTACTCCCCCCCTCAGGATTTATAGTGCTTATATACACTATATTTTAAATAGGGCGTTCTCCCGAATTACTAAAAAGTAACTATCGAGAGAAATGAAAGCCCATGGGGTGGGTAGGAATGGTACCTACACACACCCACCCCTATCGATATAAACCAATCAGAGCAACAATCTTGGTAGCGAGGGAAAATGCTTTCTCATTTCGCTAGTAATTAATGAGTCGGACGCAGAAAAGGTGGAAAGGGCCCAGGTCCAGGAGGGCGACGACACAGCAACACACACCAGAGCACGCAAACAGCAAGACAGCACAGCAAGGGACGCAGTCCACACCTGAAACGACAAGGTCATACTAAAGGTCAAATTCAGTCCAGTTGTACTAATGGACAGCTTAACATCCAATAATGTGTTAGCCACCTGTGCAATTACTCAAATATTTGAGTTGAAGAATTGTTATTTAAAGTCCTATCATTCGAATAAAACTAGTACATAAGTGTACATATGAGAAGTCCCTAACAAATTTTGAAATTAAAATGTCAAAGTGACATATCATAGTGTAGTCAATGGTAGATAATTTTGGTCTTGAATTTGTTGGAGGCGGTACCAATAAGGTCTAATTAGCTTTTAAGGGCCACGGAAAGTTGTTCAAAAAGGGGTACTCGTAACCAAATGAGTCCCCTGTTATCCAGGCAAACGAACATGGCAAAGGCGAAAAAGTCATCACATCTTTGCTATACAGGCATTGTTCATCAGGTGCAGGTCATTATTACATCTTCAGCTTGCTGATATTTTCCGGGTTCCGGTTCTTATACCAAAGGCTCCTTGATTTTTTAATCATGCCTTGGGATAATTCTCGACCTCATGACATAGACCACAATTAATTTTACTATATGTTCGCTACATATATTTCTCAGTACTGACCTTTCCACAGTGTGACAATCAATACAAATCATATGTTAATCTAAAATACCTCCAAAGATGACTTCACAGTGAAATTCTTGTCAAGGGTTGATCGGCATTGTTTTGAGCTGCTGCACTGTAAACAGAGCAGCATGTAAACAGAACACATATTTCACTTCCGGATCATCACCAAAGCCTTATTACTCCATGTGCACTGTCGCCAAATTACACACTGACAACCACTCTCTCTGCTCATATTCTCAAGAATAAACAATTACCTTTAAATCCATACCAAATATGCATCAATATAACTCTTCTACCAACACCAAAATGAGAGAGGAAAAAATGTTCTAAAAATAAACTGGAACTACATTCGTGGGTACTGAACTGGAAGTATTAATTGTGGTGTGATTCCTGACAGGCCCAACTTTTTGGGGCAAATTTTAGTAAAACTTTTATATTTGAATGCCACACATATTTGAACTTTATACATGAAGTCGTTTTGAATTTCCTTGCATACAAGTCATGTGACACCTGCTGGAAAGTGTGTAGTGCTGGTGTTATACAGGGTGCACGTATTGATCCATGTGTTCTTGAGAAACCAAAACTAAATTTGCTATATCTTCCTTATTTATAGGACTTTTTCAATGCTGTAAAAACCTAATTGTACTACAAGATGAGGCCTGTCTGAAAATATGTTTAAAGTTTATACATTTGGATCATTTAAAATTTTAATGGAAATTTAAAAAAACATTTAAATTTATTAACTAAATTTTATTGAATAATTAAATTTTCATAAAAGTTTGAAAACAGATTTTGTCAAAGTTTAGACAGAAAAGTTGATCAATCAATGGTCTTTAAAATAAATGGTGGTTTGGGTCTGTGTAACTGGGAACAATTTTCCCAGGGGTAATGAAGTAGCATGACTCATAGTGATTTTGGCAACAAACCGCAATATGCCTGTCAAGGTGCATATAGGTGTACACACTAAAGAAGCAACAATAAGTGCTATGTTCCATATTTATTGTGTCAGGTATATAGGCAGTTATTTGAATAACTAATAGTGCACTCAGATTTAAACATCTGATGGGACCACTTCCATGTTTTATAGGAAAATTGCATTACATTTCAGTGTCGATAACTACAAAAAGCGACTATAAGATAGGAAAATACAGTTTTTAGGCAGGCTTTACCTTACTGAACAATGGTGCTAATCTCTCTCATGAAGATCTAAGCCATATCCTTGAGGTGCTTTATATTAGTGTTGTGATATCATGATCACTTATGGCAGTACACTGCATATGTCCTTATGAAACCTTGCTATCACCACCTGACTACTGGAGAGCTTCCAAGCTGATCCACCACTAACACTT
Organism: Unio pictorum; assembly: GCA_030141615.1. NCBI lineage: Eukaryota > Metazoa > Mollusca > Bivalvia > Unionida > Unionidae > Unio > Unio pictorum. The sequence continues at coordinate 2,468,166 of JARLTB010000090.1, forward strand.
TGTTCCAGATACCAGCCTAGACCTGAAAAGATATAAAATGTTTTACTTATATCTAGAAAACAGTAAGATGTATGCAAATGAAGTTAAAATGTGTTAGATATAGTGATTTACAAATAACATTCAGGCTGCAAGCATAGGAAATAAATATTAAACTTGACAGAGTGACACTCAGAAATGTGAAGTAATAGTCATGTATTAAAGTAATAAATTCATCCTAAAAGTATATGAAGTTTCTATAAGCATATCTGGTCATGCACAGGTGAAATAACTAATCAGGTAGACTATGCATCACAAACTTTAAGGAAATGCGGGGACGGTGAGGTTTGATCATTGGTGGAAACATTAGTACATGCCAGTATACAGGAAAGTCAAGCGACAATGTAGTAAAAAAGAATATATTACTATAAGCAATCTTAGTCATGAGGGAAATAATAATTCTGGATATTGCAAGAGAATACAGCCAAATGTGGCCACACATATCAACTACAGGTACCAATACATCCTATATCATAAACTAAATGTGAAATTCTGATCCCCAAAACTTGTAAACAAGAATGGAAATTTGCATATGTGGGACATATACAATGTAATTGTTATGATCAAATGTGCAAAAATAATTCCAATGATCTGTTTGAACATTTAAAGTGTATTTTTAAGGGTGTTTGATACCAATTATTAACCTCAATGGTTCAATAGAATCAGATATCAGCTGATAATGCAATACCGCACTCTATCCAAGTACTGAATTGAAATATGTTACCATACATGGGCATATTAATGAAGAAAATAACATTTTGGGATACATTTAGTGCACACAGCCAAAAATGTGTCTTACAGATTCACTGTAGGTACAATGTCAGCCTATATGATATACTGAATGTGAACTTTGGATCCCAAACATTGTAAAATATGTGGATATTTGTTCATGTGGGATATGTAACCATGCTAAAATCAGTTGTACACAGTTAAACTCAAAATATCTGTTTGAATATATCTTATGCAATCTTTAGAGTGTCAGTTAGCAAATATTATTAGCAATTAACAATGCATAAATTAAGATAGATCATTAGAATTCACATAACATCATACAGGCCACAATGCCGCGCTTCACTAATCAATATCTTAACCAAACTGAACAATAAAATTGAATGCATTTTGTGTTCACCTTACATCATTTTGCTGTTTTCTTAGATCCAAGGGTAAATATACATGTGGGAAGTATATTTTATCCCTTCAGCCTGCATTTCATTCTCAGAAAGTTTAAACTGATTTAGTAGAGAACTTGAGTAGGTTCTAGTATGAAGTTTTCATCACTGTCCTCTCACTAAACACCCTGTAACTATATTTGTTAACAATTACTAAAGGCTATATAAGCATATATGTGTTACTCAGGAAGTCACCCCATCATAAACACATAAATTATCTGATTGGACCCCTAATAAATAGTTTGAATGATCAATACAAAATAGAATCTGTCTTTCATACATTTTAAATGTATGTCTCATTTTGACTTACAAAGATATTTTCTCTGACAAAATTGGACAAATATCCATCATTGTAGCTTGTATATGGTGTAGAAGTATAAACATGCTGATATCATTTGATATAATTTCCAAAAATAATATCTATGTGCATTTTAGGGGGCAAATTTTAATTTTTTATTTTTTTTTAAAAAAATTATTAAAATTTTAAAAAATAAAATTAATTTTTAAGTTCTAATGGCATTTTTCTATTTTAAATGTTAATATATATAACACCTACAAATTTCATGTGTTTATCGTTAATATTAAAAATTTTATAGCATATTAAAGTTTCATCAATACTGCCTGTACAGGACATAGACCACAATTAATTTTACTATATGTTCGCTACATATATTTCTCAGTACTGACCTTTCCACAGTGTGACAATCAATACAAATCATATGTTAATCTAAAATACCTCCAAAGATGACTTCACAGTGAAATTCTTGTCAAGGGTTGATCGGCATTGTTTTGAGCTGCTGCACTGTAAACAGAGCAGCATGTAAACAGAACACATATTTCACTTCCGGATCATCACCAAAGCCTTATTACTCCATGTGCACTGTCGCCAAATTACACACTGACAACCACTCTCTCTGCTCATATTCTCAAAAATAAACAATTACCTTTAAATCCATACCAAATATGCATCAATATAACTCTTCTACCAACACCAAAATGAGAGAGGAAAAAATGTTCTAAAAATAGACTGGAACTACATTCGTGGGTACTGAACTGGAAGTATTAATTGTGGTGTGATTCCTGACAGGCCCAACTTTTTGGGGCAAATTTTAGTAAAACTTTCATATTTGAATGCCACACATATTTGAACTTTATACATGAAATCGTTTTGAATTTCCTTCATACAAGTCATGTGACACCTGCTGGAAAGTGTGTAGTGCTGGTGTTATACAGGGTGCACGTTTTGATCCATGTGTTCTTGAGAAACCAAAACTAAATTTGCTATATCTTCCTTATTTATAAGACTTTTTCAATGCTGTAAAAACCTAATTGTACTACAAAATGAGGCCTGTCTGAAAATATGTTTAAAGTTTATTCATTTGGATCATTTAAAATTTTAATGGAAATTTAAAAAAACATTTAAATTTATTAACTAAATTTTATTGAATAATTAAATTTTCATAAAAGTTTGAAAACAGATTTTGTCAAAGTTTAGACAGAAAAGTTGATCAATCAATGGTCTTTAAAATAAATGGTGGTTTGGGTCTGTGTAACTGGGAACAATTTTCCCAGGGGTAATGAAGTAGCAAGACTCATAGTGATTTTGGCAACAAACCGCAATATGCCTGTCAAGGTGCATATAGGTGTACACACTAAAGATGCAACAATAAGTGCTATGTTCCATATTTATTGTGTCAGGTATATAGGCAGTTATTTGAATAACTAATAGTGCACTCAGATTTAAACATCTGATGGGACCACTTCCATGTTTTATAGGAAAATTGCATTACATTTCAGTGTCGATAACTACAAAAAGCGACTATAAGATAGGAAAATACAGTTTTTAGGCAGGCTTTACCTTACTGAACAATGGTGCTAATCTCTCTCATGAAGATCTAAGCCATATCCTTGAGGTGCTTTATATTAGTGTTGTGATATCATGATCACTTATGGCAGTACACTGCATATGTCCTTATGAAACCTTGCTATCACCACCTGACTACTGGAGAGCTTCCAAGCTGATCCTCCACTAACACTTTGTTCCAGATACCAGCCTAGACCTGAAAAGATATAAAATGTTTTACTTATATCTAGAAAACAGTAAGATGTATGCAAATGAAGTTAAAATGTGTTAGATATAGTGATTTACAAATAACATTCAGGCTGCAAGCATAGGAAATAAATATTAAACTTGACAGAGTGACACTCAGAAATGTGAAGTAATAGTCATGTATTAAAGTAATAAATTCATCCTAAAAGTATATGAAGTTTCTATAAGCATATCTGGTCATGCACAGGTGAAATAACTAATCAGGTAGACTATGCATCACAAACTTTAAGGAAATGCGGGGACGGTGAGGTTTGATCATTGGTGGAAACATTAGTACATGCCAGTATACAGGAAAGTCAAGCGACAATGTAGTAAAAAAGAATATATTACTATAAGCAATCTTATTCATGAGGGAAATAATAATTCTGGATATTGCAAGAGAATACAGCCAAATGTGGCCACACATATCAACTACAGGTACCAATACATCCTATATCATAAACTAAATGTGAAATTCTGATTCCCAAAACTTGTAAACAAGAATGGAAATTTGCATATGTGGGACATATACAATGTAATTGTTATGATCAAATGTGCAAAAATAATTCCAATGATCTGTTTGAACATTTAAAGTGTATTTTTAAGGGTGTTTGATACCAATTATTAACCTCAATGGTTCAATAGAATCAGATATCAGCTGATAATGCAATACCGCACTCTATCCAAGTACTGAATTGAAATATGTTACCATACATGGGCATATTAATGAAGAAAATAACATTTTGGGATACATTTAGTGCACACAGCCAAAAATGTGTCTTACAGATTCACTGTAGGTACAATGTCAGCCTATATGATATACTGAATGTGAACTTTGGATCCCAAACATTGTAAAATATGTGGATATTTGTTCATGTGGGATATGTAACCATGCTAAAATCAGTTGTACACAGTTAAACTCAAAATATCTGTTTGAATATATCTTATGCAATCTTTAGAGTGTCAGTTAGCAAATATTATTAGCAATTAACAATGCATAAATTAAGATAGATCATTAGAATTCACATAACATCATACAGGCCACAATGCCGCGCTTCACTAATCAATATCTTAACCAAACTGAACAATAAAATTGAATGCATTTTGTGTTCACCTTACATCATTTTGCTGTTTTCTTAGATCCAAGGGTAAATATACATGTGGGAAGTATATTTTATCCCTTCAGCCTGCATTTCATTCTCAGAAAGTTTAAACTGATTTAGTAGAGAACTTGAGTAGGTTCTAGTATGAAGTTTTCATCACTGTCCTCTCACTAAACACCCTGTAACTATATTTGTTAACAATTACTAAAGGCTATATAAGCATATATGTGTTACTCAGGAAGTCACCCCATCATAAACACATAAATTATCTGATTGGACCCCTAATAAATAGTTTGAATGATCAATACAAAATAGAATCTGTCTTTCATACATTTTAAATGTATGTCTCATTTTGACTTAAAAAGATATTTTCTCTGACAAAATTGGACAAATATCCATCATTGTAGCTTGTATATGGTGTAGAAGTATAAACATGCTGATATCATTTGATATAATTTCCAAAAATAATATCTATGTGCATTTTAGGGGGCAAATTTTAATTTTTTATTTTTTTTAAAAAAAATTATTAAAATTTTTAAAAATAAAATTAATTTTTAAGTTCTAATGGCATTTTTCTATTTTAAATGTTAATATATATAACACCTACAAATTTCATGTGTTTATCGTTAATATTAAAAATTTTATAGCATATTAAAGTTTCATCAATACTGCCTGTACAGGACATAGACCACAATTAATTTTACTATATGTTCGCTACATATATTTCTCAGTACTGACCTTTCCACAGTGTGACAATCAATACAAATCATATGTTAATCTAAAATACCTCCAAAGATGACTTCACAGTGAAATTCTTGTCAAGGGTTGATCGGCATTGTTTTGAGCTGCTGCACTGTAAACAGAGCAGCATGTAAACAGAACACATATTTCACTTCCGGATCATCACCAAAGCCTTATTACTCCATGTGCACTGTCGCCAAATTACACACTGACAACCACTCTCTCTGCTCATATTCTCAAAAATAAACAATTACCTTTAAATCCATACCAAATATGCATCAATATAACTCTTCTACCAACACCAAAATGAGAGAGGAAAAAATGTTCTAAAAATAGACTGGAACTACATTCGTGGGTACTGAACTGGAAGTATTAATTGTGGTGTGATTCCTGACAGGCCCAACTTTTTGGGGCAAATTTTAGTAAAACTTTCATATTTGAATGCCACACATATTTGAACTTTATACATGAAGTCGTTTTGAATCTCCTTCATACAAGTCATGTGACACCTGCTGGAAAGTGTGTAGTGCTGGTGTTATACAGGGTGCACGTTTTGATCCATGTGTTCTTGAGAAACCAAAACTAAATTTGCTATATCTTCCTTATTTATAAGACTTTTTCAATGCTGTAAAAACCTAATTGTACTACAAAATGAGGCCTGTCTGAAAATATGTTTAAAGTTTATTCATTTGGATCATTTAAAATTTTAATGGAAATTTAAAAAAACATTTAAATTTATTAACTAAATTTTATTGAATAATTAAATTTTCATAAAAGTTTGAAAACAGATTTTGTCAAAGTTTAGACAGAAAAGTTGATCAATCAATGGTCTTTAAAATAAATGGTGGTTTGGGTCTGTGTAACTGGGAACAATTTTCCCAGGGGTAATGAAGTAGCAAGACTCATAGTGATTTTGGCAACAAACCGCAATATGCCTGTCAAGGTGCATATAGGTGTACACACTAAAGATGCAACAATAAGTGCTATGTTCCATATTTATTGTGTCAGGTATATAGGCAGTTATTTGAATAACTAATAGTGCACTCAGATTTAAACATCTGATGGGACCACTTCCATGTTTTATAGGAAAATTGCATTACATTTCAGTGTCGATAACTACAAAAAGCGACTATAAGATAGGAAAATACAGTTTTTAGGCAGGCTTTACCTTACTGAACAATGGTGCTAATCTCTCTCATGAAGATCTAAGCCATATCCTTGAGGTGCTTTATATTAGTGTTGTGATATCATGATCACTTATGGCAGTACACTGCATATGTCCTTATGAAACCTTGCTATCACCACCTGACTACTGGAGAGCTTCCAAGCTGATCCTCCACTAACACTTTGTTCCAGATACCAGCCTAGACCTGAAAAGATATAAAATGTTTTACTTATATCTAGAAAACAGTAAGATGTATGCAAATGAAGTTAAAATGTGTTAGATATAGTGATTTACAAATAACATTCAGGCTGCAAGCATAGGAAATAAATATTAAACTTGACAGAGTGACACTCAGAAATGTGAAGTAATAGTCATGTATTAAAGTAATAAATTCATCCTAAAAGTATATGAAGTTTCTATAAGCATATCTGGTCATGCACAGGTGAAATAACTAATCAGGTAGACTATGCATCACAAACTTTAAGGAAATGCGGGGACGGTGAGGTTTGATCATTGGTGGAAACATTAGTACATGCCAGTATACAGGAAAGTCAAGCGACAATGTAGTAAAAAAGAATATATTACTATAAGCAATCTTATTCATGAGGGAAATAATAATTCTGGATATTGCAAGAGAATACAGCCAAATGTGGCCACACATATCAACTACAGGTACCAATACATCCTATATCATAAACTAAATGTGAAATTCTGATTCCCAAAACTTGTAAACAAGAATGGAAATTTGCATATGTGGGACATATACAATGTAATTGTTATGATCAAATGTGCAAAAATAATTCCAATGATCTGTTTGAACATTTAAAGTGTATTTTTAAGGGTGTTTGATACCAATTATTAACCTCAATGGTTCAATAGAATCAGATATCAGCTGATAATGCAATACCGCACTCTATCCAAGTACTGAATTGAAATATGTTACCATACATGGGCATATTAATGAAGAAAATAACATTTTGGGATACATTTAGTGCACACAGCCAAAAATGTGTCTTACAGATTCACTGTAGGTACAATGTCAGCCTATATGATATACTGAATGTGAACTTTGGATCCCAAACATTGTAAAATATGTGGATATTTGTTCATGTGGGATATGTAACCATGCTAAAATCAGTTGTACACAGTTAAACTCAAAATATCTGTTTGAATATATCTTATGCAATCTTTAGAGTGTCAGTTAGTAAATATTATTAGCAATTAACAATGCATAAATTAAGATAGATCATTAGAATTCACATAACATCATACAGGCCACAATGCCGCGCTTCACTAATCAATATCTTAACCAAACTGAACAATAAAATTGAATGCATTTTGTGTTCACCTTACATCATTTTGCTGTTTTCTTAGATCCAAGGGTAAATATACATGTGGGAAGTATATTTTATCCCTTCAGCCTGCATTTCATTCTCAGAAAGTTTAAACTGATTTAGTAGAGAACTTGAGTAGGTTCTAGTATGAAGTTTTCATCACTGTCCTCTCACTAAACACCCTGTATCTATATTTGTTAACAATTACTAAAGGCTATATAAGCATATATGTGTTACTCAGGAAGTCACCCCATCATAAACACATAAATTATCTGATTGGACCCCTAATAAATAGTTTGAATGATCAATACAAAATAGAATTTGTCTTTCATACATTTTAAATGTATGTCTCATTTTGACTTACAAAGATATTTTCTCTGACAAAATTGGACAAATATCCATCATTGTAGCTTGTATATGGTGTAGAAGTAATAACATGCTGATATCATTTGATATAATTTCCAAAAATAATATCTATGTGCATTTTAGGGGGCAAATTTTAATTTTTTATTTTTTTTTAAAAAACTTATTAAAATTTTAAAAAATAAAATTAATTTTTAAATTCTAATGGCATTTTTCTATTTTAAATGTTAATATATATAACACCTACAAATTTCATGTGTTTATCGTTAATATTAAAAATTTTATAGCATATTAAAGTTTCATCAATACTGCCTGTACAGGACATAGACCACAATTAATTTTACTATATGTTCGCTACATATATTTCTCAGTACTGACCTTTCCACAGTGTGACAATCAATACAAATCATATGTTAATCTAAAATACCTCCAAAGATGACTTCACAGTGAAATTCTTGTCAAGGGTTGATCGGCATTGTTTTGAGCTGCTGCACTGTAAACAGAGCAGCATGTAAACAGAACACATATTTCACTTCCGGATCATCACCAAAGCCTTATTACTCCATGTGCACTGTCGCCAAATTACACACTGACAACCACTCTCTCTGCTCATATTCTCAAGAATAAACAATTACCTTTAAATCCATACCAAATATGCATCAATATAACTCTTCTACCAACACCAAAATGAGAGAGGAAAAAATGTTCTAAAAATAGACTGGAACTACATTCGTGGGTACTGAACTGGAAGTATTAATTGTGGTGTGATTCCTGACAGGCCCAACTTTTTGGGGCAAATTTTAGTAAAACTTTCATATTTGAATGCCACACATATTTGAACTTTATACATGAAGTCGTTTTGAATTTCCTTCATAGAAGTCATGTGACACCTGCTGGAAAGTGTGTAGTGCTGGTGTTATACAGGGTGCACGTTTTGATCCATGTGTTCTTGAGAAACCAAAACTAAATTTGCTATATCTTCCTTATTTATAAGACTTTTTCAATGCTGTAAAAACCTAATTGTACTACAAGATGAGGCCTGTCTGAAAATATGTTTAAAGTTTATTCATTTGGATCATTTAAAATTTTAATGGAAATTTAAAAAAACATTTAAATTTATTAACTAAATTTTATTGAATAATTAAATTTTCATAAAAGTTTGAAAACAGATTTTGTCAAAGTTTAGACAGAAAAGTTGATCAATCAATGGTCTTTAAAATAAATGGTGGTTTGGGTCTGTGTAACTGGGAACAATTTTCCCAGGGGTAATGAAGTAGCAAGACTCATAGTGATTTTGGCAACAAACCGCAATATGCCTGTCAAGGTGCATATAGGTGTACACACTAAAGATGCAACAATAAGTGCTATGTTCCATATTTATTGTGTCAGGTATATAGGCAGTTATTTGAATAACTAATAGTGCACTCAGATTTAAACATCTGATGGGACCACTTCCATGTTTTATAGGAAAATTGCATTACATTTCAGTGTCGATAACTACAAAAAGCGACTATAAGATAGGAAAATACAGTTTTTAGGCAGGCTTTACCTTACTGAACAATGGTGCTAATCTCTCTCATGAAGATCTAAGCCATATCCTTGAGGTGCTTTATATTAGTGTTGTGATATCATGATCACTTATGGCAGTACACTGCATATGTCCTTATGAAACCTTGCTATCACCACCTGACTACTGGAGAGCTTCCAAGCTGATCCTCCACTAACACTTTGTTCCAGATACCAGCCTAGACCTGAAAAGATATAAAATGTTTTACTTATATCTAGAAAACAGTAAGATGTATGCAAATGAAGTTAAAATGTGTTAGATATAGTGATTTACAAATAACATTCAGGCTGCAAGCATAGGAAATAAATATTAAACTTGACAGAGTGACACTCAGAAATGTGAAGTAATAGTCATGTATTAAAGTAATAAATTCATCCTAAAAGTATATGAAGTTTCTATAAGCATATCTGGTCATGCACAGGTGAAATAACTAATCAGGTAGACTATGCATCACAAACTTTAAGGAAATGCGGGGACGGTGAGGTTTGATCATTGGTGGAAACATTAGTACATGCCAGTATACAGGAAAGTCAAGCGACAATGTAGTAAAGAAGAATATATTACTATAAGCAATCTTATTCATGAGGGAAATAATAATTCTGGATATTGCAAGAGAATACAGCCAAATGTGGCCACACATATCAACTACAGGTACCAATACATCCTATATCATAAACTAAATGTGAAATTCTGATTCCCAAAACTTGTAAACAAGAATGGAAATTTGCATATGTGGGACATATACAATGTAATTGTTATGATCAAATGTGCAAAAATAATTCCAATGATCTGTTTGAACATTTAAAGTGTATTTTTAAGGGTGTTTGATACCAATTATTAACCTCAATGGTTCAATAGAATCAGATATCAGCTGATAATGCAATACCGCACTCTATCCAAGTACTGAATCGAAATATGTTACCATACATGGGCATATTAATGAAGAAAATAACATTTTGGGATACATTTAGTGCACACAGCCAAAAATGTGTCTTACAGATTCACTGTAGGTACAATGTCAGCCTATATGATATACTGAATGTGAACTTTGGATCCCAAACATTGTAAAATATGTGGATATTTGTTCATGTGGGATATGTAACCATGCTAAAATCAGTTGTACACAGTTAAACTCAAAATATCTGTTTGAATATATCTTATGCAATCTTTAGAGTGTCAGTTAGCAAATATTATTAGCAATTAACAATGCATAAATTAAGATAGATCATTAGAATTCACATAACATCATACAGGCCACAATGCCGCGCTTCACTAATCAATATCTTAACCAAACCGAACAATAAAATTGAATGCATTTTGTGTTCACCTTACATCATTTTGCTGTTTTCTTAGATCCAAGGGTAAATATACATGTGGGAAGTATATTTTATCCCTTCAGCCTGCATTTCATTCTCAGAAAGTTTAAACTGATTTAGTAGAGAACTTGAGTAGGTTCTAGTATGAAGTTTTCATCACTGTCCTCTCACTAAACACCCTGTAACTATATTTGTTAACAATTACTAAAGGCTATATAAGCATATATGTGTTACTCAGGAAGTCACCCCATCATAAACACATAAATTATCTGATTGGACCCCTAATAAATAGTTTGAATGATCAATACAAAATAGAATCTGTCTTTCATACATTTTAAATGTATGTCTCATTTTGACTTACAAAGATATTTTCTCTGACAAAATTGGACAAATATCCATCATTGTAGCTTGTATATGGTGTAGAAGTATAAACATGCTGATATCATTTGATATAATTTCCAAAAATAATATCTATGTGCATTTTAGGGAGCAAATTTTAATTTTTTATTTTTTTTTAAAAAACTTATTAAAATTTTAAAAAATAAAATTAATTTTTAAATTCTAATGGCATTTTTCTATTTTAAATGTTAATATATATAACACCTACAAATTTCATGTGTTTATCGTTAATATTAAAAATTTTATAGCATATTAAAGTTTCATCAATACTGCCTGTACAGGACATAGACCACAATTAATTTTACTATATGTTCGCTACATATATTTCTCAGTACTGACCTTTCCACAGTGTGACAATCAATACAAATCATATGTTAATCTAAAATACCTCCAAAGATGACTTCACAGTGAAATTCTTGTCAAGGGTTGATCGGCATTGTTTTGAGCTGCTGCACTGTAAACAGAGCAGCATGTAAACAGAACACATATTTCACTTCCGGATCATCACCAAAGCCTTATTACTCCATGTGCACTGTCGCCAAATTACACACTGACAACCACTCTCTCTGCTCATATTCTCAAGAATAAACAATTACCTTTAAATCCATACCAAATATGCATCAATATAACTCTTCTACCAACACCAAAATGAGAGAGGAAAAAATGTTCTAAAAATAGACTGGAACTACATTCGTGGGTACTGAACTGGAAGTATTAATTGTGGTGTGATTCCTGACAGGCCCAACTTTTTGGGGCAAATTTTAGTAAAACTTTCATATTTGAATGCCACACATATTTGAACTTTATACATGAAGTCTTTTTGAATTTCCTTGCATACAAGTCATGTGACACCTGCTGGAAAGTGTGTAGTGCTGGTGTTATACAGGGTGCACGTTTTGATCCATGTGTTCTTGAGAAACCAAAACTAAATTTGCTATATCTTCCTTATTTATAGGACTTTTTCAATGCTGTAAAAACCTAATTGTACTACAAGATGAGGCCTGTCTGAAAATATGTTTAAAGTTTATACATTTGGATCATTTAAAATTTTAATGGAAATTTAGCCGCCATGTTACCTCGTTCAGCTTGCTGGAGAATATACAGCGAGTAGTGACTGAGTTCCAACGGTGGTATTACTACATCCTTATTGACGAGCGCTAATTTAAGCGAAACCTTGTTACTCCTATGGGTGCCTTCTTCTTTTTTTGTTGACACTCCTACTGGTTAACATTTATCCGCTGTACTCTCATGTTCACAATCAGCGCTGTCCCGGTTCTCCCTTTACAATGTTCGCCGCTTGAATGAATGAATAACCCTGAGTTGACACAATCTAAGGGAGAGAGTATATAAGGTGACTTAATACAGCAATCCACAGGGTGTGTTATTTTATTTTCTTGAATTATTTATTAATGGTGTTTCACAGAATTTAAATGAGACAGAATATTTGATTTAAACACTAAAAAAAAAGAACATAATTGTTTGAAAACATTTTATATTTGATTTCTTTTCTTACAAAACAGATAATTAATTATACCCGCTGAATCACAATAACCCATAAACAAGTTGACACAATCTAAGGGAGATAACTCCCTTGGTTATATTTAAGGGTTATGAAAGAGTTATCTCCTATGGTGTTATTAGACATACTAAAATCGAATTTTTTGTTCAATTTTTTTTAGAAAAAGCCGAATTTTGTACTCCTGTTGCAACAAATTGTACTGAGGCTATACAAATATTGAAATATTTACCGGCTTCATTCATATATTGGAATATTTTTTCTTCGTTAGTAACTGTATTTAATGATTTTACAGGCCTCGCTTTTTTCGAGTATTTTCCAGTGTTTCCTCGTTTTAAATTCTCACTTTGTGAAATAGCCTGTAGATTTGATAAGGAATTATTCTGAGAATCGGAATCAATATGATCGATAACAAAATCATCCCCGATTATTCCATTAAACACCTTGAAGACGAATCTGTGACAGTAATAATTTTTTTCCCAGCACTAAACATCAAATACCCTCGATTAGTCACAAATCCAACTGGATTCTTCAATCTGCGGTTTCTGATAATACCATCACGGGATGCTTCTTAATTAACAAGCACACGGTGAGGTCTGAATTCTTGGTTCATTTGTATAATAATACTATTTTTATAATTCATTATTTGCTTTTATTATAAGTCTGTATATAATCTTGAGGAGTCTTTATGATTTTGTCATCGTTGGGCTCAATGACTGTATTTTTTATTCGTTTGTCATAATAGCGTTTTAGTTCCCTGTATCGTTTGCCGCCACAATTTAGACATAATTGCGATTTTCCCCTAACCCCAACCCCACATCGAATACAGGGTAACGGACCAAGGCTTCCACGACGAAAGCTTTGCATATGATACCCACAGAACTCCTTTCTGCATGATTTGTTACAAGGAGTCACTGATCCAATCATGAGCCATTTGCAATGATTCATTATACTTAAATCTTTCATTTAAATGCTTGTTTTAATTATAGTATGGAGGAGTTTGAGAGATTATCGAAAATTAAGCCCTGGAAAAGTGTTCAATTCAATCTCGATAGAGTTTCTGATACACCCAAGAATAAAATTCCTGATAGAGCCATAATTAGTAAAATCAGAGACTGTTTTAATGAATTCAAGCGTGATGGAGCATCTTATTGCTGGTCAACATTTCGAATTGATGGTGTTGTTGACGCTACCATGAATGATGAAAAAGCAGCAGTGATAATTTCTTGTCTTGGGAAAGAAAGAAATTTTTTTCGAATAAAATTCCTTATCCGTGATAATGGAAAATGGATTATTAGGGATAAATTTGAACCCATTCTCAGGGACAAAAAAACTGTCACCGTGAATCAAGATTCCAAACCAGGAATTTTGACTGGAATTAACAAACCATACTACGAAAGATCTTACCCTGTAACAGCAGTTGTTTACGGGATATATCCGCTCAATGAAAAACCTGATATTTCAAAACTAGCACCCATGAAATATTCTTCGTCAAGGGTCAATTGTGTAGCAACACGGGTAATGGAACACTTCACAAATGCGTCCCGGGGAAATAAACTAACTGATCTAAGACGAAAAAAAATAACCGAATGGGAATTAACGGTGAAACAGCATGGGGCAACAATTCAGGATATAATCAAATTAGAAACATCATTGAGATTTCCAATATTGGTAAGAACAATCACCGGTGAAGTATTATACGAATCGAAATATCAATCAAAAGGAACCCCAATTGAAATTATTGATCATAACGAACACGCGTGGTCATCTGCAGTAACAATATTCCTACGGGATAGAACCGTGAAATATATTCCCCAAACTCTGTTTGGAACAGAAGAGTTTTTTTCAGAGCAGAAATTATTTGATGCTATTTACCATTTGAGTAAAAACGATCATGTGTCAATGTGGCTATTTCACAGTGCTGCAGACGAGGAATGTAGATTTCATCAGTTTGTAAGACCCAACGGAGAATTGTACCGTACTGAAGAACTGCATAATCAAATGAAAAAACTAGCTAGTGAGTTTTCACCCCAGAACTCTGGGGGGGGGGGGGGGGGAGAAGACAACGATCAATATTTAACAAATTGTTTTACACTACCATCAATTGCAGCACATTTTGCTAGAAAGAAAAACGCGTGGAAACCAACCCGAAGTGAGTTTTTATCAGATGTCAGATTGTCCTGTCTTGAATACAGCCATGGAGGGTTATGGAATACAAAATACGACCCTGAAACCGTTATTTCAGTTGATATGATTGCGTGTTATCCAGGAGGTTTTCTTGGGTATGGAGAATGCGAGAAATATTTTAAACGATTTGGACACCCCACACACGAAATGACCCGTGTTGCTATTAATGGACCACTGCCTGATTTTGATTTAACAGGATTCGCTTGTGTAGTATCATTTGAAATGGCTGAGGGACTTCATCCGTGTAGTTATCTTTGGATTGGTAAACACATGTCTGAAAAACACTGGATGCCAATAGTGTTTTTACGGTATATGCTTGATTGTAAGATGTTAAAATCATTAATTGTCAGTGAAGCAATTATATCCTATCGAGCACAGAAATCAGTCTGGTTACCACAACCTGATCTAGAAAAAATAATTAGCGAACAACGAAAAATATTTCCTGGTGAAAATTCTTCGAATTTCAGTGAACAACAAATCATGGATTGGTCCAAACAGTTATTTGAAATCAGAAACAATGAAGCAAAAGATCTTGGACGAAGAATAATCGGTAAATTCACTCAGGGTGGCAAATACGATAATACAAGATATTCTTCACGGTTAATTATAGACAATGCTGAATACGATTTTGTAATCGCGGATCTAACGAATAAAGGCTTATATGTCAATCGTAAGGACGCATTTCTGTCCGATGGAACCAAATTGGGTACAATTGTTACTTACAATGATGGATACAATCCGCAGTACACACATGTGAGAGCTTCTATGCTCGGTTATGCTTCTATTAATCTGTTTTCAATGATCAATAAATTTCCTAACACCGCAGTTAGAGTTGCCACTGATTCATTTTACATAAAAAGCGATATGGCTGATTTTATAAGCAGTAGCTTTGCTACTGGCAACGAGAATTGTGGGTCATGGAGAATTAAGCGAGAAATGCTTCATGATTATTTTCCATCAGCAGATGCTACAATTGAAAATAATTATTTAGAAAGCAATCAGTGTTCAGAATTTTCTAATGCACCACCGTGTTCTGATCCAATCTGTAGATATAAAACAGTTTATTTAAACGGCTGTGGTGGGTCAGGAAAAACAACCCGGGCTATTGAGTTATTTCGTAGAAACGCTAGCGTTTCCAAATCAAATATGATTGTGCTAACACCAACTCACAGACTTGCAAGAGAAATGATACAGCGAGGGGTAAATGCCTGTACTTATCACAGTTTCATTAGATGGAAAGGAGATAAGTGGACTCCTGAGCGTATGGGCGAAAAATTTATTCCTGAAATCATCATTTGGGATGAAATAGACACAGTGCCATTAGATGTATTAAAAATATTTCTTGAGTGGTTGTTATTGAAAAATACAAAAATCGTTATGTGCGGTGATCACGGCCAACCACCACCATTTGTCGGTGCATCCCCACATGAATGGCTAAATGGTTTTGTAGATTATTATGAAGAAATTATCACTGATTATAGATCACTTGATAATGAATTAAAAGAATTTAAGAAACTAATCAGATTACAACCGGATAGAATCCAGTGTGAAATAGCCCGTAAAATAATTTCAGAAACTCCAATGAATGATTTCTGGGAAGCATGGAGACCAAATGATTTGATAATTGCAAGTAGAAAAATAGTCAGGGATACACTTCAGATGAAGTTATTTGAATTGCATAAACAAAAATTTGCAACACTTCCAGTGCCTTTTTGTTATAGGCCATCGGATACACGAAAACAGAACATTGAAGTTGATATTCCAGGCCCAAAATCCGAAGGATTTCAAAAACAAATTCTGGTATTAAATGATATTGTGCTGGTTGATATCAATGTCGTTGAAGATGCATTGCGTGCTAATAAATCCCCGTGGACGCTAGGATACGCAGCAACAATACATTCTTCACAAGGATTGACTATATCGGATACAATTGTTTGGATGGTAGATAATCGCATCGAATGGTCAAATTTAGTCTATCTTGCAGTATCCAGAGTACGAAAAATAAATCAACTTCGAAGAATTGTCGTTGGTGAAGCCAGCGACGATAATGACACCACAATGGATGATATTGATGTTAAAATTATTGATAAAAAACTCTCCGGTTACAAACAACAAGACAAAAAAAAACGAGAATTTGATATTGATGCTGAATTAATAATTACGCTGAAACAACAACAAAATAATCACTGCGCAAGTTGCAATTGTATAATGCGTTGGCAGTATTCGGATAAAGATCCTCACCAATTCACCGTAGACAGAAAAAATAACAATCTCGGTCATGTCAGAAATAATGTGATGTTGACTTGTCTTGAGTGCAATAGACGCAACGGCGCTAATTAAGACCCCGTGGTGGTAATTGAGTATCCTCGGGTATCACTTGTAATTGTTGTCTAGTAAATCCTCGTTGAGGGGCAGTTGAATCCAGTCTATAAACTGGAAGTCTACCCGTAGATCGTGTTATACTAGATATCTTGTGTGCAGTAACACTCCAAATAGGATCAGTAGCCCTTTTTCTGCCCCCTTCAATCTCTCCTGGTTCATATAAATATCTCACAATGACATTACTACCAAGAAATTGGTTCTTTTAAATCTTTTTGTGGTTGTACGGGAATTGACTTCTTTTTAATCGCATTGATAGGTTTCATGTTGATTGTTCTAGTAATCTCATTATTCAGTGCGGTAATTACAGCTGGTAACCTTTTAACCCATTCACGGGATCTTTTTTCTTGGATGAATTCTTTTGCGTATTGATATCCAAATAACCGCTCAGCAAGGGTTTTATTAAACCGTTCAACAATTGCCTGATCACGATGTAGCGCAGTATGTCCTCGTCTGATAGTGACATTATGATGTTTCATTGTTGATAAGACTGCACCCTCAAATTCTTTGCCGGGATCAATTTGTAATAGATTTGGCCAGTGTAGAGGACCCCTTTGATAAATCTTTTCAAATGCAGAAGCAACTTAAGTGGCTGATTTTGTTTTTAACGGTTCTGCTTCTTTGTATCGACTTGCAATATCAACTACGGTTAATGCGTATTTGTAACCGTTATCATGTGGCAGAAATAATATATCAGCCTGATGAACTTTATTAGGAAAGGTCACATCAAAATGCGAGAAATTAATTTGTTTAGGGGGTGGTAGATAAATTTGCCATAGTGCCTGTTTGGATTACCAATGAGCCGCAGTGGTTTTTTTCAACTTTTGCAGCGCTAGCGAGTTTATGGACTGCTGATTTACCCCTCCAGTATCCTTTTGGAGAATAGTAAATAGATTCCATGTTGTTATTAATTACCGGCACCTAACATCAATTTACTTTTCATAGCCGATTTTATCAAAAATGAAGCCAATTTTTCTTTGAAAGATTTATCAGGAATAGCATTTAACGCATGAATTAATTTCACATCTGCTAGATGCCTGTGCTGCAGATTACTGCTTTTATAAGATACATCATGAAGGTGACAGGCCTTATCAATGGCATTTATTGGTTCTTCACCGGGTCGGGGCTGATTTTGATTATTGAGTCTGATATCAAGTCTGGTTCCCGGTCCACAGTAGCTATATCCTGGAAGGTGCTTTTCTCCAGGGTATTTTGCCCATGGGGTTCCAGGGAGTTTAGTTAGCTTGGCTGCGATATCACCTCCTCGTTTTTTTTTAAATTCTTGGAAACAAATCTAAATTTCTTTGTACTACATTGTACGCATTTACCAGAAAGCGCTGATCGGTTATTTTTAGTTGTAATCGTCGTCAAGTCATCTGTGCCAGTACGTTTTTTACACTTCACAGAATATAGATCCATAATTTATATATAACGGCATGAATATATTTGATTATTCAGCTACCCGACGACGGGAACCTATTAAACACCATGAAATGTTGCCGAATTCAATTAGAATGATTATAATCGGACCATCTGGAAGCGGAAAGACACAACTGCTACTTAATTTGATAACGAGATGGATGAAATGGAACAAATTGTATTTAATAGCCCCGAGTGTAGACGATCAGCGATGCTATGAAGTGCTAAAGGATTTTAACGAGAAAGCAAAAGAATTTCAAATCGATGAAGATTTTATTGAGTTTATAACCGATATAGAGGAAGCCCCGATCATTGATGCTATTGATTGAAGTATTAACAATTTAGTTGTGTATGACGATATCATGTTAGATAATCAAAAAAATCCTGCTAGAATATTTTCCCGAGGCAGGCATAAAAACACTGATGTGATATATGTCACTCAACGATACACCCAGATACCAAAAGTGATCTGAGATAACTGCAATGTGTTGTGTGTATTTAACGGCGTTGATACTCATACGCTACGAAATAGTCATCAGACCTGGTGCAGCGGTGATATGAATCATAATCAATTTAGAAATTTCTTTAGTCACGCTCAGTCAAAACCACACGGATTTGTGACAATAAATTTAGCAGACCCTAGGACACGATATCGTATCGGACTTGATAAAATATTCGGTTGAAATCGTAGCGATTTTCACCGTAACCCATAGCAGCAGAGAGGGTGAGTGACAACAACGTTGCAATCAATTTTGAGGCTCCCTTTTGTTTGAAAGATCCCATAAGAAATGCAGTAGTAAAATTTTGCTTGAAAACGTTGTCCGATTCACCCTCTCTGCTGCTGTACCTTTTCGTACAAGCGCTATTGTATGCTTCGACCCGTAAATAACTTTTCTAACATTTCTACAGAACCCAAATATGTGATGTAGTTGAATCGCACATGAAAAACTTCGACGTTGTCCCTGTAACATTGCTACGCGCGTTGCCAATCCTAGGATGTATTAGGGATTAGCACCTTTTATAATATCAAATTCAGCACCTGGTTTTGCTTCATGTTCTGGACTAACTGGTTGTGCAGCATCGTCAACACCTGAAGTAGCTCTTGGCGTCCGTAATTTAATATGTTGAATATGATCAGCATTATCGGTAATATCCTTCGAGAACATCATGGATAGACCTGCAGATCTTGTATAATCATCAGAGTATCTTGCCAATCCGATTATCCCCGTGGCAATATCAACATCACGCTCTATAGATTCAATTTCTTTTCCGTCAATGAGATATCTAGCGCTTTCGAATAGCACCATAATCCCATTATTGACAAAGCCAACTCGGATATTTGGATTATTATCATACGGTGTGTCAGCTGCAACATTTGTTACGAGTTCTCCTTCAATTTCTATAAACGCCTCACACGGTAAAAAGTATTTACTAGTATCTTGAACTTGAAGTTCAATTCGTGATCTTATATTAGGTTGTACAGCTTGATAGGAATAAAATTGATAATTTTGTACAGAATCATTCTTAGGTACTGGGGTATCCATGTCAAATGCCAGATCGGCTTGTTGTTTAAACATTATTTATAATCATTATGGTCTAAATCGTAGATGAAAATGGAAAATACATAGGATTATACGATTTTTCATTTTCATCGTTGACGACGAAAATTTTTTGAAAATCCTTTGGATTTTCCATTTTCAAACCCACTTCCCACTATCATATTCGCGATTATATTTTCCTGATTACCCTGATTACCAATTTGAAGATTTTCCTCCAACGAATCTAATTTTTGTTGCACCGCTTCATTTATTATTTTACTAACTTGTGCTGGCATTACCGCTGTAGACGGTAGCGGCTTCTTTTTCGGTCTAACTAACGATATTACCTTATCCTTCGCAGAGGAAAACGCTTTCCCGGCGAGATTTCCAACAGCAGAAATACCTTTATCACGAATAACATCGATGGCCTTCATATCCATTTGTTTTACAAACGGCGTTACTTTTGGAGCCATTTTTGAAAAGAATCCTAAAATTGTATTACCGAGACCATCTCCGTAATACGCTTTATAAACCGGATGTCTTGAGTTTACCACATAGACGCTCACTGGTTTATCATGATTGTAGTGTATAATCATTCTTTATACTATTAACTACTAATTAAATCAAGGATTCAATCACTGAGATATCCGGGATAATCCTCACTGAGTTCGCTAATCAACTCTCGGTTCGTTGCTATGTCCATAATCCCACCTTGGAAAAACCGTCTACAAATATCAGCTAATTCATTAATTAACTCCCGGGAATTATTTCCGGCTCGTTTTCCCCCGATAAGAACTTCTAATCGCGATATATCACTCAGAACACCATCAGGACAGAAGTGATCTTGTGAAAATCCATTTCCAAACCCCCGTCCGGTTACCGGAGATTGTTTTACACGTTGTGAGTCTCCACTCGCAGATATTTTTATTTCTGTGGGAATTGGATCTGCTGTGTATGGTGGAGGAGGTTGTGGTATTTTTACTTGCTTGACTAGAGTCATATACGTATTAAAACTAGTATGTGTTTTTGGTGTGATTCTAGTTCCGCCTTGATTCGCCAAATATATCTTTTTGCCCAATTTTCCTTATTTGTTATAGCGGTTTCGTATCTATCATTTATATATCGATTTCTAGTTTTAAAATTATCATTAGCAAACTTAGCTCATTCAGGGATTGATCTGATTGCTTAGTCGTATTTATAGCGTCACTCGTAAATAAAATGTCAGGCGTATAATCTTGTGGAATATCAGCAGTAGCTCCCTGTGGAATATCCTGAAAGGATTCAACAATATCTTCTTGTTGTTGTTCTTGTTGTTCTTGTTGAGAATCACGTTGGTCCACAGCAGTTACTATATCGCCGGGAAGTGTTCTTAAAGATTTTTTTACTTGTTTGGATCGCGATGCTATTTTTTCAAATACGGGAAGTACATCTTGTCGTTGAAAAACTATAAGCGATTCCACCACGGATTTTACATTTTTAGTCGCGCTTGTTATCGGCGTAAATAATTGTTGTGTATCGGCGGAAAATTCCGTTTGAAGTTGTTGACGCTGTTGCAATTTTTCTCTGACAGCATCTCTCAACGGGATATATGCTTTAATCGCGGCTGCTCTCTCTCTAGCTAGTCTAGTTGTTAGTGGAATTGGAAAATTACATATTAATTTTAATAATGTATCAACATGTTTTAGTATCAGTTCAAGATAAAGATCTTCTTGAACAAACTATCAGAAAGATATTTAGTATGAAAACGAAAGGTGAATTCTACGTGGATATAGTCATAGATAATCTAGGCTCGGAGAAGTTTTTATTGACAGATTATCGACGTTTACAACTTCAACAAAATGTTATAACCGCGGTTAGATTAACCCGTGATCAAATAATGCAATACTCTCATTCATGTTTGTCCGTAGAAAATCTTAAAAAAATCCTTTTTGAAAATGGAAAATAAAAGATTTTCAAAGATTTTCCAAGTGAAATTTTTTTTTTTAAAACCTTGAAATTTTTCACATTGACTATAATTTCTGATCATAATTATCACCACGACTCCCATATTTCTACGATTACTGAGGTAAATTTCTAGATTATAATTTCTGATCATAATTTTTTTTCATGTTTGTATAATGCGTTCACCTACATATTTAACCCAAGATGACGAGGAGAGAATCCTCGCGTTGAGAAGTTTAAAACGACCCGTAGAAGTATCTAAACAATTTAAAATCGGGATAACAAGATTGTATAAAATATGGTCGAAAACACCTTATAACGCTACATCCAGCGGGAGTTTTAACTCGTATAAAGAAGCACGGCAACGTCAATTACAAAAACAACGTGAAGTTGAGGAGATTTCTGAACTTCCTAAGTATAATGCAAATACTGAAGTTGAGTTAACTCAATTAAAAAATATACGAGAATCACACAGACAAGAATTTTTCGAAGAAAGGCGGCGATATAAGAATCTTAAAGAGCATCAAGAACAGCTAAAAAAATATATTGATATGAGAACACGTAAAATCGAAGAGTTAACACAAAACCATAATGAACTTATCGAATATTATAAAAATGTATTATCGGAAAACGCTAAGATTCAAGAGGCTATTGATTATGAATACGCTGTTAGAGCTACACCAATGCCAACTAAAAAAAAAAAACAATAGGATTCTCCAAGGGTAAATTAACATTAGTTGAAAGTAATAAATGAATATTTTCAGAATTTGAAATCCTTGAAAATGAAAATCTTAAAGCGAAAATTTTTTGAAAATAGAAATTCTGAAAGAATTTTCACTTTCAGAAAATCATTTACGATGATACAATTTCAAGGGATTTATCGTATTCTCTCGCTGCCGTGTTAATAAGTTCTTCCATGTTAAACACATCTATGATAGATTTTAGCAACGACTTTAACATTTTAGATATAGTCACAAACTACTTAAGAAGATCCTGATTAGATTGTTAAAGTTGATAAATTATTTCATTTCTTGCTCGTAGCAGTGTCTTTATAACACGATATTCTGAGCGGTAAGTCGGATATTGTTTATCCCGTGCAGATGATATTTTTTCATACCCGTTGTAGAGATACTCGGACGTAAATAATTTAACATGATGAAATTCGCGCACACGATCAAGTTCAGTTATCAATTCGTCGATTATTTCGTCGTTGAAGCTTGAAGAATTCATTTTTTTTATATATAATATTTTTTTAATTTAATTTAAATCACCTCGAATCTTTTTAATCTCAGACTGAATTCTTCCAGCTGGGGAATAGTTCATCATCGAAGATTTCGAAGATTTCGAGTCCTCAAATGTAAATTTGGTTTCCTCACCACATCGTGTAACAGAGCAGTGCTCAGAAAACTTTATTTTGATTCGTCGAACATAATAGGGCATATCAGGGATATCGATACACGAGATTATTATCGGGTACCAGTATGTGTTTTTTTTAGGTTGTCTAGTTCACATATGATATATTTATAAAAATATTCGTCGTTGATAATATCATCGAATAGATCTATCGCGATAGGGCAACGTAATACGTGTAAATGTGCCCTAAATTTATGATTTCCAAACACGTGTATGAAAATCCATTCCTGGTATAAATGTTTTCGATATTGTTCGTCGAGGATGATATCACGTGGTTCGCATATATCTTCGAAAGACGGTGGTGGAAATCGCAAATATTTTTCGTCGACGTGTAGTTGATCAATCATTATATAATATACACAAAAAAATTATACGTCTAAATGATATGTTAAATTACGAATATGCGAATGAGACCCTGCAGTTGAATTTGTTTCGAATACGCCGTTGTATGAATCCCATCTGCGATGCGTTGCACAGATCCAATATTGATATTAAAATATCTAGCCGCCGATGTCATCGACGGAAAATCTTCCTTGGTGGTATCGTAAAACGCTGTCACGGGTCTTGGTATACGATTTTTACTTTGAAAAGGATTTTTGTTAAGAGAGTTTTCTCGTGGAGTAACAATACTTAAATTTATTATGATTTATGTGATCGATTACAAAACCGTCGGGGATATTCCCGATGAAAATCTCAGCGAGAAATCTATGAGCGTGATAATTTTTTTTTGGCCGTCCTAGGTAGACCGTAATTTGTATATAACCGGTATTAGTAACATAACCGATAGGAATTCTTTGTCGTCGATGTCTGATAGTTCCATTTCGTGACGCCTCGTAGGTAATGTAAATCGGATGTGAAATATATTCGTCGTTGTTATTCATTTATTTTTATAAAGAATTTTATCTGTTTAAATGCTATTTTCATTTTTTCGATTTATGTAATCCTGCGGAGATTGTATAACAGGAACACGGTGATTAATATTTGTGTGTGTGTCATAGTAATATTTAAGATCTCTATATTTCTTACCACCGTGAATAGAACACAGATGAGATTTTCCTCGTACTCCTACGCCGCACACAAGACAAGGCTGTGGTTCGAGACTTCTATTTCGAATTCTTTGCATATGAGAGAAGCAATATTGATTTTTACACGATCGTCCGCACTGCGATAATTTGCCGATGGGTAGCCATTTACAATTATTCGTCGTCATATATAATAATTAATTATTTTTTTAAATTTAAATATTCGTCATAATTATATAAATGATTAAAAATTCCTACGATTACCGCGGTAAAACGCGTTCAAGGACTTATTTTAACCTTGTTGTAATTTCAGTGTTATCAATTCAAAAAATAAAAAATAAGCCAATTATAAAAAAATACGAGGTGTAAATGAATTTTATAAGGATAATGCGGCTAACACGTTTTTCAGCTATATAATCATACCCGAAGATGTTAATAAACCAATAGTTGATGAAACTATGGACGTTGGAAGGGCACAGGTGTTATTATCGTTGCTAACACCGGGAATATCATATCCGTTACGAATAAAATATATTAAATACGATGAAGATGGTCGACGATGGATCATCAAAGATAATTTAACCCCGGTAATGAGAAATAGGAAAAACGTTGTTATAAATCGAGATTCTAAACCTGGAATATTAACCGGAATTGATAATCATTACTATGAAAGAGATTACCTTGTAACCGTCATGATTTATGGATTATACGCGATAAATGATAACCAAGACATTAAAAAATTATCTCCGATGAAAACATCGACGTTAAATTGTGTAGCGGATCGTGTAATGGAGCATTTTACAAATGCGAACCGAGGAAATAAATTGACAGAACAACGACGTAATAAGATAGTATCGTGGGTGGAAACCGTAAAAGATACCGGAGCTACAATTGCCGATGTTGAAAAATTAGAGCGATTACTAAGATTTCCAATATCTGTAAAAACTATAACCGGAGATGTATTACACGACGGAAAATATACGTCGAAAGGAGCTCCAATTGAAATTATCGATCATAATTTTCACGCGTGGAGTCCAGTGGTGTTAATATTTCCACGGGAAAGAACAGTAAAATATATTCCTGAGAAATTCTGTAGAGATGTTTTATATGAAGAAAAGTTATTCGACGCTATTTACAAATTAAATAAAAATGATCCTGTGTCTGTGTGATTGTTGAGAAGTCTTGAAGATGAACAAGGAATGTTTGATCAATTTGTTACACCTAATGGAGAATTATATCGTACTGAAGAATTAAATAATCGGATGAAAACAGTTACCGAACAATTTGTAAAGAATTTTGATGAAAAATTACTCACGAACAGCTTTACGATTCCATCAGTAGTAGCTCACTTCGCCAGGGAGAAAAACTCTTGGCGTGTAACACCTAAAGAATTTCTTAATGATATTAAATTGAGCTGTGTTAAGTACGGTCACGGTGGATTGTGGAATACAAAATACTCCCGCGATGGTATAATCGCAATTGATATAGTTGCGTGTTATCCCGGAAGTTTTCTCGGGCGTGGAGAGTGTTCAGAATATTTTAAACGATTTGGTCATCCAACGCATAAAATGTGTCGTGTTGAGATTAACGGGGAATTACCTGAATTTGAATTAACAGGATTTACCCGCGTTGTATCATTTGAACTTAATAATAGATTACACCCGTGTAGTTACGCTTGGATCGGTAGACACATGTCTGAAAAACATTGGGTACCGATTGTGTTATTGAGATATTTGTTAGATAGTGGTATGTTAACGTCGCTAATTGTCAGTGAAGCTATTATATGTTATCGAGCTCAAAAAGAAGTTTGGCTACCACAACCAGATTTAGATGACATAATATCACAATAACGATTACAATTCCCGAATTTTAGCGAAGATGAAATTATGAAAATGTCTAAAGATTTATTTGAAAATAAAAATAGACAGGCGAAAGATCTCGGACGAAAAAAATTAGGAAAATTTACTCAAGGTGGAAAATTCGATAACGCGAAATATTCTTCGAGGTTAATCAGGGATAACGTCGAATATGATTTTATAATTAAAAATCTGACAGCGAAAAATAAATTTGTAGATCGCAAATATGCATTCTTGTCGAATGGAACAAAAATAGGTACAATTGTCACATACATCGACGGAGAAAACGCTCAGTATACACATTTGAAAAAGTTCTATGTTAGCTTATTCCGTTATTAATTTATTTTCAAAGATAAATAGATTTCCCGACTACGCTGTTAGGGTGGCTACTGATTCAATGTATATACATGAAAAATATCTTAATTTTGTCACTCCATTTACAGATCCAAAAGAATCCTGGGGAAGTTGGAGAATTAAAAAGGAAATATTACACGAATACTCGGAGTCAGCAGATGTTGATATAAAACTATTTATTTGAACGGTTGTGGTGGATCAGGAAAGACAACTCGTGTTATTGAATTATTTCAGGGTAAATTAAACATGATTGTGTAAACACCGACTCATAGACTTGCATGAGAGATGACTCAACGAGGAATAAAAGCTTATACTTATCACAGCTTCTTCCGGTGGAAACGCGATGCGTGGACTCTTGAAAGAATGGTAGATAAATATATTCCACCGGTAATTATTTGGGATGAGGTGTGTACGGTATCATTGAAAATTTTACAAATATTCCTTGAATGGCTTTCAACGAAAACAACAAAAATTATTATGTGTGGTGATCACGGTCAACCACCACCATTTGTCGGTGGATCTCCTCATGGTTGACTCAAGAAATATGTAGATTATTATGAAGAAATTAATACCGATCACAGATCGCTGGATGAAGCATTACGCATATTAAAAAGTAGAATTAGATTACAAACGGATAGAATCCAATGTAAAATAATCAGAGAAGTAATTCCAAAAACTCCGTTGAATAAATTTTGGGAATCGTGGACTCCAAACGATTTAATAATCGCAAGTAGAAAATCAATCCGAGATAAACTTCAACAGGAGTTATTCCAAATACATAAAAAAAAATTTTATAGCGCTTCCAGTTCCACTTTGCTATAGACCATTAGATACACGACGACAAAATATTGAAATTGATATTCCAGGGGGAAATGAAAAGCAAAAATTGGTACTAAATGATATTATACACGTTGACATTAGCGTCGTTGAAAATGCAATAAACGCTAATAAATCCCTGTGGGTATTAGGTTATGCGTCGACAATACACTCTTTACAAGGATTAACCATCACATATACAATCGTTTACATCGTAGATAATCGGATTGATTGGTCAAATTTAGTTTATCTTGCAGTATCACGAGTGCGGAGAATAAATCAATTACGAAGAATTGTTATTGATCTCTAGATGAGACCACGCGGTGGTAATTGAGTATCCTCGGGAATTACCTGTAGTTGTTGTCGAGTAAACCCTCGTTGAGGAGCAGTTGAATCTAGTCTATAAATTGCTGGTCTACCAGTGGAACGTGTTATACTAGATATTTTATGTACGGTGACACTCCAAATAGGATCAGTAGCTCTTTTTTTTACCACCTTCAAGCTCTCCTGGTTCGTACAAATATCTCACGGTAACAATACCAAGAATTGATTCTTTGAAATCTTTTTGTGGTTGTATGGGTATATATGTTTTTTTAATCGCGTTGTTAGGTTTCATATTGATTGTTCAAGTAATCTCATTATTGAGCGACGTAATTACAGATGGTAATCGTTTAACCCATTCACGAGATCGTTCACGTTGGATGAATTCCTTCGCGTATTGATGTCCAAATAACCGCTCAGCAAGTGTCCGATTAAATCGTTCAACAATTGCCTGATCGTGATGTAACGCAGTATGTCCTCGTCTGATGGCGACATTATGATGTTTCATCGTAGATAACACTACACCCTGAAATTCTTTACCAGGATCAACCTACAATAAATTTGGCCAGTGCAGAGGACCTCGTCGATAAATCTTTTCAAATGCAGAAGCTACTTCAGCAGATGATTTTGTTTTTAACGTCTCTGCTTGTTTGTATCGACTCGCAATATCAACTACGGTTGACGCATATTTATAACCGTTATCATGCGGCAGAAATAATATATCAGCTTGATGAACTTCATTTGGAACTGTAACATCGAAATGCGAGTAGTTAATTTGTTTAGGCGGCGGTAGATAAATTTGCCATATCGTCTGTTTAGATAACCAACCAGCTGCAGTAGTATTTTTTACTTTTGCAACGCTAGCTAGTTTACTGATTGCTGATTTACCTTTCCAGTATCCTCTCGGAGAATAATAAATTTTTTCCATGTTATATACTTGCAAAAAACAATAATTTTCCTTTCATGGCAGATTTTATCAACCATGAAGTTAATTTTTCCTTGAACGATTTAACAAGAATGGCATTCAACGCGTGAATCAGTTTTATATCTGCGAGATAACGCTGTTGTAAATCACCACTCCGGTAAGCTATTTCATGTACACGACATGCCTCATCGATAACGTTTATCGGAGATTCTCCCGGTTTGGGATTATTTTGATCATCGAGTTTGATATCTAATCGGGTTCCCGGTCCACAATAACTATACCCGGGAAGGTGTTTTTCACCTGGATACTTTGACCACGGCAACCCTGGAAGTTTAGCTAACTTAGCGGTGATATCACCTCCTCGTTTTTTTTATTGAATTTTTCACAAATTTAATTTTTTTTATACCACACACCTCACAATTGCCAGCAACCGCACTTCGATTATTTTTCGTAGTAACATTTGTCAGGTTTAATGCTGGTGTACGCGCCTTACATTTAACACAATATAAATCCATAATACTATATATGATATATCAACAAATGGAAGTGATTGATTTCTCAGCGTTGAAAAAGAAATAGCCGGTAAAACATCATCCGATGTTACCAGATTCTATCAGGATGATTATCATAGGACCTTCCGGAAGTGGTAAAACTCAATTATTGTTAACAATGATAATAAAATATCTAACCTGGGATAAATAGTATTTAATCGCTTCAAGTGTAGATGATCAACACTGTTATAGCGTGTTAAAAGATTACGACGAAACCGTTAAAGAAGCTTACGGTGGAAGCGTAATTGAATTTATCACAGATATTGACGAAGCGCCATCTGTGGAAGACTTAGATGTGAGTGTTAATAATCTTGTTGTGCACGACGATGTGATGTTAGACCAATAAAAAAAACCTGCTAGGATATTCTCCCGAGGGCGTCACAAAAAGTCCGACGTGATATATGTTACTCAACGTTATACACAAATACCAAAAGTAATCCGGGATAATTGTAATTTTTTATGTGTGTTTAACGGCGTTGATACTCATACCCTTATAAATATTTGGCAAATTTGGTGTCCCGATATGGACTATAACAAATTTCAAAATTTCTACAGAGGTGCAAGAGCCACCCCACACGGATTTATAACGATAAATATACACGACCCTCGGACACGATATCGAGTTGGATTGGATCGTATTTATGGATAATTTAATTGATCTACAAGATGAAACCCTACAAATTAGTCTATATGTGAAATCTTAAAAGATTTATTTATGAAATAAAAAATCATTTATGATTCTCAAAAAGAAATCTTTTCAGATTTTTCAAAGGAGTTTTCCTAAACCAACTCTGCCAAGGCAAGAAAATCACCGATTTTTTTACTACGACGTAACATGTAGATTCAACAAATAAGGGTTCTACAATGTAATAGAAAAAGCATTTTTTGGGGGGGTCAACCCCATGTGATTCAGGCGGAGATTTGTCCGATTCACCATATACTGCTTCACCTTTTAAGTTCTCAATGGCAATCAGATCTTAGCACAATTCTACAAAAATGAGCATATCCAGAAATACAACTTAGCTACAGAATTGTTTAGGCTCTTTAGAAACAGTTTTTAAGACCAATAATCAACATCATTATGTATCTATCTATCTATCTATCTATCTATCCCTTAGTCTTGCCGACCATTGGGGCACCACTGATGACCTGACAACCAGCTCCCTCCATTCCAATCTGTTCTGTAATACTCTCACTGTGTCACTCAACTTCAGTCCTGTCCGCCCTGAGATGTTGACCTCTCATCTTTTCCTCTGTCTTCCTCTCCTTCGCCGTCCCTGCACAGTACCTTGCATCATTATCTTAGCAAGCCCTGTTGATCGTCTTACATGTCCATACCATTTCATTTTGCGCTTCTTCACAATGGTCAATAGCTCTTCATAGGGCCCAATGGCTTGCTTAATTCTGTTTCCCACTTCCTCATTCGTGACATGATCTCAATATGTAATGTCAAGCAACCTTCGAAAGCATCTCATTTCAACAGCTTGTAACCCCTCCTTTTGAGATTCGCTGTGAAGGTCCATGATTCACAGGCATATAGGAATACAAATGCAACCAAGGAACGCATCAGTCTGATTTTTGAGCTGACTGAGGTGTTTCTGTCTTTCCAAACTGTCTTCAGCCTTGCTATTGCTGTTATTGTCAGCGCAATCCTGGACAATATTTCTGGTTTCGACCCCTCGTCTGTCACGATGGCTCCTAAATACTTGAATCTATTAACTGTTTCCAGTTTTTGGCCACTAATCATGATGTCAGTGCTGATGCCACTGGTGTTGTTGGTCATCAATTTGGTCTTCTCTGCACTGATTTCCATACCAAAAGCAGTCGCTGTCCTGTCCAGTTTTTCCACCAACTGAGCTAGTTCCTCCTTCTTTCCTGCAAGGCCATCGATGTTATCAGCAAAGCGCAGATTCGTTATTATTCTGCCTCCAATACTCACAGTTCCTTCATGGTCTTCCAGTGGATCTGTCATGATTCTTTCAAGGAAGATGTTAAAGATAGTAGGTGAAAGCATGCAGCCTTATCTGACTCCCACAATTGTCCTAAACCAATCTCCTATTTGACCATTGAAGCATAATGCACTGGTGGCCTTGCTATAAGGGCTTTCTATGACTTTGACCAGGTTAGCATTGATGTTGTACAGCTTCATGGTGAACCAAAGGGCTGCATGCCATACCCTGTCGAACGCCTTCTTAAAATCTATAAAGACATGATACAAATCTTGTTGGTGCTCGAGGTATTTCTCACATAGTATTCTCAGGTTGAAAATCTGTTCAGTTGTGCTTCGCCCTGGTCTGAAGCCTGCCTGTTCTTCAGCTATGTCTTCCTATGGCCGCGGCTTCAGTCTGTTTAATATGATTTTTAGCATGACTTTGATTGGGTGGCATATAAGAATGATCGTACGATAGTTCTGACACTGCTGCAAGTTGCCTTTTTTGGGGAAAGTTACTATGAGTGACTGAGTCCATGGTGTTGGCCATTCCCCTGTCTGCCAGATCTTGTTGCAGATTTTTAGTAGAGCGCTTATAATGGGCTCACCCCCTTGTTGGACTAGTTGCGCATGGATGTTGTCTACTCCTGCTGCCTTCCCTTTTTTTCAATGATTTCACTGCAGCCTCTACTTCTTCTTGGAGGATGGGGTAGATGTCAGTCTTGGTCACTGATGTGGTCTTGAGTATGTCTGGGTCCCCTGTAGGTATGTGGTTGTACAGGTATGAGCAGTATTCTGTCCATCTCTTAAGAATGTCTTGTTCTTCTGTAAGACAATTCCCTCCCTGATCTTGAATGATGTAGGAGCGTCCTTATTTTACACTGGTCAAGTCTTTCACCAGTTGGTATGCTTTTTTGCTATTATTTTTTAGACTGTTTTCTATATCGTTACACTGGTCTTCAATCCATGTCTCCCTTGCCTTTTTCATGCTTTTCGTGATAACCTGATTGATTTCCCTGTATTGTTCTGCATCTTCTACTTCTGACATCTTCTTCTTTAGCTCTCGACGCTTGTGACACAGATCAAGTATGTCAGTTGTAACCCAAGGTTTCTTTAGTCGTCGATGTTTGCCAAGGATCTCACTGGCTGTTTGGGTCACTGCTATGTTAAATGTGTCGATCAGTGTGTCTATAATTGTGTTCTATGCACTAAGAAGTAACAGTGGGCCAAATTTTCCTCCCATCATTGCCTGGAAGGCTACCAATACCTCTGGGTCTTTTAGCTTGTCAAGGTTGAACTTGATTCTTGTTGGGCTCTCTTTGTTGACTTTTTTTAGACATAGTCGGAGGGTCATCATCACTAAGTCATCATGTAAGCACATGTGATTTTACCAAATGGCTTTATAAACTAGTTGTGTTAATTGAAAAAGGTGCTGATCTTTTATCAAGTATAGTTGCTAGATTGTTTCAGCATGTGGCTGTTAAAAGAATATTCAATCTATTCCTTAAAAATCCTTTTGGCCTGTAGGATGTTTGTCCCTTGCAGCCCTTAATTTAAAGAAAATACCTGTACTAAAATCAGCCTTCTTAGACATTCTTGAAGTAGTGCATACAAGCTATAGTGTATTCAGCTGTTACTGTAACTATAGTTTATGCAGCTAAGTGTATACAGCTGTTACTTTAGTTCTAAAGTATTCAGCTAGTAATGCAGATTTTACTATATACAGCTGTTATTGTATATACTGCTGTTAATGTAGCTCTAATGTTTACAGCTAGTAATGCATATATAGTATATACAGCTGTAATTGTGTATACTGCTGTTACTGTAGCTCTTGTGTATACAGCTAGTAATGCAGCTTTTACTGTATACAGGTGCTACTGTAGTTCTAATGTATACAGCTAGTAATGCACACGTAGTGTATACATCTGTTACTGTAGCTCTAGTTCATACAGCTAGTAACGAACATATAGTATATAGATGTTATTGTGTATACTGTTGTTACTGTAGCTTTAGTGTATACAGCTAGTAATGCACATATAGTGTATACAGCTGTAATTGTCTATACTGCTTTTACTGTAGCTCTAGTGTATACAGCTAGTAATGCACAAATAGGGTATACAGTTGTTATTACAGCTATTATGTATACAGCTGCTATTGTACCTATAATGTCTACAGCTGTTAACTAAAAATATATC
This sequence comes from Unio pictorum, assembly GCA_030141615.1. Taxonomy (NCBI): domain Eukaryota; kingdom Metazoa; phylum Mollusca; class Bivalvia; order Unionida; family Unionidae; genus Unio; species Unio pictorum. The sequence continues at coordinate 2,501,811 of JARLTB010000090.1, forward strand.
CTGTATAGCTGTTATTGGTAGCTATAGTGTATACAGCTTTTATTGAAGCCACTCAGGCTATGTGGCTAGTGTACCTGATCTTCTATAAAAAAAAACAGTATAGTTTTAGTTCTTACCATTGGATCCGACCAGTTTGTCTGCTGTGGTGTGTCCCTGATTACGACTAATTGTATTTTCTACATAAATTTGAGTAAGGCACAGTATTTTCTCTCGTTAATGCATAATTTACAGCTTGCCTTATGCTTCTGTGACATAATTTTATTTACAGCCATGACAAAAGTATATTATTAATGATGTACAACATTATATTTCAGGATTCTAATTGAAAGAAGAGGGAAGGATTTAAAGAATCTCATCATCACAAATCGACTGGATGAACATAACAAAAACCAAAAGAGATGCAGAGCAAGATACATCTAGTATCACTAGTGATCAATACTTATCTAACAGGGCTAGAAGAGCAAAGAATCCGAATGATGCTGCAACTATTTCTGAGAAAATGTCAGCTTCTACGGCTACTCCTGACACTAAAGCTTCTATTAGTACAACTTTAAAATCTTTGATCACTTCAGATGGAGGAAAAACTGTAACTGGAAGCAGGAAACCAGATGTTCCGAGCACTGAAACTGACAATAAGTTGCTGTCCTCCAAACCTTTATTGAATAACAGTTGACACTTCAGTGCTTATGTAAGACTAAACTAATTATGTTGTATACAGTATTCAATTCTTATCATTTTCAAATTAGAGAATGAAGAGCTCAGTTATCGGTATTATTTACAGTCTTTATTGTTTGAGGATATATTTCTTAATTGCAGGATGGCGGTTGCTCATATAATGTTTCAGGAATTTGAAAAAAATGTAAGGTATAATTTTTAAGAACATTCGATGTCAAATTGTGTTATTTTCAAAGTGCAGAATGATGTGAAGCTTTTCCTCTTTTTTTTCTATCAAAAACTGACATCATTTCTTCATCGAATACATTACCAAGTCACATGAATTTTATCGGGAAAATGAAGTTCACTGCCTCGTAACTGACGTTTGTAAGTTCATTTTTTCTTTAAGAGTAAGTCACACGTGTCAGCCATGCTTGTATGTGCATTTATGATAGTGAATAGGAAACACAGTAATATATTCACACATTTATCTCCAAGGTATTTCTCTTCATGAAGTTCACTTAGTTTGTGCTAATTTATTGCATCGTCTTTTTTTTCTGTCTATAGTTTCAATTGTGACAACTGTGTACAATAAATGCAGAAGTTTCAAGGTCACTAAAGACATCCCCCCCCAAAAAAAAGAAGATTTTTCTTGAAATGATGTCTATGGTCACATCATGAATCATGGAAGTTGTATTTTTCTAGATATAGATAGGTTGATGTTGGAGTCTCAGATGTTCTGACTAATACTATAGAGCAAGCATTATTATGCTTCTGGTGAGTTGGTTTCAAAGTTGCCATCTGATTTTCCACATGCCCATGCAGGGAATTGGTACCAGTAGGAAGACTGCATGGGTTACATAATATGGATCTGGGCAAGCCATCGTATTCCATGGGTTTGTTGTTTAGATATCAGTGCTGTTTAATGCTTGCATTGCGGTCCAGGCACTAGAGCCATCTGTTTTGGCTGGAAATGGTTTCCTGACCACCCAGATCGGCTGTGACAGCCAACATCTCTCGCCTGCATTCCACATCATACTGTATACATTGTGCCATCTGTCCCAGCTTGGCCAGCTGCATCGTCTCAATCTGCAATGTCGTTTCCTTGTGGTATACTGTATCCTAACATGGATTGCAAACAGGATCTTATCTACATTCAGGTGAAGTCATGGACATCCTTGATTTTTTACGACACTCAGATCTAACACGTGGATGGTATTGAAACTCTATGCAGCTAGAGGCTCCCGGTTTTCAACAATTCATGCTATTCACTAGTGACCTTTCTGTGTTCCACAGGTCTTCTTCAGTTTTGGAAGACTTGTATTAACATCTTTCTGCACAGCGATTGTGTAATTGTTGTTTCAGATGGGCTGTGGAGGTCATTTGTATATCCTACATCTATTTCAGGCAGTCAAGCTCTTGCTCTCAAGTTAGGTGGTGCAGGTGATTTTGAAGCCAGTCTGGATACTTAAGGCTCTCTCAGGACTTTAAAAAACAATGGAAAACTGACTTAAGGCTCTGTGAAGTCCTATAAACTGTTGCCAGACAACAGCCAATGCAGGTTTGGGTCTTTAAAACCAATAGCAGACTTTCAGCTTCTGCTCAGGTGTACATTTAGATAAAGGATGTATTGACATTGTTCTCTGCATATTATTGTATTGTTTTTGAAGAGTTTTTCAAGTCCTTATCGAGATTAATGGATAGGTGGACTTTGTCTCAGTGCTCGACATATGTGTCCTCAGCAGATGGCTCTCCTGGCACAGTCACATCCTGTCGTAGGTTATAAGAATACCAGATTGTAATCTCGTTCAGAATCAGCAGGTTCAAGTTGCAAGAGAGCAAATGGTTAAAGGTAGGAATACCCATAACACCTCTCTCCCTCCCTCCACCCCACCCCCATCAGTCTAAATCAATGTTAGTTTTTCAAGTTGGAGATACCCACATGCTGTCTAGATTCAAGAGAGCAATGAGTGAATAAAACTGGATAAAACACTTAATATCGGCCTCTTGACAATGAAAGCACTTCTCATACTTGGAAAGACTGAACATATTTGGAAGGCAGTTCTGATAATGTTGAGTAGATTCTGATTATGTTGGATAATCCTGTGAAGCAAGAATGAAATCCCTAGAACTCTGTGTTTTGTCCACCAAGCTGCAAACTATTGACTGTTGTCCCTTTTATTCCTGGACTAAGAGGCATGGGACATTGATAGTAAAATTATTCACAACTAAAAGTTCCTCATTTAAATATTTTATAAACTGTTTTGTCACATCAACGTCACCCCATCTACCCCACCATTATTCCTCAGGTGTCTAATCGCTTAGTTTTCCAATCAGAGAAGTTAGTGCCTATCACTCTAGCTGTTATTATTCTCTATTTTCTGATATGTTCCAGATATATTGGTAATAACAAAGATTCTTTTTATATGTCCAGGCCCATCTTTCTTGTATTGTTTGCCAAACTGATCCACTCCTACATCTGGACATGACTTGGTTCACACCACTTTAAGGCCCTGTCTTCCGTTTTTCTGAAGCTCCATTATAAGACTTGATTCACATTGCAGAACAGGCTGACATCTACGGGCAATCAGAATTTGGTGTGTTCAATCAGTCTCTCTAGCTTTCTTTGATGCATTTTTCAGTAGAGGAGAGGCTGCAGAATCAAGGTTATGCATATATATGCTAATGGGCTGTACTGAGAATGTCCACAGAATCCACCAGTGTCTTCAGGCCTGATAAGACAGGAAAGCAGGATATAACTGTTCAAGCACTGGCCTCATACATCATTGGTAATGAAACAGCTTCCCAATGCGGCTGTCTTGCACAGAACTAAGTTCATTTAATTCTGGTTGTGCTGCCATCACATTAGGAGAAAAATCATCCTTTATTAAGGGTGCAGGCATATTACTTCACAAGGGTGATGATGATAGAGAGCTGATTTGCATTTTATTAACTTACCAGTTTTCTAAATGTTAATGTAATTGGGTAGTATATGCAATGAATAATACATTCTTTTAGTACATTATGTTTCTCCAAGAACACATAGATCACATTACTTTCAGTCCCTCTCATTCTTCCCCACAGAGTGAGCAATCTGCTGTTTGCTTTGCCCTAACCTTAACTGATATGCATCTCATCGTAGGGCAGTCACCTTTGTCAGGTGAAGGCATTCATTTGTTGGGTCTAGTTTTGACAGCACAGCCACGTCATCTGCCAGCTCATGGTTGTAAGAGTATGTACATTGTTTTATATCGATTTTCGCTGATGCATTTTTCTTGCGTGAATGTTTGAATGTTTTGAAGTATGTAGGATTATTAGCCCTTAAAGTGCTAGTCGCCACATTAGACACACTGTCAGTCGATGTATCGTGCTTTACATCAATTAAGTCGTTTTCCAGGTAAACAACAATGTATACATCCTATTCAATTAGCCATGAGTGCCTGTAAAACTATTTGATTGGTTTATAAAGGCTCAGAGCAAGCATTCTGTTGTACTTTACTATGTATTTAGCGACGATGCTTTACAAATACTTGCTTTTAAGCATGTGGTACCTAAAAAGAAATTAAAATAGCTGATGCTGAATACAATGGTAATTTCTTGCAATAAATATTGGCTTCTGATAGTGCAACACAAAACAATAGTCATCCACATAAAATTAACCTCAGAAGCATTCAAGAGATTAATGCTTAGACAGCTAGAGAAAAATCTTTTGAGGATTTTGCTTTCAGTACAGTTTATAATAACAGATTGGAGCAGGCAGAAAAAGAGATTGATATTTGAATGTTAAGTAAATATCGAATATTGACTGCTTATTCGTGCTTTTTGTTCCTGTTTAATTTTAATTTGGTGACAAGGATGAGTTATCCCCTTCTTTTGATAAAATATGGCATCATCTGTGCAGTTTTCATTTGGGGCCATCCTAACTGGTACATTCAGCAAAGCAATAGTAGCAGATAATGTGTTTATTTTATTAAAATATACTCCTTTTTGTAATATGCAATATGTATCTGCTAGTACTGCTAACATTTCCTCCTCGTACATCCACTTATGTCCCGCAATGCTTTTCCAAGTCAAAAGAAAAAGGTACACTGTATCTTATTTTAAACTAAAAAAATCAGACTGAAGTCTGGGTCTCTTATTACTAATAACTATATGGAAGGGGAGTATTTAGCTTGGACTGGCAAGTGGCACGCGATAAAATATTATTAGGTATGTAATACATTATTAAAATTTGTTTATCCACTCTCCACTGATCTATATTTCTCTGACAATACTTACCAAATCACATTGCTATCTATTTAACACTCCCACCCATCCTTACAAATGTGAGAATTCTCATTTATGTACCACTCAGCTAAAACTGTCTGGTAAACATCGTGTTAGTTGGTAGTTAAATAGAAATGACATTTGAGTAGGAACTGATAAGTAAGAGAATTTCCTTTCTTACCCTACATTTGTAAAACATTTCTGAATATAAGATGGATTTAATGAAACAATTTAGGTAGTGCGTTTAATTTGCGTGCATTTGGTTAAATCTTTTTAGAAATAAGCATGAATCCCATAAAAGTGCATTCAATAACTGAGCCTTACTATCTTAAGATATTAACCGTTTTATGATGGAAACCATGATGTACAGGGCAAAGAGATAATTATGCTTACACAAACGCTTACTCAGTTTCTTTACTGAGTTATGGGAAGATTGTAGGTGTCCCATGGCCTAAGGTCATATATCAAGGTCATTTATTATGGCGACAGTAAATGTAATCTGGAGCATAAGATTCATCTTTTTTAAAAATGTTTTTTTTTCATATTCGGGTTTTTATAAAGAGGGATGAAGAAGAAGGCATGTACAGTCTTTATTTTCACAATTGTCTTGGACAGAAGGAAGAGGATTCATCAAGTATTAACCTAACTGTATGTGTTCATTACTTGTGTATGAGGGATATATTTAACATACTTTATAGGTCATCTGCAGATGTGACAATTGGTGGGTTTCAAAATGCTACTTGTTATCACATAATTACAGGGTTAAAAAGGTTAATATGGCAATATTGATATTTTTATATATGCATCAAATCGTTGAATTTCAAGACACCACAAATAATATAGGGCAAGGGCATGGTGACCAATGATTTGAAATATATTTCTGAGTAACTATCCAATGTTTCTTGGTTTTTGCAGAATAAAATCAATATCTTTCATCGTGTGGTAAATAAAATATAATTCCAGATGAACTTTAAAAAACGTAATTAATGTGCACGCTTATATGATCATCTGAATTCTTAATGTACAGTCGCTAATCTTTTCCTCTAATAGCACTGGGACATGGTTCTTAGAGGTCCTGGAAAAGTTTTTGAATTACAGAAAAGCAATTCAAAGGATTTGAAAAGTTTTGAAATTTTCATAAGTCATAAATTTTGGAAAAGTCATAAAATTTGGTTCATTTTGAGTTTCGTTTGCTGACACAAAAGTTTTACCAAAATATCTAACTGACAATCGATTTGTTAATTCCCCGTAAGCTTCATAGTTAGACCACATCCAAGGATCGTAATGCAATTCAAAATCAATGTGCTTGTGGCATTCAAAAGAGACTGACCTGTTCGATAGGATGAAGTATACCCTGTAACATTTGTTTTCTTGTTAAATTGAAGTGTTAGGTATGTATTAGAAGTTGTAAATTAGTAACAGGTACTCTTGAAATTGGTTAAAGGGTCTTGGAAAAGTTTTGGATTTATATTTTTAAAATATTGCAGGAACCCTGCTAGGCATTGAGCTTTGTGTCATGGAGCTGATCTCAGGGTATTCATTTGTTGTTCTTGTTGGGTTTAATGCCATTTTTAAGCACAAGATTTGTATTATATGGTGGCCAGTATTAATAGTGGAGAAGGAATCCAGGATAACCCTGGAAAGAACCACTGACACACAAGAAGCTTTTGGCAAGCTTTTTAGCTATTGGCAAGCTTTTTGGCATATTCATATTGGCCAATTCCGAGACTCGAACCAACGCAGATACAGATGAGAGGGCAGTTATCTGTAACGGTGAGCGCTCTAGACTAATAGGCCACTCAGGGCCCCAAGTCATTATTTGTCATGATTATACTATGTTTTATGGGGAAATTACAGTATAGCATAATAAAAGGATAATGCACATGTGTTTATGTCTCTGTAGAAGGATGACCTAAGCTGTATTATTTTCATAGATAATGTTATCCATATATCTGATATAATCCCCTAAAGGAATGTTTCTCCTTTGAATACATTAGAAAAGATAGCCTGGTACCAGGGACGGTGCAAGGCATTTTGGTGCCCTAGGATAGATCAGATATCTGGCGCCCCCCTTCCACTCACACCCACCCCCATCTGACCATCATGAAATAAACCCTTAGACCAGCACCGTAGGTGACTGCCTAGTTCTCCTAGCGGAAGCGCCGGCCCTGCCTGGTACCATTCTTGTTTGTTTGATTAGGATTTTTCACGTAACTTTAACAATTTTTCAGTCATATCGCTACGATGTCTGCAGTGAGGCAGTTTATAGCGATGTCTAGCACTGAGGCATCATGCCGAAGACATGTAGCATGATGTCCCACTCAGTTATATTATCCTGATACCAGGCCATCCAGTCCTTACACTAACTTACTAATGCTGAGTATCAAGTGAGGCAGCTGTTAGTACCATATTTGTAAGTCTTTGGTACGAACTCGGTTGGGGATTAAACCAACAACCTCCCGTTTCTGTGGTGGACGCTCTAACTATAAGGCCTCTGGAGCGGTTTCAGAAAGTACTGATGGTGCAACTTGATGGACAGTGCTTTAAGTAAGAGATCATTCATATATACTTCAATAACTGATGGTCTGGTTTTGTTGGCTGCGTCAGGTTCCTTTGATGTTGAACACTCAAACGAAAACATGGTGAAACTTCTTAATCTTGATGGGTGTTTTATTTGTGCTCATAGAGATTAAAGTATTGTTCTAGTGTTGTTGGCTTGGTCGGCTTCAACTGATGTTATTCACTTGATCAAAAGCACGGTGTAAGTATTGAATTTGCCAGATCTTTTGATTTGTGCTCAGGTGGTAGTACTGTTTTAAACATAAATGTGGCCATCATTTGCGTTGGCATACTTTTATTCCTTTGTGTTCTTTATTTTGGATATTTGTAGAGGTTAAACCATGAAATAAATTACCTACTAATATGCAAACGTTGAATTTAAGTAACCACAAAAATCACTTTCTATTAATACAAAACCACGAAAATTGATCCCAATGAAAATAAATTATACTAAAGTAACACATCTTCAGATTTGGGAGCCAAACAGAAGTTTTGCTGCGATAACTATCAATGCCATCCTTTGAAAAACAGATGCATTGACAAGAAAAAGTGCTGCAATTAGTATTCTGATTAAATTGCATCCCTTTATTCCTCTCTTACTTCCACAGGTAATTGTAACACAAACGGGTAGAGTCCCCCCCTCCCCTTCTGAGGCACCCTAGTGAGTGTAAGTCCTTCTCCCATCCTCTGCCTGTGAAAGCATGGCCTTTGGGTGGGTAAGTCCAGGTGCATCTTTTTTATGGATCCATAAAAAATATTTTGTTGTCTTTTGGAGACATCCAGCCATCTCAGTCTTTGGGGTCTGACTAATAGATTTGTTCATCTAGCCATGCCTTCAGCTTCATCTCTCTACATGTATATGGATACTTGTGACATATCCATCCATTTTGCCAGGCTGATCGTGAAATACCTACCATGATATTGAATTTAGTGACAAATCTTGTCTGTCCAGCCATAGTGCCGCTGATACTGGCCATGCTGCCTTCCATATGACTTGTAGTTGTGCTGACCATTATTCTAGCAAACCAGCTGTCCATACTTTTATGTCAGATTAACCGCAGTTACCAGGGCTTATCAGAGATGGTTTATCTGGTTATAGATGCATAACCTGAACAGGATTCTAAACACAGTGTAGCATACTTGAGTTCATTTTTAAGACTGCCATTGAAGAGATATACCAGGTATTGTAGGCTTTAGAATGCCTTCCATCTATCATTAGGGACCAGTATGCAGTATTATTAAGGACTGGTATACTGTATTATTAGGGACTGGTATGCTGTATTATTAAGAACCAGTATGTCATCATTATTGATCTGACAATGCTTACTGTCATGTCCCTATGCACTTATAGTCACACATATTTCTTGGTTTGCTTACTGCAACAAAGTTTACAGATTTCAAGTTACTCTGTTTGGACTTGATTTTCAGTGATGGAGGCATACGTGGATGACATCCTTCAGAAATATATGATGAGTTCTGTTCTTCTCAATGACATAAATGATCTGTCACTTTTAAATCATCTTGGTTTTCTGTTAAACTGGGAAAGGTTCAATGTTCATCGATCCCAATCAGTGTGGAGTCACTGATCTCAATAGGGTACGACTCCCTCATCTTCGTGTAGTACAGGAGATCCAACTCGCATTTTATTTATGACATTACTTGGATTTCAGAATTGTTATCGAGTGGATGGTGGATTAAATGAACAACACAAACACAAGTGTGAAAGATAATGTAAATTTATGAAATAAAGTATTAATGAAAAATAATGATGTATCAACACAATAACTCATGCATTCAACCCACAATTACACTCACAACCATTCACAATACATGAATAAATTAAATATTAATACAAAATAAAACACAGATACAAAAGGAATCTCTTGGACTATACACAGATCCAAGGAACCTTTACAAAAGTTATATTAACGCAAGTATAAATTGCGATAAATACATACAAACATCAAACTATACTATCGCACGTATGGATTTCGACAACTAGCACGAACATATACATGTATTCAATCAAGTTGCTAGCTTTTATTGAGATTCATGCAAAGCCCTTGAAATACTATTGTGATTTGAAGTAACCATGCAAATACAACAATGTATTCAATTGTACTACAATTGCAACACTCATATGTGTCTCGACCCTGTATAACCGTACAATTCATCAACAGTTGAATCGCCGCCCAGTTTCCCCGAAGACCTAGGGTTGACCAATACCTTTATCGGCCGTTTGCCCTTCACGGATCCACCACAGTTATACGTACAGACAGCATACAACATCTACAAGAATTAACGGTCCCAAATACTTTAAGATGCCACCCCGGATGTTTACAACTCTAGACAGCTCCGACACTCGGACTTCTAGATTTCCGGATATTTACACGTCACGACAGATGTAGACGAACAGAAAGTTCGACAGACAGACAGTCAGATACTTCAATTCGATTGCACAATTAAACGGCACAATCAATCACATTCAGCTATAATTCAGAGATGTTCTTCAACAAATCAGCTACGATATCAATGACGTTATCAAAGATGTTCCCAGAGATGTTATCAGATGCGTTATCAGAGATGCTATCAGCTACAATAAAGAAAACCAGACTAATAATAGTAGTCTCAAAAGAAAAAAATCTAAACCTTAGATCACGCTATTGCATTTAAAGTCTAATAGTGACTAGTAATTCCAAATATTCCACGTTTAAAATCTGCATTGCAATAAAGGCATCATTATATGAAATGATAAACTGAATAAAATTCACAATAAAACGAAATATAAATTTAACACTCACCCCTTTGGCTGGAGAAAGAATGACAGGCTATCTTTCCTAAGATAAGATACTTTTGGTCCCGTACTATTTATCAGAAATATTCTGCCTTATATACCCTCAAATAGGTGAGCAGAAATCACGGCAGGATTACCGTGCACTACGTGAATCTAATGTTCCGGACTTCATGTAATTCAAAGTCAGGTACATGCAAATCGTTACACGCCGCTTACCTTGGAGAAAACCACTTATTCACCCCAGGTAACGCATGTACGACAAAACCCCCCAAAAAATGAGATTAGTTTGTAATTCATGAAAAAAAAAAATTCAATTTTCGCCTAATTCTGTGACAATCTCCAAGGATTTTTCATTGTGGCATCCCACTTTGAAGGTTTTGTATGCACAGATGACTTTGCAGATTCAGTGATGCCTGTTTTCTTGTCCGTTCAATCAGGCCAGGATCATGAAGTAGAAAAGATCATCCATGTGTAAGAGATGCACACATGGGTTACTCGCGATGGGATTTTTCTGGCAAAATTATATTTTTAAAGAAGATTAAAGTTGGAAAAATACCCATGACAAGTTTTTCAATGTACAGTATATATCATATAAGGACATTTGGAATGGGGGTAGAAAATTGCCCTTATTCAATATACTCCTTTTGTTTCTTTTAGAATACAAACAGGTAATATTGCGTAAAACACTCCCAGCCACCCCACCATGCAACATCCTCATTACTGTGTTGCATAATTTAAAATCTAGTGATACTTATTGGTGGTAAAGGGAGGAAATTGCTATGTTCTATTATATTTCAATCTATATAAATATATGATAATGATGGGCCAAAGTTTGTCTTTTAATAGGGCTAGATTCAGGAGGTAACAGGTTTATATCCCTAAAGTTCATGTCATCAAGTTAAGTATCCTTTGCAAAATATTACTGATGGAAAATATTACTTTTTCCTGAAGAAGTGCATTAATTGTTTCCAGGAATTATTTTAAGACAAATATCAACCTACATTCTTTAAGATACATTATTTAAAATGCCACCTCAGATTGGCTGGTTCTCTAACTTATAAATCAATTTCATTCTGAGTCATGATTATGTGAGCATATCGCTTGGAGTCCGTCAACAGTGATCTTTTGTATTGGATGAATAGTAAACAAGCTAATTACATATTTTATTTCACTGAAATTTCCTTTCTGCAGGAGAGATGCCCATCCCATATCTCTTCTCTGTCTTCACAGCGGTATATTTGGCAGCTGCTTTTCTATGGGCATCTGTACTTTACAGATGCAGGTAAGTACTGTAATTTAATCAAAAGCTAGAAGAGTTTATTCAATTATGCAACGGTTGTACTCTGCATTTATTTATTATTTTTGCTCCTCCTATATTACTTTCTGAGGCCTTTAGCACGTTATATGTGGATGACGCTGTTTGACCACTTGGATCAGATAACATCATTTTTCTGTAATTGTGAAATTAATTTGTTAGTTTCAGTGTTGAATGAAGTATTAATTACAATCTTATGTTTCTACAGGGAAGTTGTGTACAAGATTCAATACCTGATGTTATCAGTGGTGGTTGTAAGGTGCTGGCATGCCTTTTTCATGCTGGACGTTTTCTTATATGGCATTTTATTCTTTGTATCATGCTGTAAGTTTTTTATATAGCATTTTATTCTCTATATCAGTCTGTAAGTTGTATATCATCATTAAACCACTTGCATAATTATTTTGCATAGTCTCTGACTAGAGTTAATTTTAAAATCAAATTTTCTAAATGTGAAGCTCTACAGATAATATATGTTAGAGTATTTACATAAGCAGCCATTTTGTATGACTAATTACATAAGCAGTCATTATGTTAGACTAATTACATAAGCAGACATTATGTTAGACTAATTACATAAGGAGTCATTATGTTAGACTAATTACATAAGCAGCCATTATGTTAGACTAATTACATAAGCAGTCATTATGTTGGACTAATTACATAAGCAGTCATTATGTTAGACTAATTACATAAGCAGTCATTATGTTAGACTAATTACATAAGCAGTCATTATGTTAGACTAATTACATAAGCAGTCATTATGTTAGACTAATTACATATGCAGTCATTTTGTTAGACTAATTACATAAGCAGTAATTATGTTAGACTAATTACATAAGCAGTCATTATGTTAGACTAATTACATAAGCAGTCATTATGTTAGACTAATTACATAAGCAGTCATTTTGGTTAGCTATCTGCTTAGTTCTTGTACAGTTTCCACAAGTATCCATAGTACATCAAAGTAACATAAAGGTATGCCAACATTCTCGACATTGTGCATGTTGCGATTGTAAACATTACCTTACAGCTGTCACTATCAGAAATTCATTATATCAGTAGAGTACCCCTAATTCAGTCTTAAAGAGACCGATTTTTGCCTCCTTCTGATTCTGTGTGTAATGTAATTTTAAAAAATCCTTGATGTAATGAAGTTGCCATTTGAGCCAGAAATCATCTTTTCACGTCAAGTGTTAACTTAAATAACAGATAGGAACAAGTTTTCTTTCCAATTTGGCATATTGGTATATGCTGAATAATAAACAGTTTTTTCGTAATGTAGTTATTATCCTTTCCACATGCTATAGGAATAATAGACCATTTAACTGTGTTCTTTTTTAAGATTTTGAATTCTGTTAATTGTGCATGGTATTACTCTCACAAGGATCAACATTATACAGCTTTCTCATTGGAAATCTTTCATTTTTTTGTACAAGAACTTGATATAAAAGCTGCGTGATTGTTTTATGCTGTTCCTGTCACATGGCAGCATGCGGATAGTAGTGTAATTTGTTAAGTGTGTCCAATTACTATTGCATGTGTATATATTATATGAAAGACAATAATGTCATGAAAAGAGGCAGTTCATTTCAACAAGCGTTGTAAGATGTTGATAGTTTTCATATTACATTAAACAATTGTGACTATTTGCTTGCATATTTGACTGATTAATTGTGTTTGTGTAGAGTAATGAATGTTTTAAAATAATTCTTTATAATTTTTTTAATAGGTTAACATGTACTACATTGGAAAAGACGGTCACCACGAGGAAGCTTGGACTGTCCTGTACTATATTGCTTACATGTAAGTTCTTCTATTGATTATGCACGGTTTTATAATTATATTTTTTAAAGGACATGGACAAGATTGGACAGAAAGGACATTGGCATGAAGCTATTTTAGGTTTTTAAATGCTGCTGCTTAGCTTTCAAAGATGGTTGTTTCTGATAAAAATGAAAATAAAAACATCAAATGACTTTTTCTTAAAAACCATGGATTACAGTTGAATTAAATTCTAAAGAAAGCTTCCTGGCATGGAATGATTTGAAATTCATGCAAATGATGCTGATTTCACCAGTAATCTTTTGCTCCCATTAGCAAATGAATATCTTAAAACTAAAATCCAAATCTGTCATTAAATATGGTTGCCATTATTAAAAATAGTAAATTTGTGATCCTTCCTCTGTATTAATCATGAACTGGTTGTTTTGGGCTGGGTGTCTCATGTCCATTTTCATTTGACAGTTGCGCAGCTTTATAATATAGGACTCATTATTCAGTGTTAGGCATGTTCAAATTGTCTTTTTCAGTTAATGCGTGCGTGCGTACATACATTCATACATGCATGCATTCATGCATAAAAACATACATACATACATACATACATACATACATACATACATACATACATACATACATACATACATACATACATACATACAAACATACATACATACATACAATGTTGAAAGTGTCAGAAAAAAACACATACTGCTGACCGACATTGAATGGATAAAAACGATATAGAAACATACAGAATAATATCAGTAAATTGATAGATTCAAAAGTTCATACTCCAACATCTGGTGCAAGTGCATCACAATGTCAACATATATCATCCGACATTGACAGAAACAAACTTTAGATTAATCATTCAGTTGATATTAATTGTTGTTGATTGGATACATTTAGCTTCTAACTTGATTTAAATAGTTGCGTGCTCGTTTCTGCTGCATGCATTTGAAGATCATATCATACATAATTATACGCATTAAATTACACAGTACATTTTCAGTAACATGACATTTAATTAGCCAGAACAATTTCCCATTAACACATGTTACATTTGTTCGCAAAACGAAGATTGTACGTTTTAGGGCAAATGGAATGAAGTCTTCTTGTCTAGAATTCAGCATGTCGTTATTCGCATAACGACGCAAAACTAAACGTTTGTTAGAGTAGAAAGGGATAGAAATGGTATCATTCGTGTAAAATGAAGGCTTCATATTAGGTGAAATAATGAATATGGGATCCAGTTCGGTAGAATACGATTTCTCTATTCTGTATGATAATGTTATCGGATTGACAATCTTTATAATGATAATTTAGATTTGTATTATCGTGTATTTTCTCATATATTCCAGAGATAACACTTTTGATCCTTCTCTGATATGAATACATATCTGTGTATGGGAAGCTACATCAACAAATATGGAGGATCAAAATAACGTGCTTTTCCAATCGAGGGCATCACAATTAGAGAACAACAAATTAATATTGTCTTCATTCAAGCATATATTTCGAACGGCGGACAGTTATTAAAAGTTGTGTCACGATATTTTAATTTATTCTGCCATTCTATTGTTATGTATCAGTGCTAAATAAGTTTAGCTTTTTAAATAAAGTGGTCATAAGCGAAATTGTCCATTGGATGACAGCTACTTGCGGATCATTGCTATATAGTTACATACATACTTACATACACACGGAACTCTCTTATGCAACTGTTATATAGTTGTACAGGTAATTCGGCATAATCTCTTGGCAATGGTATTTTCACTTCCTTCTGTACTTCCAGGAATGTTTCAGATTAACACATATGAAATGTCAGCAATAGGGTCGATCAGTTTATTCTTACTAGTTTGTATATACTATTGCAAACTACATAGCTAAAGTATGGTAAATTGTGGAAAAGAGACCTTATTGAAATATCTGAATACACGTAAACATTTCAACACTAATTCATATTTGCATCAAAAAGAAAACTAGAGTAGGCTGATGAGGTTAGTCAGTGTAAACAGTCAATCGGTGGAACAAGTAAACATAGTCTTTTGTTGATAGATAGAAACAGAATTTCAAGGAAACTATTAGATATAATAAATTTAGTCACCACAGTAAACTTGTATGTAACTACTTAAATGTCTAGCGACTATAAAATTTCTGTTACACGTGGCTATGTATTGTACTTTCTTGTTTAAAAACATTTATGTGTGGATGTAAATAACAAAGTATTCAAAATACGTACGCGGATGTATGTATGTATGTATGTATGTATGTATGTATGTATGTATGTATGTATGTATGTATGTATGTATGTATGTATGTATGTATGTATGTATGTATGTATGTATGTATATTTGTTAAATACAGTTACTGGTTTTGGCTTTGGACTATGCTAAGCACCTTAGCTGGCGCAAACTCGCTTCCATGTATGCTCATTTAGCATATATTAAGTCATATAAAAATTTAAAAGGTGCTCTCTTTCGAAATGACTTTATAGAAAGACATATTGACAATTTGCTAGGTTGGTTGTCACATCTCACAAAAGGTTGGTCATCATTTAACGTGCCCTGTTTATCAGAATGGTTTTTAATTGTTAATGGTTATGTAAGGGAGTCATTATTAATAAATTAAATGTGAGAGTTTAAAGATATGTAATATAAAGTATTGTATTAGTTTCTTATACAGGAAATTTGTGACAGCGAGAAAGCAAATAAACTTGAAACAATATAAATCCATTTAATTTCTTTACTAAAGCGTAACTACCTTGACATTTGTAATCGAGTTCAGGCAATAATACATTTATAAATACATCGTCGATGTGCCACCAAGCCTGTTTATGATAGGTATTGTTTGTATCATACAGATTCAGTTCTTGGTGACATGATGGTACTTGTATTTAGTCAATGGGAGTTAGAAAGCTAGAGGTTAACGCGATGTTATTACATTCCAATAAATAATCTAAACATGCATCATACGGTCAAGATATAATGGATAATTGTTACAAATGTTGAGAAGAGATTGAGCCTGTAACCAGAGAGATAAATGCAAGAGAATAGTGGGAAATTATATCCTTGTATTCGCTGTTGTTGTTTAAAATCAAGTGCAATTTTCGAGCCTTTAATACCGTTAATCTAAATGAATTATATACTATATGGAATGTAAAGCAGAACATTATTGTTACATAAAATATTTATTCCAAACAATATCAAACGATTTCAACAACAAAATCGGAAAAGACTGCATGAATAATAATAATAATAAAATGTAGTACCATAATGGGCTTTTGGAAAAAGCACTAATATATCACGAGTCCCATATTTCCCATAACCATTTCCCACTAGGTATTTGAACACACGTTTCGAACATTTTTAAGCGTGGTGTCGGAAAAACAGGTGAATTCACATCGAGATTATGCGATACGCGGGATTGGGCGTAGATAACATTGTCGCAAATATGCCTTTTATGAATATTTCCGAGGAAGGGTCACCTTCTCAACATTATCAACCACGTCGCTCAATAGTTTCTTTATTATTGCGTCCTGAGAGAACCACACTGCCTTCCTGAACGTGGCTGGAGTTGATACATGAGGTGACTTTATCGTTAGCGCCGTATGCGCGTTAATATTTATATTATAAAGGTTATGTTAGATTTTTCAAATGCTTGACACGGAAGAACAGCGAGCGATGTCCTAAACCACTTGTATGTTCTTATTCTGTGGCATTCGTAATTTCTATTGCAATTAATGGCATGGTTATCAGTCACAGTCTGGTGCTGAGTACATAAAGGCGGCGTCGACCCCGAACTATCCATGCATGGTACTTTTCGTTCCAGTATATTATCCAACAATGATATTCTAGACACACATCATCATACCGCCCTGGTTGGGTATTAGTTCCGACCACGTTTACCATGTATATGACCAATAACAGATACAAAAATGCGTCTGATAGTGGAGAATCAAATCGGATGAAAGCTTTAGGTTTGGCTCGAAGCACACCGATTTTCAATGATATTCGGTTTGGATGATACTGATGTAAGTGAACTGTATGATCGGGTGCAGAGTCGGGCGCATATACGATTCATTGAACTCAAGTGCATCTTGAAACTGTATTGGTTTATTTGCATAAGTTATCCCGAATCTCTGGAAGATGTTTTTTTACTTCTAAATTTTCTAATTTGCATTTGTAACAGCCTCACTCTAAAACCATATTTTAACATCGGGTGAATCTAGGTTAAGAAACATAAGAATGTATACACCGAAAATAATGTTCTGCTTTGGCATTATCAATCTCACTTACAATTTCCGATTTCCCGACATATGGAGGAATGTGAATATATATATATATATATATGTGTGTGTGTATATGTGTGTATGTATGTGTGTGTGTATGTGTGTGATGCTTCACGAATATTCCTAACATTCAGACTTGACTTTGCATTTTTATTAGTCATGTTCTTTCAGATTGATTAAGATTATGCACAGTTTTCAACCATTGGTTCATCGGTAGGATGGTGCCTCATAACCAACTGTGGCTCGCCTGCATTTCCCATTAGAGCAACAAACCTGTCTTTTGCTATACTTGGGTTTGTCTGCATGTCCTATTAATGCCTAGAACATTTCTTTCTCTTAACCATTGGAATCATTATCGTGCGAAACATGATTCACAGACAGCATGCCAAATGATAAGAGGGAAAACATATTATTTGTTTGTTGGTATTTCATATCAGTAATATTTGCACATTATAATTGTTATTGCTTTCAGAAAACGTCTCCCCTTCACTTTGTTTATGTTGTGTTCATATCACCACGCATACATATTGGACGTAGGGTGTGCATGACATTCGTCCCATATGCTGAAGGCAATTTTCAATGATTTTACCATTCTTTGCTGTCGTCAATGTCATCGCTGGATCTTACAATATCTTGTCTATCTTCTTTAGACAACTCAAAATCAGCGACCAAGTTTTGTTCTGCTTAATGAAATATTGTCAATATCGTGTTAATATATCAGTACACATGTTTAAAACAATATGCGAACTATTTACCATTTATTGAAAAATCGATATGATGTTCTCCTGCTATACAGCGTTTTGATCTTTCCTGTCACGATGAAAACAGTTTTGTTTGGACAAACTTTATTACACACAAATACGGAAGTGAATTCATTCATAATAACGTGTGCATCAAACACTGTTGCTTCTGTTCGCAATATGCAACAGTGTACCTAAACAGTTTAAAGTTTCTTGTATATATGTCTCATCGAGTTGTATCATAATTGGTTGTACATGAGATAACGCTACGCTGAAATGGCCTTAATAACTTGAGTGATGATTATGGTGATGATATGTATGATGAAAATTACTACAAAAGCTTTAAAGAATGGAAACTTTCAGATTTTTCATAGCATACGTTATTATTATAATAATCGTTAACATTTTTCTTCAATAATTAACTTTCAAAATATAAAAATGAAATTCTTGGCAATTTCAAGGCAGAATACATTCTTTAGTAAAAAAAATATATCTATTTAGAAAATATTTTTATTTTTGAGAGCAATTTCGTTTTAACGATCTGAAATAATCAATATTGCTTGGCTTACACGAGTAGTAATACTTCTTTTTATATTTTTGTATCGTATTCGTCAGATAATAATATTCGTAATGTTTCGATCGCTAATTTAATAAAAGACATTTTCAGCAGCAGTATATTTAACAGTTGCCGATGAATGTAACGTAACTTGTTAGATACTTTCATTTAATTATACTCTGAAATACTGTACATGCACCTTGAATGTTTCTAAGCTGTATAAAATCAAAATGGAAAATAATTTTTTCAGGACCCAGATGATTTTATATACCCTCATGTTTAAATTTGTTGATGGCAGAAATGATATCAGTAATATTTTGTTGTTCAGTATAATTTATAACTAATATAAAATATTTATTTAAATTTAAATATTTTAGGCCATCATTGACCTTTGTTTAAGGACAACACAACATATACTATTTGTTTATAAGGACGCCACAAAGATATAATTATTATTCTGAGGACCCAAATCAAACTTTATTGAGTGAGAATAACGAAACAGTTTTTGTCTAGTGAGAAAAGCCAATGTAATACGTTTCTAGTGATAATAGTCAACTTGATATTATTCTAGTGAGAATAGTCAAATTGATATTATTCTAGTGTGATCTAAATGAGATATGGTTAGTGAGAATAGAGAAATTGAGATTTGTCTAGTAAGCTATACTATATTACTTCTAAGGAGGGCACACACAACATTTTTGTTTTGACTTGGCAGAAATATACAAGGGGGTCTTCTCTACATTCAACAAATTTATGCACACCCTCCTACAATATTAAACCCTGAGAGAGTGCAAAAGTGCACCCACCACATAGTGACATGGTGGGAGGGTGTAAATTTATTTATGTTAAAGTTCGAGATTGGGTTAATACCCCTTTTAATAATGGAACCTTTCAATATATGTCTGTCACAGCAATTCGAACCACTGAGCCTCGGTCAGAAAGTTAGCCGGATCAGCAATGCACTACCTCATAATCATACAAATATAGTTTCAAAAATACTTATAAACTTACATATGCTTGATAGCTTATAACGAGTATTATTCTGAGTGAAGACAGCACGGCTTATATGTAACTAACTGGTTTTACTCTAGGAACACTGGATTTGACTGGTAGTACTAGTTCTCCTATGGTATAATGATTGGGTGATTATTATTAAAGAAACATATTATTTTATTTTTTTCGGTGGGGGGGGGGTTGGGGGGCACCAGACAGATGAACCTTCTCCTATCTAAAACACTAAGAAAAAGTGTGTTATTTGTGAGTGTGTTCACCATGATGTATTGTTTTGTGTTTTTTTTTAAAAATATCTTTAATTTTAACCTAACCTTATTTTTCCCATCGGGAGTTTTAGTCCCTAATGTTTTCTTTGAATTGGTTTCCTCCAAGTTTGGTTTTAAAATCCCATCTTGGGTCTCCTGTCTCTTCTGATTTTTAAAATTAACCCTGGCTAGGGTTTTCCTACATCCTGTGTATGCTATTTGTGTTGTGCTGTTTGTATGTTGCTATATGTATACATATATATATATATATACAGTGTGTCTTGTTAGGATAGCCTCTTTCTAGATCAAATTTCCCAGTTGTATAACAGTTAAAGACTCCTAAACGGTCTTCACTTATTGTTTTATTTATATATATATATATATATATATATGGAGTCTTGTATTATTTTTATTCCTTTTGAATTTTGAACAAGCATGGTGTACTAAGTTTAAAATTTTAGTATGGGTTGTTACCCATCCTTATTGTTTTAATGATTGCATTATCCCGTTCCATGCCTTGTATTCTTCCTTGTTTATTCAATAGATCTACTTTCATCGAAACGGGATCGGTACATTTTTATGTTTTATTTGTACATCACCCGTCTTAAACGTTTTCGTCCTGTATTTGTTTACTGTATTTACTCTATTCCTTGCCAAAATAAACTATTAATTATCCCCCTAAACGGGCTTTCTGTATAGTTCATGTGAACTATACAGAGTATACATAAATTAAGGTCACTAGTGACTGTAATATGAGAGCCTGCTTTGGTGAGCAGAACGTGCTAAACAAAAGGGTCAGGAGGCTATGTAGTGTGTGAACTGTGTTGTTCTGCTTAATTTCTGTAGGTGAGTATTTCTTAGCTATTCCACGGTCCTGCCCACTTCGCGTAGCGGCATGTGGTATCGCCCCGTGTCCTCCTTGCTAGTACTTTCTCCTCCTCAGTACCATGTTGCTCATTCTATATAATGTGCTGCTCTATAATTATAACTTGACCGCATGCTCTCATATTCCTAACTATAAAATCTGCTATGTCATTTAATAGTTTTGTTGTGTAACTTCCATCAAGATATATTATTTGTTTGCTGTTATACAGCTGTGTTTCTTTAATTTTTAAAATGATTCCTACTCTTTCAGGTCTGTTTTTTTAACAATTTGTCATTGTATGTACTTTTGTAAAAGAATAATTTTTACACAGTGGACATTTAGGCGATACTCTGATCATATGCCGCCGCACTGCGAAATCTTCTGTCAGCCACGCATCATGCATGTATTTGAACAGGAGATTTTTCATTTTTAAAGATCGTAATCTGACCCAGTTTCCCCAGGCCCTATCCCAATAGTTATGTGTTCTTGTTCTATTTTGTTTTTATCCTTATTTATAGTTTGTTCTGTAATCCATTTGTACGTTGATTTAGTGTCAATCTCCCATAAGTCCCTAGCATCCCTATATTTATTAAAATGTTCTTTTATAGATCTTAATTTCCTCGGCACCTCTATTAGTTTTATAAGTTTATTATTTCTGTATATATCTGTTCTCTGCTTCATTGAGAACCCAAAATAGTAAATATAGAGACCATGCCAAGCTATTTTGACTCTGCTTTAATTCCCTTAATCCTGTTTAGAATGCTGGTGTATTTAATTAGTGTTGGATGGGGGAGGCGTAGGCTGCCCCTTTTCTCTTCCCTATGCAGTGTTTCTTTGTTGATATAGTGCATTTTAAAGCCCGATAGGTATTTAATAATTTCGTTATCTATGGATTTCAGCGTTGTATTCTTTATGTTTAAGGATTTTAGTTTATAATTTAGGTGCACATACATATGTTTTGTTTTTTTTGCTACCTGCGCCCGTTCCAGTAGGTATAATGGCGTCAGAGCACAGAGTTTTATATTTTCATTAATTTTCTCCCTGATATCTTTGAGGTTTTGTTTCTCATTATTTTGCCTGAAATTTACACCTAGAGTTTTTATTTTGTCTTTAATTGAAGTGGGAGGAAGCCCATGTTGCTTACCTCTCCAGTGTCCTATTAAAAATAAAATATTTCTGTTTTGTTGGGGTTAATTTAAGACACCAGGAAAATTGATCTTGTATAAAGTTGATGCAATCGTCAGCATGTTGTAAATCCTTTTTAATATTTGGAACTTTGATTCCTTTAATATGTTGGTTTTTATTTATTTGTATACTATGTATTTCTATTGCTATTACTTATAATAGCATAGATAGTGGGCATCCTTGGCTCACTGATCTTTTAATTTCAAATGTTTCCGTTTTAGCTTCGTTTACATGAGTTTATGTTCCTATGCATGAGTTTATGTTCCTATGCAGGACTTTAGTCCAATTTTGGACTTTTTTTCCAAAACCAAATTAATCCATTGTCTTGTATAGATAGTTTTGTTCAAGTCTGTCAAAGGCTTTTTCCTGGTCTGTTAGTACCAGAGCACTATTCTGGTCATTAATATTTATGTCTTCTATTATAGTTCTAATATTTAGTACGTTATTTTCTATATCCCTTTCGGGCCACTAGTTTGATTTATATTTATAATTTTGTCAAGACCCATGTTAACCCTTTCTGCTAGTATTTTACTTATAATTTTATAATCAATATTAAGTAGGGAGATGAGCCTCCAATTTTTTAATTCTTCCCTATCCCCTTTCTCTTTGTATAAAGTGGTATCATCCCCTCCCTCATTGTTTTAGACATGTCAAGGTTCCTTAATGCAATATTTTTATATAACCTTTCTAGTATGGGCGACAGTTCCCCACATAATTTTTTATAGAATTCCGCGGAGATTCCATCTCTTCCTGGCAATTTCTTTTTTGATAAATTTACTATGGTCTCTATAATCTCGTCTTGCGAGATAAATTCCTCACATTTGCTTCTATGTTCTGCGGTTATTATCTAGCAATTTGTCTCACGTAGGTACGTTTCTATATCTTCGTCTTCTATGTTCTGTGAAGTATAGAGGTCCTTGTAGTAATTTTGTATATGATTGAGTATTTTAGGTTTGTTTGTCTTTGTTTCCCTGCCTTTTGTAAGTGATTCTAAGATTCTATATAACTCCTCTGCATTTTTGTATAAATGTGGAAATTTCCCTGCTTTTATTTACTTTCCCTTGTTTAATTCTTTTTTTAAGTTTTTAAGTTTTTCTTCTACTGTTTATTTTATGCTGTGTATTTTTATTGTTTTTAAATGATTTTACAGAGCTTCCATTTCTATTTTTTTTTTCTAACCCTCATTTTGGAGTGAAAAATCGCTTCTTTTTTGAACATGCCTTTTAATTTTTTCCCATCCCGAAATTATATCTAGGTTCTCTTGATTTTTAAATTTTTCTATTTCCCTTTTAATTTCCCTACCAAATTCTTTATTTTCCAAAATTTTATTATTTAACTTCCATTGCCCCGTCCGCCATCTTTTTCTTTTATTTTCCTTATCTCTACAAAAATTAGTTTATGGTCCAAAATCTTGTATTATATTATCCCTGCTTTAATATATTTATTTGTCTCTAATTGAGAGCCCCAGAATTTATCTATCCTACTTCCCTTATCCCCCTTATATTCAAACGTGTATTCTGTTCTTAACATATTTAACTTTCTGTATATATCAATCAGGTTCTGTGATCTCATAATATAGTCCATTGATTCTTTTAAAAGTTTACACATTATATTTGTGTTTTATGTTATATTTAAAGCTTCGGTAACTTCTCTTTTGTGATGGCAAGTCAGAATTATAAATAAAATTAATTAAAACGGTTCATACTTGATAATATGCTCCTTATAACTCTATCGGACCTAAGTACTCATCCAACATGTGCCTTCTGTCCCTTTTTATAAAATATTCAATTAAAGACATACTATCAATTGCAAACTTTTCCTTCATCCATCTACATTCCTTTTACATAGATTTTGTTGGTTGAACAGATTATACCGTTTAGATGTACTTTATTTATGTGCTGCAATAGTTTGTGGTTTTCTGAAGGTCAAATCATATTAACTTGTTTTTTACAAAGATGTACTTACAGGAGGCACAATGGTCAAGTGTATTGAATTTTAAAGTTGGAGAAGTTATGCCATGACATCATTTTTTGGCAAAACTTGACAAAGCACTACCAAAAATAATACAATTTCAGAAAGTTCTTAATTCATATTGATAATACGGCTATATAATGGCCATGTGGTTTATTCATTGAATAAATGTTAATGGTGCACCAGCACTTTTAGGCTATTTAGCGCTATAAAATCTGTTATATAAATAAAAGTTAGAAGAATTAAAGTTTTCATATCAACCATAGATATCAAAAACCAAATAGTTGAAAATGAAATGGTAAGATGCTAATAGTAAAAGATATAGCTTGCTCATCAACGGGGATGATGTGAATGGTGTATGTTAATGAAGATAAATGAAACCAAGTTTAAAATAAGATATTTACATTACATAAATATGTTCTAGGTATTATTATTCAAAATATGGATATTTAACATCAATGTGGTATTATCATTTTGATTCTCTATTCATTTCCTCTGGATTAGAGCTCAGAAAATATATATTCACTCGATAGTATTCTGATTACACATTTGTTAACAGTAGGGTTGGCACACGTTTAATATAATGGAATGGTGGTGGATAGAGGTAAATATAAAATTTACCTTAAGATTTAATACAAAAATATGAATCACTGTGGTGGTTTGCTATTCTCTCATTCATTAAATTTGAATGTTACACAGTAACGTCTATGTTCAAGTATATTCATTTTAAACTTGCATACAATATTAGGAATCCAACACAAGGGCCACATGTGCTCTTTAAAGATGACCTTATATATAGATAATTGTAGTGTGCAAGCATTTAAGAAAAAAAATCACGACACAACAGAATGAGAGAGAGAGAGAGTGAGAGCGGGTGAGGGGGAATGTGAGAGGAGGGCAGCAGATAAGGAAAGAAAATAAAAAAGGATGGCCAACTACATATAAGTAGATGGATTTATAGAAGGATTTATAACAGATAAGCTAGACAAAGAACATTTGTAGATTGCAATGTAACTGAGCTGTTTATGCAATACATCTAATTAAAGACAGTTGTTTAAATCAGGCAGTTGAGATTGTATGAAAGTCTTAGCAAGTGTTATTGATTAGTTCAGTAATATGAAATAAACATGCTTAGATAATCACGGTCACATTACACAAGCATCCATGAGAGAATAACAGTGGTCACTGATCAGGGATAAAAATTTGCAGACAAACGTTAGAGCAAATTGAGAAAGAAAACAATAAGGTTTATAAGCAAATGGCCACTAAACCAGGTTTTGACTATTTTATACTAAACTCCACTTGCATTTAAAATGGTGCCATACGGAATGAGCCTGCTGTATAAATACATGTTCAGAAACACAGACACATTTTTTTTTTGTTTCTTTCAAGCTTTCATATCAATTCTCCCAAATATTAGATGACTAACCACTTTTCCAAAATATACTTTCTTCCTTTGATGCACAACTTCAGCTTATAACAATAGTTTTTGCAGTTATTAAACTAATATTTGCTAAATATTTGTTTCTCAAAAACTTTTGTTTTGTGCCTTGAGGTCATATGTGAACATTATGGTACGAGAGACTGAGGTTTTAAGATTTTTAGTTCTAATATCCACATTTGCAACTTGTTTTAAAAACCGCTGATGACAATAACCAAATTTTGGCTAAGCATACATTTATCCAAGGTTTTGTTTCTATCTATGAGCGTGAAAACCATCTTTGTAAGAATCAGCGAACTTTTACCTCAAGCAAATTAGTTGTTTACCAGCCTCACTGAGCATGGTTATAGGATACTTTAGCTACATTTTGGCTAATGTAAATATTTTATAGCTCCTCCAAACAGGCTGACAAGTAATTAAATAGTGATAGACCATAATTTGATCAAAAGCTCTTCCAAGAGTCTCATTATGTGCCTTTTCTACTTGGGGTTAAGATATTTTAGCCCACAGCAGCGAGCTGATTTGAGTCAACAGAAATGTTCCTGTGAAATTGAAAGCTGTGATATATATATATATATATATATATATATATATGTATATATATATATATATGAATATATCATTGTTTGAATAAAAAGAACCATTGCTCCTAATTATTTTCTTACTTTCTTTCGTATAAATCATTGCATGATACTACATAATAATGTATTACGAATGCTTCACAGAACATTTAGAAGTCTGATCACAATGATCTCTAATATATTTTGTTATGTTCAATTGCAATATATCATTCAACATACTAACTAAATCTTCTTCGGTAAACTAGACAGTAGCAATTGCAGATATGGTCGAGGAAAGATTATACAAATGTCTACTAATACTTGAATAGCATATACCTCTCAATATGTCTTTTACCTACAATTATGGATATCTCATCTTTTTTTGTAATTGCTCATTACCCTGTTCCACAATATGTATTTGTCGTTTATAATGACCATACCTTATAACCAGAAGTCAATTCTTTTGGTGTTCAGTATTCTCCTCAATCAAAAGATCCATCTTTTTAATAAGATGAACCGTTGCTATTAATTATTTTATAAAAACATTTCTCATCAATACTTTTCGTTTAGTACAGGGTCATGTACGCCAACATTAATACAATTAAGATGTTAAGTGTCATCATACCATTTTAAAACAATCTTATTAAAAAACAATTAATCCTGGTTCGATAAACAAGACAATGCGTTTAGAAATTGATAGTTCTTATCAATGAATTAGCGTTGATGTAATATTGAGGACACACTCTTTGAACGTGTGGCAATATCAAAGAAAACTTTAGAATGGGCATTGATTCTTAAAGTAAATCTTGATTTTGAGACGCATGTCGTGTCGCTAAGTTTAGTATATTAGATAAAGTTTGTTAAGATTTGCAAAAATCAGAATTTATGCCTATTCTCCTATGACTTTCCATCTGACTTTACAAGAATCCAATCATGTGCCATGTGAGGTGTTCAATCGCATGTGTCAACTGTTGGAGTCTTCCAATTTGCGCCAGAGTTCTACAACTCCAGGTGGCGATGGGGATGCTGTCTCTCGCTCAGAAATATATGTATTATTCTATAGTGGGGAGTTGAACAAATACATAAATGTAGAAGGTTTCCTTGTAAAGAAATCCATCAAGGTAACAGTACTTGAATCTCCAGCTGTACCAAAATTAAAGAAATGTCATTTTGATCAGCCACGCTAGTAATATGATGATGAATATCATCTTGAGAAGACTGAAACAACATGCAGAAGAAATAATCGCTGAAGAACAGGCAGGGTTCAGGAGTGGAAGAAGCACAACATAACAACTATTCAATCTCAGGGTTCTGTGTGAAAATTACTCACAACATCAGGAGGACATATATCAGATATTCATGGATTTCAAAAAGACTTTGACAGAGTGTGGAATGGCGCATTGTGAGCCACATTGAAGAAGTACAACATGGGTCAAACGTTTACAAATAAAATCAAGCAGATGTGCGCCAAGGTTAGCTGTGCAGTAATTGTATTAGGTTTTGTTGGGGACTGGTTCAAGACACCAGTTGGAGTACGTCAAGGCCGTCTCCTGTCACCAAACGTTTTCAAAATCTACTTAGAGTGCATCATGAGCAAAGCCCTGGAACACCCCTGTAAGACAGTCAGCATTGGAGGTCGTAAAAGCAACAACCTACGCTTTGCAGACGACATTGATAGGTTGGCAGTCAATGAAGACGAACGTGCCACGAAATAAAGAACCTGGATAAAACAATTTCCAGATTTGACATGGAGATAAGCGCCGTAAAGACAAAGCTGGTAACAAATAGTGGCAAACAAATCTCAGCCAAGACTGAAGTCCGAGAACAGGAACCGGAAACAGTGGGCCATCTTAAATATATTGGTTTCATAATAATCGAAGAAGGATAAAAAGCAAAAATATTGTCACGAGCAGCACATACAATGGCAGCTATGTCTTAAAACTAAAATCAGACTATTGTGAGCACTAGTCATCTCAAACAGTTTGTATTCATGTGAGGCCTGGATCCTTGCATCAGAGTTACAACGAAGAACCCAGTCACTTGAAATGATATGATACAGAACCATCCATACAGCGCTGAAATGGTATGGCCATGTCACTAGAGAAAACAGTCTATCCACAACATCACAGCATAGCATCTTTCAAAGCTAAAGAATTTGAGGTAGAACAGAAACAAGGTGGACTCACAAGATCACAGGATGAACGATATAAAGTTTTGCGGAGACCCAGGCATGCATTGGCATATGATCGAGACAAGTCGAAGTAACTGGTCAGATCTTCCTCAGGACAGTGCATCAACGACCACACTAGATCAACAGTATGATGATGATGATGATGATGATGATGATGATGATGATGATGATGATGATGATGGTGATGATGATGATGATGATGATGATGATGATGATGATGATGATGATGATGAACTATTTGTCGCAGCTTGATATAACGCACGTTCACTTTTTAAGTAGAAACATCTTCGTACATAGCGTCCTCTTCCTTGCTATTTTTCACAACTTCATGTTAAAAAGGATTATATATATACATATAATTGGGCTGATTTTTTATTTAGAATAGATAAACTTAACACACATAATGCTTGTGGAATGCATGTTTATAGTTACAATAAATGATTTAGTTTGAATAATTGTTTGTGTTCGTCGTAAAAAAAGGACCGTGTTTGGGAATCATAACCCATTTCGTTTTCTATCGATTGTGTGAACTCCACGGTGAACGAAATCAATGCAGTGTGCCATTCTGATATATAGTCAAACAATATATCAATTTTTATTAAATAAAATGAAAAGGCGGCAACTTTCCCTACATTAAATTATTACCTACTACTTGAAGTCGTTGAAAAATTAAATGTTAACAAATTTTATTGTTATTTACACAGGTAAATCTACGCGTGTGACAAAACTATTTAATACCTTTGATCCAGGAGTTGATAACTGGAGCATTATGAAAACGGCTCCTTAAAAACGTTCTGATTCTTAAAATCTACTAAAAATACTATACATTCGATATTCATTTCTAAAGCGTATACAGTACTAATTAAACTTCCTAACTTTGGACTCTAGAAAAAAAAAGATATTGCTTTTAACATGCATCAAAAAACAGGTTGATTTCAATATATGTAGCTTTGTCTGTACAAAACAAGGTGGGAGTGAAGAGTAATAAAAATACCGGTGTGGTGTTACAAAGGAAAAACAGTTGATTCAGATTTCAAATTTCCAAGTAGATGGTGTCTGCCACTTGGATATGGTTTATTTATATTGGCTCAACATTATTGTTTTCAATATTAGGTCATAGTTAAAGCAAATGGTATTTTGTGACCTATTATATGAACGATACTAGGTAATTTTTAAACCTCCGTAGAATATGACATAATTTACGTTATTAATTGTTACGGCTAAAGTGGCCTGCGTAGCTGCAGCGTCCGCCTAGGATGCGCGATGTCCCGGGTTCACCCCATGCAAAATCATACAAATATCTTATACATATGGTACTAGTACCTACCCCACATGGTACATGGCATTAAGAGATTAGTGTTAGGACTTGGTTGATTTGTGTCTGAAAATCCTGACAGGATGGGAAATTATGTTACATCTGTGGCATGATGCCCCAAAGCTACATACGACTGTAAAGTGTCCCAGTAGCTTTTGTTACTTCTACACTCTAAGTAGCGAGACATTTATCATAAACTCATCATATTTCCTGTATAAGAAGCTAATAAAAATCATATTGGAAATCTTGAAAATCTGTTTTTGCATAAATAGCTAACTTTACAGTTGTATTGTCATCAACAATTAAAACATAGATAAACAACGCATCTTGTATGTATGTATGTATGTATGTATGTATGTATGTATGTATGTATGTATGTATGTATGTATGTATGTATGTATGTATGTATGTATGTATGTATGTATGTATGTATGTATGTATGTATGTACGTACGTACGTATGTATGTATGTATGTATGTATGTATGTATGTATGTATGTATGTATGTATGTATGTATGTATGTATGTATGTATGTTAACATGTGTGCAGAATAGAAACCGAGTGGTCTTTGGATTCTATAAATATCTCAAACACAATGTGTGAAATATGGATATCTATGAACATAATTAGTAGATAAAAATATATCATGTAATAATATAAAGATTCGCACACGCTAACAACTCAATATTGATCCAATTACTCTTTACAAACATTCACAGAGTGAAAATAAACTAAAAATATGATATCAATCTCAAACACCGATTCAAGAAACATCATGGATTTCATATACGTTTAGAATAATAGTATGCACTGTAAGATATTCACATAATGTCACGTATGGACTACAAGTGGAAGTCAAACAATCTCAAGGTATTCAAATATGTTTAAAATGTGCTGCACTGTAAGTGAGATTTACATAAATCTCATGGAAGACACCTAAAATTCAAAATAAGGTCATGTAAATGAAATTGCACCCAAATGAAAATACAATTGGAACAAATGAATGGTTGTTGACCTTTGTATAGTCGTACGATTCATAACTTTGGGTTGGCCCAAAACTTTTATCAGCCACCGGCAAACGTCACGGATCCACCACTTGTACAATCAGTCATTCGTTTAAGCGTACGGATTACATACAGCACCCTTGAATTATTAGCTACGTCTACAGTCGTGGCTCCACCACATGTACGGACATACGTACATACATATATACAGCGCTACTGACCAACTCTACTGTCAGTTAATCTTGTCAGTTGCAATACAACCAAACAGATAATAATAATGGGGTCTAAAAAAATACCTATATATATAGCCTAAGACCTTAAACTCTAATAGCAACGTGTAATACACAGCTCACAACGTTTCAAATCTGTGTTGTAATAAATAAATCATTACACGATATAACATTAAAATCTCAATAAGATTGCACTCAAATAACATATAAATTTAACACACAACCCTATGGATTCAGGACACAATGTAGAGTGTGCACTCCTCGACGACATCCAATAATCTAACTGAATTCTTTACTAGACGAACTGTTAAGCAGAACAATATTGTTTCCCTATATAAGTATTGAGAAGTAAGCCACATTATCAATCGATTACAACAACAAGATTGGAAAATGCCGGCATCAATAATTACAATAGAATGTACATAATGGCCTTTTGAGAAAAAATAATAACATATAAAGAGTACCATTCCTGTGTCCCTTTTGTTCCCTATAACCATTCTCCACTAGGTATTTTTACACACGATTGCAACATTGTTTAAGCGTGGCGTCTGAAACTCAGGCTAGTCTACATCGAGAGTATGTCAGAGATTCGCGGCTTGAGGCGTAGGTAACATTGTAGCAAATATGTCACCTTCTCATCCGCGCCGCTCAATACGTCCTCTATTATTGTCTCCTGAGAGAATCTCGATGCCGTCCGGACCGCGGCTGAATTTGACAAATCTGAAAATTGTATCGTAAGTGCTGTATGCATCATTATTCATAATACATAGTTTTCGTAAGATGTTTCAAATGCTTGTCACGGTAGAATACATCCAACTATAGTATAACTCTCTTGCATGATCTTAGTCTGTGGCATTCGTTATTTCTGTTGCAATAAAAGGCATGGTTATCAGTCACAGTTTGGTGCTGAGTACATAAAGGTGGCGTTGAACCCGAACCTATCATGCATGGTGCTTTGTGTTCCAGTACACCATCCAACAAAGATATTCTAGACACACATCATCATACCGCACTGCTTGGGTATTAATTCCGACCATGTTGTCCGCGTATATCACCAATAACAGATACAAAAATGCGTCTGACAGTGGAAAGTGAAATCGGCTGAAAGCTTCAGGTGTGGCTTGAAGCAGACAAATTATTAATGATATTCGGGTAGGATCATACTGATGTCAATGAACTGTATGGTAGCAAGCAGAGATCAGCGCATGCAACATTAATTTAACTCAAGTGCATCCGAGGTTTATTATTATATTAGTATATTCGCTCAAATTTTCACGAATCTTTGGAAAATGTTTTTATTTTTTTTATTTTATCACTAACAGCCTCACTCTAAAACCAGAGGCTCCAGATTTTAACATATCATTGTCCGCTGAATCCATATTTATTTGAATATTAAACATAAGCATATATGCACAGAGAACAAAGTTCACCTCCGTCAAAAGATGCTTGTAGTGTCTTCGCTGGTATATCTGTAAATCCTTGCATCCCTATTATTCATGTTTGTTCACATTGCTTACGTTAATACACAGTTTTCAATCATTGGTTTATCGGTTGGATGGTGCATCATAACCAGGTGTGGTTGGCCTGCATTTCGCATTAGTGCAAAAAAAACTCTATTTTCCTATACTTTGGCTTGCCTCCATATTGTGCCTAGAACATTTCTTTCTCTTAACCACTGGAGTTTGATTCACATTCAGCATGTCAGTATATAAGAGGGTAAACCCATTTTGTTTGTGTTTGTATTTCGAATCAGTAATATTTGCTCATTAGACTTGATTATGACTTTCAGAAAATGTATCCCATTCGCTTTGTTAATGTTGCATTTGTATCACTACGCTTACAATTTATACATAGGGAGTGTACGACATCCATGCAATATGCTGACGGCATTTTTCTTTGATTTTCTCATTGTAGTGATGTTCACAGTCCTTACTGTCTTTGCTGTCATCAGTGCCATCGCTCGATCGTACAATATATTCTATGTCGTCGTTTGGTAACTCAAAGTCAGCGACTTATACTTTTCTATGAAGACTTCATACAACAACATTTCGCAATTTTTGTCATATTCTTCACCAAGACTTTCTTTTCCTATTGAAACGAGGTCAATATCTATTTCAATGTGAACCAAATATATGTTTGAAAAATTGTTCGAACTATTTGCCTTTTCTGAAAATTCGATATGATGTATTTATTCCAGCTACAGAGTGATTTGATCTCTACTGTCACGCTATAACGACACCCTTGTTTGGACAACTTTATTTACCCACACAAATAAAGAAGTGAATTCAATCATAATATTGTGAGCATCGAACACTCATGCTTCTGGTGGCATTATGCAATAGTCTACTACTTAAACTCTGTGATGTTAGATGTTAGTTGCATATTTGTATCACAGCGAGTCATAATTCTGGTATATATGATAGCGCTAGTCTGACATTGCAATCATAACATCATCGATGACATATATATATATATATATATATATATATATATATATATATATATATATATATATATATATATATATATATATATATATTTGTGTGTGTGTGTACAAGATAGATATATAGATAGATAGATAGATAGATAGATAGATAGATAGATAGATAGATAGATAGATAGATATATAGATAGATAGATAGATAGATAGATAGATAGATAGATAGATAGATAGATAGATAGATAGATAGATCAATAAATAGATATATAAATAGATAGATAGATAGATAGATAGATAGATAGATAGATAGATAGATAGATCAATAGATAGATAGATAGATAGATAGATAGATAGATATATAGATAGATAGATAGATAGATAGATAGATAGATAGATAGATAGATAGATAGATAGATAGATCGATAAATAGATAGAAATATAGATAGATCAATAGATAGATAGATAGATAGATAGATAGATAGATAGATAGATAGATAGATAGATAGATAGATAGATAAATAGATAGATATATAGATAGATCAATAGATAGATAGATATATAGATAGATAGATAGATAGATAGATAGATAGATAGATAGATAGATAGATAGATAGATAGATAGATAGATAGATAGATAAATAGATAGATAGATAGATAGATAGATAGATAGATAGATAGATAGATAGATATATAGATCAATAGATAGATAGATAGATAGATAGATAGATAGATAGATAGATAGATAGATAGATAGATAGATAGATAGATAGATAGATAGATAGATATATAGATAGATATATAGGTGCAAAGGGCGATTCAATATATTTTGTTTTATTATACAGGTACTAAAAGGATGAGATACAAGATCATCTTTTTGGTAGTTGTTGGGCTGCTCGAAAATTGCCTACTGACCAACTTCATTAATAGAGAACATATATTCCTGGGTCCACAAGCACTACCGTGAGAACTCAATGGATGTGGATCACCTTTCAATTGTTTCGGTATTTATATTCCATCTAAATACAGACATATATGACATACGTTCTGTTAATCTCTCTGTCTGTATATGCATTGCTGCATTTCTTTGTATGCATGCGAGATTGTTTCGATGTATATATGCATTTATGTTGCCACGTTCATACGTAAGTGCAGATATCTGCATATCTATCTGCATTAATTCTTCTATACACGAACACACGTACGCAAGCAAAACTTCAAGCACGCACGAGCACAACTAAAATCACAAGGATATATGTATTTATGTATGTATATATGTATGTATGTATGTATGTATGTATGTATGTATGTATGTATGTATGTATGTATGTATGTATGTATGTATGTATGTATGTATGTATGTATGTATGTATGTACGTACGTACGTACGTGTGTGTGTGTATGTATGTATGTATGTTTGTATGTTTGTATGAATATATGTACCTTTCTCCTAACGGATCCTTTTTATTCTTAGCATATATCGATTTCAACTAGATGAAAAAAGAACATAAATTTTTTATATGTTTTTTGTATTGACTAGTTTGTAATTTTCTACATTTTCGTTTGTTCTTCATAGCTTATGTGAGTACGAAATATCGTTATTTTCTACATGTGTACTCTTTTCAGACTTGGCTCTTCTTGTTTTAATATTGTTTCGAAATCTTCTTGGTCAGACAAATATTGGATCTACGACGCAAAGCCCGAACTACACCTACGACACTAGCCCCAATTACAACTACGCCGGCTCTCGGTGACCATCATATGGTCTTTTCCTTCATGTTTCTCTTATGCTCTTCCATGCGCACACAGTACCCTTTTACATCCAGAACAACAATTGTTCTATTTTGTTAGTTTAAAATTCGTATTTGTAAAGGCAACAGGTTATTATATTCAACACTCAACATACGTATTTGACTACCAACATCAGTTAATGAACTCTAACTCTTAATAACTTTGACATCTCATCATTTCTTTTAAAAATTTCTTCCTTGGATAGAGTTTTGTGTTTACAACAAAAACATACAATAAACGAATTGGAAAGCGACATACCTGTATCGTACATGAAGATAACTGACACAATAAGATAGCGTTATATTTTAAGAAAGAATGGTATTATTATAGGTTAAGTAAAGAATAAATAGTCCTCCGATGAATCAAGCATCAACAGATTTGTGTAATATATGAAAATGCAATCAGTGTACCTTATTCTTTCTAGCATGGTCATGTACATGTACAACGTGATAAATTAATCCAACATAAATTTAGAAATACACTTACGTTCTAAATAGGAAATGACCAATCAGCATGCATTCTATTATATATTGGTTTTGACGTACATTTTATCGTTCGGTAATATTCATTGATCACATTAAATATGTCACAGTAAGACAAAAACTTTAGTTAAATCATTTACTTTGGGAATAATGGATGGCATCAGAAGGCTGATTGGTATAGTACTGGAATTTATCTGATCCAAATTCATCACAGCTAGTGTAATACATTTATGCAGGTATCACATTAGTTTCAATAAAGGAAAATATGGTTTAAGTTTAGAATAACAATACAATGTTTCATATTTTAATTTAGCGTGCATTAAGTTAGAACGAATACATGTTAGCGTAATCTGTAACACGGTAAAGTTCTGCAACATCGTATTTGGAAATATATATATGGAACGTCATGTATATGTACAACTTGATAAATTAATTGAAAATTAATGTAGAAATACACAAATGTTCTAAAAAGGAAATGACCAGTCAGCAGGAAATCAATTATATATTGATTATTAATTATTAATATTAATATTAATTGATGACATTAAAGATGTCACAGTAAGACATGAACCTCTGAACAAATCAGTTATTATGAGAATAATGGATGGCAGCACCAGGCTGACTTGTGTCTGATAGTGTAATCCATATATGCAGGGAGGGATCACATTAGCTTCAACAAAGAAAAATGTAGTTTGAGTTGAGAATAATAATTCAATGTTCATATTCTCATTTAGCGTGCATTGATTTATAAGGAATACAGTTAATCTGCAACACAGTAATGTTTTGCAACTTATGATTGCATATATATATATATATATATATATATATATATATATATATATATATATATATATATATATATATATATATATATATATATATATATACACATATGGGAAGGAATTAACTCTTGTTCATTGTAATTAAATATATTTTCAGATAATGAGATGTAAAGTTGAACATGTAATTTGAAATATAATATTTTTAAAAAATGGATATCATAGTGGAAACGTTAATTTTTTATGCAAGTGAGACTACGCTCACAATACGGCTTCATTAACGCCATTATTCCGGTTAAATAAAGAATATCAAATTATATACTTAGGAATAACATATGCAATATAAGGTTGAAGTAACACACATACACATACAGACACACACACACATACACACACGCACAAATATACACACATATATATATATATATATATATATATATATATATATATATATATATATATATATATACACACACCTATACATGCATTAACATTCTAAGGGGTACAACAGTTATGCGGTCATAAAGAACCAAACAATGTTGTGTTGTTCTTTAAAATAATAAAAATTGCTTTATGAAAATCTCACGAAATTTACCTAAGTAAGAAATAGTTTACGTTTGAAGCAATTGTAAAATCAAAACAAATGGTAATAATTTTGGCATGATTACAAATATATATGTTACCTCCACTACAGTTGATATAATTGGCTTTAAATGGTTACCATGGAAGTAATTGTAGATTTTGAAAACTCTTTACTATTAATGTTGGTTACTTGCTTAAAAGTTCTGAAGAGCAGTTGTACATGGTAAGCTGCGATATGTTTGTTTTTTTAACTATCTGCTTGTATTCGTATTTTCTCCAGTATGTCCACTAAAATATTCCTTGTACACAGAATCGTGTGGGATATTCTTTTATCGGCACGAGTCATCCGGTCGCCGAAATTAGGTTGCTGCACAAAAGGCCTGTCAAGCGGATGAAGGTGACCTTTTTTCGTCCTCCGAATGCAAATACGATTTTTTCAGGGTACGAGCGATGCAAAATAAAGGTAAAATCATCAGGCTTGTTTAATATACTAGAAACGTTCCTGCAGAAATAAAATGATAAGGAGCTATCTTCTCACGATGTGTATGAAAGTTCTTCTGGTACGGTATTGAAAATCAAAAATCCCAACAAAAACAAAAAGTGTCGGCAAACAATACTGCGCCTCTGTCTGTATGACTTTCGTGTTAGTTTCCAACTGTTGAGTAAGTTGTAAATTGTGCAATGTTAAGGAGATATTAGGGACTATATTAGATTGAGATACTCAACGAACTTTGAACCTATAATCGTAGCTATATGAAAGTTAAATTACAAAAAGAGGAGGACAAAATCGAATATTATTTAAATAGACCAATGGTTGTTTTCCTTTAAGAACGTTAGCGCGCCAGGACTGTGGTGTATTCTTACTACGTACACTGATAATCGAAACATTTCAAGTGCTAGCAATTATGATTTGAATGACCGTTAAGTTACTCTTTTCCTCAATGTGGCCTATTGATGCAATATAATTGTTTAGTAATAGACTAAACGGGTTCGCGATTAGTTAACTAAAATTAAAAAATATCTCGAACTTCTACGACATACATGGTGGAACATATTTTTTGTAACAACAGAGATACACGCATACACCTAAATTGAACAGAGATAACTGTAATATGTTTAGCTTTATTTAAGGAAGTTGGTACACATACACAGAAATAAACATCATACATAATGTTCAGGAGATATCGAAATAATTAAACTTAAATCTTCTTTTGTGCGTGCGCAAGCTACCGTACACGGATTATGACGATAAATGTACATGCTCCTAGGTCACGATATTTAATAAGTCTTGATAAATGTTTCGGTCAAGAAATTTAAATAATAATGATTTTATTAGAACAGCAGAGAGAATTCAATGGCAATGAAACGTCCAAAGGTAAACAAAAATACACATATAAATTTTAAAAAACACACTTACCACAAACATAAATTAAAAAAGACTAAACCAATAGAGTTACTCTCGGATAGTCAGATGCTTCAGTTTGGCATCAATGTCATTTTTTCCATTTAGGTATAATTTATTTTTTGCTTCAAAAATGACGTTTTAGAAAAAGATATGTTCACCGTCTCTGCTGCGCCCATGATCTAACGGGACAAACTCCAGTAATTAATTGCAATAAATAAACGTTTTGCAATAAAAATACAGAAATTAAAATTAATGTTTGATTTCAGAAAGATGCAATGGAAACGTCTGGTGGGAGTTATTAGAGTCTTATCCGAGGGAGATTATGGAACGGTGAGAGGAGACCCAATTCTAAACACGTTTCCCTTTTCGGGTACAAATCAACCACCTATTGGCGGAGTTACGAACTGTGTAGAAATGAGTGGAAAATTCGGCCTTCTCATGAACGTCTTTGATTGTGAAAAGTCAAATGCCTTTATTTGACAAATATTGAATATTGATATAACCAGGATTTGTGGGAACCAATATATATATATATATATATATATATATATATATATATATATATATATATATATATATATATATATATATATATATATATATATATATATATATATATATATATATATATATACATATATATATATATATATATATATATATATATATATATATATATATATATATATATATATATATATATGTTGGTGTATGTGTCTCAATGGATGGATGGATGAATGGTCATATGGATAAATGGATGAATGTATGGGCTTGCACGAGGAACGTTTACTTAATAACCACGGACTGAATCAGAAATCACGATCCGACGTTTATAGCTTCATTGATTTTATTCCTATTGCATCATTACTACAACGTTTGCCTTGAATGAGTGTAGCAGCAGAGGGAGCGAACAGACAAACTTTTATAGGCGTCAATTCGGCAATCCAATGCTTCCTCGTAAATACTTAATAGAAGATTTCATTTGGTAAAAAGGACGCCAATGTCGTTGGCACTCACCCCCTCTGCTGCTATGGATTAACAATTTTTCATCTGATTGAGGGACTGAACAGACTTCCGTTCGGTTCCTAAAAGGACCCCAACGGTTCCTATAATGCTGCCCATTATTTATCAATAACAATCAGCGATATGATATAATCAATCAATTTCACTTAATAAGATTCTAAAGAACATTTATCATGGTATGACATTTTCCAATGTGATTTATAAAATCCATGTAATCAATCCAGTTATATGATTTTACTATATACCAATTGTATCCAAAATAATCATGGATTACTGAACTTAATACTTCATGTATGAATATTTTTTATTATTGGGGTTGGACATATAGTATTTAAAAATCCAAGTATCTTTTCGATGATTTTTCTCTAATAATAAAAAAATATCATTCCATGCTCGATGGGAAATTTTGTGACATATATATATATATATATATATATATATATATATATATATATATATATATATATATATATATATATATATATATATATATATATATACATGAAAACATTATTTATCATCATATGGTTTACAATAAATCAATCCCCAATGTACCGCCATTACACATAATTCATTTAATTCAATATTGAAAATTCCCGGGTGGCGCTAACCGAATATTTGATCAAGTCCGATACGATATCGTGTCCGAGGATCTGATAAATTTATCGTTACAAATCCGTGTGGGATTGACTGAGCGCGACTAAAGAAATTCCTAAATTGATTAAAATTCATATCGCTGCACCAAGTTAGTCAAATATTTCGTAATGTATGGTTGTAATCTCCGTTAAACATACATAACAAATTGCAGTTATCTCTGATCACTTTTGGTATTTGAGTGTATCGTTGAGTGGCGTATATCACGTCGGGTTTTTATGTCTGCCTCTAAAAATGTCCTGGCAGGGTTCTTTTTTTTTTCAAACATGACATCGTCGTATACGACTAAATTGTTAATACTTCCATCGATATCATCAATACTTGGTGCTTCTTCGATATCGGTAATAAACATATTAACACCACCCTCGTTGACAATCTTTACGGCTCTTTCGTAATAGTTTAACATGTCATCGTCGTATGCGACTAAATTGTTAATACTTTCCTCGATCTTGGTTATAAACTCGCTTGCCGTCTCTATGGCTTTTTCGTTGTAATCTTTTAACACCCGGTAACATCGTTGATCATCTACGGTCGGTGCCACAAAATACAACTTGTCCCATTTCATCCATCTTAGTATCATATCAATTAGCAAATGTGTCTTACCTCTCCCTGAAGGTCCAATGATAATGATTCGAATAGAGTTTGGTAACATAACAAGATGTTTTACGGGTTCTGGTTCTCGTGTTGATGAATAATCAATTACATTCATATCCATGTAACATAAATATATTATGGATGTATATTGTGTGAAATGTAAGGCGCGTACTGTCACAGATGGCTCGACGACGATTACAACAAAAGATAACCGATCAACACTTTCTGGTAAGTGTGTACAATGTGGTACAACTAAATTTAGATTTGTTTCCCTTGATAAAATAATAGATTTTAAAAAAAACGAGGAGGTGATATTGCAGCCAAGTTAGTAAAACTCAGAGGAACGCCATGGACAAAGTATCTAGGAGAAAAACACCTTCCAGGGTATAGTTATTGTGGAACCGGGACCAGACTCGATATCA
Organism: Unio pictorum; assembly: GCA_030141615.1. Classification (NCBI taxonomy): domain Eukaryota; kingdom Metazoa; phylum Mollusca; class Bivalvia; order Unionida; family Unionidae; genus Unio; species Unio pictorum. The sequence continues at coordinate 2,542,961 of JARLTB010000090.1, forward strand.
GACTCGATGATCAAAACCAACCACGGCCCGGTGAAAACCCAATAAACGCCATTGATAAAGCGTGTCATGCTCATGATGTTGCTTATAAAAGCAGTAATCTGCAACACAGACATATCGCAGATGTGAAATTAATTCATGCGTTGAATTTTATCACTGATAAATCCTTCAAAGAGAAATTGGCTTCATGGTTGAAAAAATCGGCAATGAAAGATAAATTAATGATGGGTGCTGGTAATTAAGCAAAGGTGAAAAATACCACTTCAGCAGATAAGTTATCCAAACAGGCGATATGGCAAATTTATCTACCACCGCCTAAACAAATTAACTTCTCGCATTTTGATGTCAACGTACCTAATGAAGTTCATCAGGCTGATATATTATTTCTGCCGCATAATGGTTTTTACAAATATGCGCTAACCGTAGTTGATGTTGCGAGTCGATACCAACAAGCAGAGCCGCTTATCACAAAATCATCAACTGAAGTGGCTTCTGCGTTTGAAAGGATTTATCGAAGGGGTCCTCTGCGTTGGCCAAATCTATTACAAGTTGATCCTGGCTAGGAATTTCAGGGAACGGTTCTATCAATAATGAAGAATCGTAATACTGCGTTACGACGAGGGCATACTGTACTACATCGCAATCAGGCAATTTTTGAATGATTTAATCGCAAACGTGCTGAGCGGTTATTTGGATATCAATACGCAAAGGAATTGATTCAGGATAAACGATCTCGTGAATGGGTCAAGAGATTACCATCTGTGATTACTTCGCTGAAAAATGAGATTACTCGAACATTTAATATGAAACCTAACAACGCGATTAAAAGGAAGTATATACCTGAAAAACCGCAAAAAGAGTTTTCAAAACGACCAATTGTTGGCAATGTCACTGTTAGGTATTTATATGAACCATTAGAGCTCGAAGGTGGCAAAAAAAGAGCTACTGATCCTATTTGGAGTGTCACCATGCATAAAATATCTAGTTTAACACTATCCACGGGCAGACTAGCAATATATAGACTGGATTCAACTGCTCCTCAGCGAGGATTTACTCGTGAACAATTACAGGTGATACCCGAGGATACTCAATTACCGCCGCGTGGTCTTAACTAGCACCTCTTCGTCTGTTGCACTCAAGACACTTCAGCATAACATTATCTCTGGTATGTCCTACGCTGCTATTTTTTCTGTCTAGGGTAAATTGGCGAGGATGTCTATCCGACAACGCCAATTAATTATACAATTGCAACTCGCGCAGTGATTATTCTGTTGTTGTTTCAACGTGATTATTAATTTGGCATCAATGTCAAATTCTCGTTTATTGAAGTCCTGTAGCCAGTTCAAATGATACTACACGAGCGAATCCAGTTAAATCAAAATCGGGCACGGCCCATTAATCGCAACACGGGCAATTTCATGTGTGAGATGTTCAAATCGCTTGAAGTACTTAGCACATTCTCCGTACCCGAGAAAACTCCTGGGATAACACGCAACCATATCAACTGAAATAATACCTTAGCGGTCGTATTTTGTATTCCATAATCCTGCATGACCATATTCTATACAGCTTTATTTGATATCTGATATAAATTCTGTGCATGTTGGTTTCCACATGTTTTTCTTTCTCCCAAATTGAGCTGCAACTAACAGAATCATACAATAATTTATTAATAATTGTTCGTCGTGTTCCGTTGAAAAACTACTAGCTAGTTTTTTCATATCGTTGTGGAGGGCTTTCGTACGGTATAATTCGCCATTGGGTCTTACAAATTGATCGGATTTGCCCTCTTCGTTTTCAAAACTGTGAAGTAACCACACTGACACAGGATTATTTTTACTGAACTCGTAAATAAATTCAAATAATTTCTCCTCCGGGGAGTATTCCGGGGAGAACTCCGCGGGTAGATTTTTTATTGCTCTATCCCTTGGAAATATTGTTATTGCAGATGTCCACGCGTGTTCGTTATGATCAATAATTTTGATTGGAGCCCCTCTCGATTTATATTTTGGTTCGTATCATACTTCTAATGTTATCGTCGTTACCGATATTGGGAATTTTAGTATTCGTTCTAACGCTGCCACATTTTGAATTGTTGCTCCGCGCTCCTTCACTGTTAGTCCCCATTCAATTATTTTCTTGCGTCTTAGATCAGTCAGTTTGTTTCCACGCAACGCATTTGTGAAGTGTTCTATTATTCGTTCTACCACACAATTTATTCTTGACAGTTTCATTGGTTTTAATTTTTCAATACTCGGTTTATCATTTAGCGGATATATTCCAGAAACAACTGCTGTTACAGGATAAGATCTCTCTTAGAACGGCTTGTCAATTCCAGTCAGAATTCCTGGTTAGGAATCTCGACTCACAGTGACAGTTCTTTTACCTTTCAGGATGGGGTCATATTTATCTCTGATAATCCAATCCCCTGTTTTCGAACTGATAATAAATTTCACTCTAAAAAAATACTTTTTCTTGTCAAGATGTGAGATTATCACTGCTGCGCTTAGGTCGTTCATGGTAACATCAACACGACCATCAATTTGAAATCTTGACCAATAGTGAGTTGCTCCATCGCGCTTGAATTCATTAAAACAATCATGAATTTTACCCAACATGGTTCTATCACCTATTAGACCCATTGGTGTATCAGAGACTCTATCGAGATTGAATTTAGCATTTTTCCAGGGCTTAATTTTAGATAATCTCTCGAACTCCTTCATATTATAATTAAAACAAGTATTTAAATAAAGAATTTATTATATAATGAATCATTGCAAATGGCTTATGATTGGATAAGTAACCCAGTGTAACAAATCATGCAGAAAGGAATTCTGTGGGTATGATTTGCAAAGTGTTCGTAATGGGAGTTATGGGCCCTTACCCTGAATACGATGTAGGGAAGGAGTTAGAGGAATATCACAGTTGCGTCTCGGTTGTGGTGGTAAGAGATGCAGAGAGTTGAAGCGCTATTACGATAAACGAACTAAGAATTCCATCAATGACTCTACCTCTGTCTGTGTCAACGACAATGACAAAATTATAAGAACTCCTCAAGATTATATTGGGACATTCTCAAGTTAGTACTCAAGCAAATAATAAATTAGACAAATAGTGTTATTGTATATAAATGAACCAAGAGTTTCGGCCACATCCCGTGATCTGCAACTATGAGGCATCCCCTGACGGTATTGTCAAACACCGCATACTGAAGAAGCAAGTTGGTGCTGTGACTAATCGGGGATAATTTCGTATTTAGATCCGGAGGGAAAATACGTCTTAATCACAGAATCGCATACGAGTGTTTCCATGGATTGATCAAGGATGGTTTTGTTCATATAAATGGTATTAAGACTGATAAGTCTTTATCAAATCTACGAGCTGTTACACAGAGTGAGAATTGCAAACGAGGAAAGACTGGACAATACTCGAAAAAAGCGAGGTCTATACAATCATTTAATACTGAAAATAACGAACAAGTAGTATTCCAATCTAAGAATGAAGCCAGTAGGTATTTTGATATGTGTATGCCCTCAGTACAAAGAGTAGCAGAACGAGTACAAAATTCGGCTTTTTAAAAACAAAACTGGACAAAAAATTCAATTCGTTTATGTTTGAATCCCATTATGCACCATTTGTATATAACATCAGGGGAGATAAATCGTACGGGTATGTGCATGGCTTATGAAAGAGTTACGGATCTCAATGTGTTGTGCCAACTGATTTCTGATTGGCTGGTTATAATTGTTATGATTCCGCAGTAACAATATTTCCACGAGATAGATCCGTGAGATATATCCCTGAAGAATTCCTCAGGGATGTTTTCTATGAAGAGAAATTATTTGATGCTATTCATGCGTTCTGTAAAGATGATCATGTGTCAGTGTGGTTACTTAGTAGTGCTGATTCCGAATCAGGATTTGATCAATTTTTAAGACCAAATGGTGAATTATATCGCGTTGAAGAGTTAAATACTAGAATAAGAAAAATCGCTAATGATTTTTCACCGGAAAATCCAACGGACAAACTATTAACGGATAGTTTTACTATTCCATCTGTGGTAGCTCACTTTGCAAGAGAAAAAACTCATGGCGTCCAACACGAAGTGATTTTCTCGAAGGGCTGTGGAATACAAAATGCCATCGTGACGGTATAATTTCAATTGATATATCCGCGTGTTATCCTGGAAGTTTTCTCGGGTATGGAGAATGTAGTAACTATTTTAAACGATTTGAACACCCCACGCATGAAATGACTCGTGTTGCGATTAATGGTCCATTGCCTGATTTTGACTTAACTGGATTCGCTCGTGTGATATCATTCGAATTCGCTACAGGGTTACATCCGTGTAGTTATGTTTGGCTTGTTAGACATATATCTGAAAAGGCGTGGATGCCAATAGTGTTACTACGATATAAGATTGATTGTGGTATGCTAATATCGTTGATTGTTTCCGAAGCTATTATATGCTATCGAGCTCAGAAAGAAGTTTGGCTACCACAACCCGATCTAGATCGTATAATTAGCGAACAGCGAAAACAGTTTCCAGATTTCAATGAAGAACAAATCATGAATTGGTCTAGAAAGTTATTTGAAATTAAAAAAGAACAAGCAAAAGATTTTGGACGAAGAATAATCGGTAAATTTACCCAAGGTGGAAGATACGACACTGCAAAATATTCTTCGCGGTTGATCATAGACGTCACTGAATACGATTTTATTGTAACGGATTTAACGAAACAGGGAAAACTTGTAAATCGTAAAGACGCTTTCCTATCCGATGGAAGACGATTAGGTACAATTGTTACCTACTGTGATGGATATAGTTAACAATATACGCATTTGAGAAGTTCTATGCTAGCTTATGCTTCTATCAATTTATTTTCGATGATAAATAGATTTCCTAATACCGCGGTCAGAGTAGCTACTGATTCTATGTATATCCACGAGAAATATAGATCAGATGTAGCTAAATTCACAGATCCCGAGGCAAATTGGGGATGTTGGAGATTTAAAAAGGAAACGCTACACGAGTATTGTGAATTGGCAGATGTTACCATGGATGAAAAGTACTTAAAGTGTGATGAGATTCAATCAGAATTTTCTAATGCACCACCGGTATCTGATCCAATATGTAGATACAAGACAGTTTATTTAAACGGTTGTGGTGGGTCAGGAGCAGCAGAGAGGGTGAACCCTACAACGTTTTTAGACAAAATTTGATTGAAATCCTAAAACGAGCCGTCCTATAATCTCATTTTAACCAAAAAGAGGGCGAACCCTACAACGTTTTGAAACAAAATTCGATTGAAATCCTTAAAACGATCCTTCCTACGATCTCATTCTAACTAAAAAAAATGAACCCTACAACGTTTTCAGACAAAAAATTGATTGAAATTTTAACGAGCCTTCCCTACGAAATCTCATTTTAACTAAAAAAATGAAAACTGAGATTTTTACGATTTTTTAATCAATTTTGGTCGCAACTTGTTGTTGTTCACCCTCTCTGCTGCTACAGGTTAACAAAAATAATAAATGATTTGATCAAGTCTTTAGGACTTTACAAACAGACTAATCGCTAACACCTCTTCTTGTAAATCAATCAGATTATTGGACTGATCTATTAGTTTGAAATTAATTCTGGTTAATGAATCATTATGACACCGCATATAGACTGGATTAACCGGAGACTCGATTATTAAAAATCCTGGAGGAGCTGTTTGTGCAAATGAATACAGAATATACCCTTGCTGTGCTTGATTTGATCGTTCTAAATTTATTTGATAACTTCCCTCGATAACATCACATACTAAATTGAGCGCAATCACCGATGAAATATTCACGTTGAACGGAGCGATATGCCTGCCACCACCATCTGGATCATTATTATGTTTGAGAATTTTTATTTCATGTGATGCTGTTTTTTTCCATTCATCATGAATTATTTTAAAACCAACATCGATGGTGTCACTGAGTAGTTTTTTTAGTTCCGGTACGTTGTATCCTGGTAGTTTGAATGTCGGGATATCTTTGACGGGAAAATTATATTGTTTTGCAAATTCTGTTCTCGATAGGGGATTATAGTCATCTAATATATCCTGAATAATTTTTAGGTTAAATGTTTCCATATCGTCGAAAATTTTATTGCATGTTTCTACGACGCTGATAAATTCATCTCGGGTGAGAGAGCCGGATTTAAGAGATATTAACAACAGCGATAAATCATTATTCATTGCTGTGAAATTTTTAACGATTTTAGGTTCGTTAACAAAATGATGTCCCTCTATTCTATCCCCTGGCTTCTCGTTTCTAGTTGATCGGTATTCGATACCAAAAAAATCTATAGTGAATTGGTGATCTTTATAACTTTTTATTGGATTATCAGGTTTTATTCTGTCGGTGATATAATCAGTTTTTTGTGGTTCTGGTAAATCAACGGTTTTCCCCCCTGGTGGTAATTCAGGCCATCCTAGTACGGTTCTAATAGAACTCTGATAGATATCTACGACGTATCCTTCTGCGTTTATCTCAATTGCGGATGATAGCGTCGGCTCATGAACTGTTATAGCGATTTTCGATTCTGTTCCAGTAATCGATTTTATTCTACGCGCGAATTCATCATTGATTTGTTCGATTTGGTATGACCCTGTTGGTATCGAAACGACGTTCCAGTCTGGAGTTCCGTCATCTTTATTCTTATTCGCAAATACCAGTGAATTATTGGGTTGTTGACCACCAAATGATTTTGATCTGATATTAGGCCAACTGTGATACACTCGTAGTTTTGCTAGCGCTATCTCCTTCACGGGGACTGGGCTAGGGAAATTCACACTGAATTCAGGATTCGTTGATGTTATTGATATCATGCTTGTTTGTACTGGGTTCGTGTTCTCCACTATTTGTTGAAGTAATTCCATCGGTGTTGTCATTGTTATTATACTCATGATTTATTTCTAATTTTGGTATCGAGGAATCATAAATACTGACCATCATTGAGAACTCACAATCTGGTATGGTTGATATTATTGAGATCATTTTGTTTTTTGGGTTCGTGTTTTCCGATTCCATCAGTGTTGTCATTGTTATTATACTCATGTTGTCGCTCTAATTTCGATATCGCGGAATCAAAAATACTGACCATCGCTGAGAATTCACTATCTGATATAATTGTATTATCGAGTGACGACGATATCATCAGGGATAACTGCGAGTATGCGGTTGATGCAATATGAAATTGAAGTAAGTAATTCTGCAGTTTACTCTGGCTGCATGATGATATCTTTTTTGCTATCCCGGTTGATATACCCCCGATTGTAGCCACCGCAGAAATGCAAATTGGAACTACGACCGGGGCAATCATTGTAACCGTTGCAAGTATTATTCCGGCGCCAGCGAGAACGCTTGACACCGAGTACACAATAACATCAATTGCGGTGATTCTTCGTCGGTATTTTTTTATTTTTATTTGATACTCCTCAGTGAGGGTTTTGAGTCTATTCTGAAATTCTCTGATCTGATCATAGCGACATTGAGTTGATGAAATCATTGTTATTTTAAAAACGCTAGCGTTTTCAATTGTGAAATCCGAACGATTTTCCTTTCAATTTAGTTATTTACTTAAATCCGCTACGAATTACACATACCATGATACCGAATTTCTAGTCAAATTTTTATCAGTAGATGTTAATGTGAACTTTTCAGTTGTATCCTTGTCGATGATCGTTGATATCGTATTATTAACCCCAGATGAACTCAACGATGATATATTAAATTGAATCGGTGTTACTAGTGTTAATCTATAAATACCCTTAACGGTTGCAGTGATATCTAATTTGTTGTTTGTAGGTGTCCACACAAATGATCCGTGTTGGATTGTGTATACTACGTTATTGGTTTTCTCATGAGGAATTTTTGTTTTTTCAATGATTGTTATCATCCTCGAAAAATCACCTTTGACGGCTTCGATGAAGTTTTTCGTCTCATCGATGGATTTTTTAATATCAGGGAGTTTTATTTCAATTTTATCTAACGTGGTTCCAATAAATTTATCCACGATGTTTCTACGAAAAACTGAAAACTGTTTTCCGTGTTCTTCAATTCTAGATTCAAGTGTTGCTAGTTCTAACAGAGAATTATCCAACTCATTGTTATGGGTAGCAATCTTATCAGTGATCGTAGACACAAGTGCACCTGGTTTAAGTCGTCCGTCGCTGGAATACAACGCAATAGAGTTTTCAGTGGCGTCTTGCTGCCGTTTTAAAATGTCATCCGCGGATATATTACTGGCTTTAAGTCGTCCGTCGTTGGAATACAGCGCAATAGAGTTTTCAGCGGCGTCGCGCTGCCGTATCAAAATATCATCCAATGACACATCACTGCTTTTCAATTTACCCTGCTTGTCCTGAAATACAACTATTTCGTTCGGGTCAACACTTGCTAAATTTAACGTCTCAGCGATTTCATCTTCAATTATTTTTTTTATATCCTTGATAGAATCAGGGGGTGCAGTGCCATCGGGTTTGGGTTTCAAAGATCTCCCCCAAATATCAATCATGTTATTGTAAAACTCTTTCTCTCTCTAAAATCGTTTTTGACGACTTCGTTGAAAAATCTTCGATTTTCTCCAGCGATTACTAGTGTATTCATTAACGACAACATGTGGTGGTTTTCCGCTTGGGTTACTCAAGGAGTTAGAAATAGCGTCAAGGACATTTAATACTTCGCTGCCACATATTGGTGGATCATTCATTTGTTGTGTTGGTAGCGTAGAATACCAAGTCTTCATTGGAAGGGTTTTTATATAACGCATAAACTCTTTTGGTGGGGCTAATCCATATGAATCGAAATAAACAATCCCACGTGGATCAATAGCGTATGCAACCCAGTGAGTTCCAGGTGCAGTGCTGTTATCTAAATTAATGATTCCGGTTTCAACGCTGTTTGGTTGATGTGGTAATTGATCTTTCATAAAGACACCTCTGAAGTTTTTAATCGCTAGTTTTTTAGCAGCATCCATTAAATCAAAATTGGACATAGGAATCTTCGATTCCCGAATTAATAAATCGTTCCTGGTAGTCTTAGACCCTTTCCGCTGTACCACGAATACGGGGTTCCTGGTAGTCTTAGACCCTTTCCCTTTTTTTTATATCCTTTCCCAGTTGCCTTCTTTAGTGCCATTCCTGCTGCAGTACCAACGGCTCCTAACGCTGCCGCTTTAGCCTCCGCTGGGGCTGCTGCTGCAATCAATGCTGGTATTGCAGCTAACAATGGAAATATACCGCCTGTTTTAATCATATTTTTGATAGCAGCCGCAGAGAGAGTAATCTGAACACCTTTTTTGGCTACAAGTGCATCATTGAAATGTTTTATTTGACGAGTTGTCAGCGATAGTTTATTTGCACCACCAGTCATTTGGTTGGGTTTCAACGTGATTGTGGTTCCACATCGCTTAGCCGATTCTGATTGCAATTTTTTGATTTGACCAGGAGTTAACGCAACACTAATAACACTATATGACATTATACATAATTGATTGATTCTAATGGAAAAATCGTTTACATATTTTCCACTGGTGCATCTACCACTCTCATTCTTCCACCAACACCTTCGAGTAGCATTGATTTATCACTGAGAATGACAGCAACCGCTCTATAATCAGCAATAGCACCACGAGTCACATTAGCTCTAAAGTGTATATCAACAACAGATTGTCTTGTTAAATCAAGATGTTCCAGTGAGAAGTAATAGATTGGATACAGATTTTTAAAGTCGTATTGTGATATTTGTAGACCGGTATCCACATTTTGGTCGCGTGCCATAAATGACAACAGACGATGATAAACTCGTGCAATATGATTTTCTGTGTAATTAAGTTGTATATCCTCGGATGGTTCCTGCTGGCCGTTTATTCTCAGTGAGACGTCTTTCACACCTAATTGATCAAATATCATATGACTGAAACGTTGATCGCCAACTCGTGTGTTATCCTGTAACGCTACGAATATATGACGTGGCGCAGAAACGCCTTGTTTTGATGCTAGATTCCACGTGAATAACCCGTTGATATTTGATTGTTTAACATCTGTACTCACTGATAACCAACTTAACAACGACTTTCCTCCTTGGTCCATAAATGATAGTAATCGTTCTTCTGCGGTGATTGCTGGAGTCAACACTGGCATCCACAATGATATTTTTGTTAAATTGACTTTACCGGCATCAGCATTGGGATTTGCATTGTCTGCTGGAATCCTCCAAATTGCGTCATTATCATCACCCTTTCGTACAAGCGATACTGTATGCTTCGCCCCATAAATAACTTTTCGGACGTTTCTACAGAATCCAAATATGTGATGCAGTGGAATCGCGCATGAAAATGATTTACGCGCTCCTTGCAACATTGAGTTTCGTGTTGCAGCTCCTAGATTGAAATTAGCATCGTTGTTTATAATCATATCTTCGGCATCAATATTAGCGGTGCCAGCATTATTCTTTGGTCGTCTTACAACAAATTGTTTTCCTCCAGCGGTATTTGTAGCATCTTTTGCAAACATCATAGAAGGTCCTGCTGATCTTGTATAATCATCGGAATATCTCGCTAACCCGATTATTGTTGTAGCCACATCAACATCACGATCTATGGACTCAATTTCTTTTCCATCAATGAGAAATCTAGCACTCTCAAATAACGCCATGATACCATTATTGACAAAACCGACTTGAGTACCAGCTGGATACTCTGTATCATTTGTTCGTATAATCTCTCCTTCGATTTCGATAAACGCTTCACAGGGTAAAAAGTATTTACTGGTATCATGGACTTGAAGATCAATTCTTGCTCGACTATTTGAGTCTATGGCATGATAGGCGTAATATTGATAATCGCGTACAGAATCATCCTTGCGAACTGGGGCATCTATATCAAACGCTGGATCAGGTGACCTTTTGAACATTTTATTCTATTTATCAGAGTCTAAATCGCGATTTTCCATTTCATCGACGTAGTTTTTTAAAGCCACTTCCTGCTATCATATTTGCAATATTGCTTTGGTCGGGGTTTAAAGCCATCGACGCTAATTTTTCGTCTACTGCGTTATTTATAATTCTACTAACACTTGCAGGCATTTCCGCTGTAGAGGGTAACGGTTTTGAAAATCCTTTGGATTTCATCCGTGATTTCACTAATGATGTTATTTTATTCTTTGCGGCTGAAAACGCTTTTCCAGCAAAATCTCCAACAGCACTAATACCCTTATCACGAATAACATCAATGGCTTTCATTCCTAGTTGTTTAGCCAACGGCATCACTTTTGGAGCCATTCTCGCAAATAATCCTAAAATGGTATTACCTAAACCATCTCCGTAGTATGCTCTATAAACGGGAAACCGTGAATTAACTACGTAGACGGGGGTTGGTTTATCATGATTGTAGTGTATGATCATTATTTGAAATCAGAAACAATTTTTCAATTGACTTTTCAATTCAGTCACTATGATACCCACTTTCCACTAACTCGCCAATGAAATCTCGATATGTGCTGATATCCATGATACCACCCTGAAATAATCGTCTACAGATATCAGCTGCTTCATTAATTATTTCCGGTGAGTTATTTCCAGCTCGGAACCCTCCTACAAGAACCTCTAACCGTGATATATCACTGAGAACATTACCAGGACATGTCATGGTAGAGTCAAAGACTCCAGCGTTGAAATCCTTTGGATTTCCAATCGAATATCCTTTTCCGCTTGTTTCCTCAGTTGTACCAGTTGCGCCCTCACTATCATCAAGTAATTGCCTTTGTCGGCCTCGACTTTGTTGTTTTTGTATACCATAACTATCAACTCCTGCTTTAAAAGTTCTGTACTCAATTGTATCCTTTTTCAAATTACCAGTAATCTCCTTGTTTATTTTATATAACCAATCTACCCAGTCGTCTCGTTTAATTCTACTGTTTTTATACTCGTCTTTTAAAAACTCTTCCCTTGAATAATATTTTTGGACAGCGAAAACGCCAAAATCCGCATAATCGTTGAGTTTTATTAATTCAGGTCGTTTGATTTCTGTTATAGCTCCTTCGGTGAATTTGTCTATAAAGGGAACACCTCTTGGGGTGACGACATCAACAGGTTGTGGATCAGGTGTGGAAACTCTTTGAGTTTCAGGCGCAGAATCATCAATATCAGCTAATCGTTCATACTCGCGCTGAGTTTTTATATCACTGGATAACTGTTGTATCCCTGAGCGTGTTTGTCCAGTCTCTGCTGCTATCTTTTCAAGCGTATCAAGCAGCGGCGCTTTCTTTACTCGTTCTCGCTCAGGAATATCTCCGTATATCGCTGCTTCAGTTAACTTTTTCACATCTTTGGTCGCACTTGTTATCGGAGTAAACAGTTGTTCACTTGACACAGAAAAGTCAGTCTGCGCTTGTTGTCGTTGTTGCAGTTTATTCCGTACAGAGTCACGAAGTGGTACAAATCTCCTGATTGCATCCAGTCGTTCACGAGCCAATCGGGTTGTTAATGCTTCATTGACCATTATTTGAAATCAGAAACAATTTTTCAATTGCAAAACAATTTTTCAATCCGACCTAACACCATCGTGGAAGTGTTATTTCATCCTATAACAGCCTCCACGATCGGTGGAGAAACGGCACATTACATTTTATTATTATATGAAAAAGTGCCGTTTCTCCATTGTTGTTTTTATTGATCAATCTGAACCGTCCATCAATTTTTATTCAGTGTGAAATATTTTCAATCAAAAAATGCTAAAAAAAATTAAAATCTCTATGAGGGACGGTCACAATCAAATAATGATAAATGGTCAATCAAAATTGTTCATTTTCTTGAATTAACGCCCGTAGGTTTCTAATTTTAGAATTAACCTCCTTTTTCAATTCGTATTCGTACCCCAATTCTTTTCGTATTCGTTCTACGATAGTATACAACGGAGCGAACACACTTACGTCACTGGAAAATGCGAGAGAGTCCCGAATAGAATTCTGAATTCTTTTGATGAGCGCATACTTCTTTGGTAGCATATACTTGTTAGTGCTAACTCCGTATTCTATATCCTGAAAATCAGACATGATTTGATCAGGATTTAACCCATCTGATAGTTCAATATCCCAACTTTTCAATTTTGAAATCTCGGATATGATGCTATTCATGTTTTCAGAATTCATTATTCTATAATAATGATATATTTCTAAATGAAAAATATGACGCATTAGACGTAACTAAATCGAATTTTTTGTCCCGTCCTTTTTGAAATCGCCGACTTGGTTATTCCCTCTGCAACGAATCGTACTGAGGGTATACAAATATCGAAGTGCCTACCGGCGCTGGTTATTGATTGAAATACTTTTTCTTCGTTAGTTATCGTATTCAAAGATTTCACAGGTCTCTTCCCAACCGTTTTGCATTTTCCAGTCTTCTCTCGTTTGGAATTTTCACTTTGTGTGATAGCCTGCAGATTTGATAAAGAATTATTCTTTGGATTAGAATCCTTGTGATCAATAACAAAATCATCCTCGATCAATCCATAAAAACACTCAAATGCGAAACGATGATTAAGATAAGTTTTCGTTTCTTTTCCCTCCCTAACAGTAAACATCAAGTACCCTTGATTATTCACAGAACCAACTGGTTTCTTCAGTCTGCGGTTTCTTACAACACCATCACTAGATGCTTCATAATTTGTGATCACAGGGTGTTGTCTGAATTCTTGGTTCATTCGTATACATAATACTATTGTTTGTCTAATTCATTGTTTGGTTTAATGATAAATCTTTCGATGTAGTCTTGAGGAGTTCTTATGATTTTATCCTTGATACTGACTTTGTCAGCGTCAAGGATACTGACTTTGTCAGCGTCAAGAATACTAAATTTCTCAGCGTCAGGGTCATAATTTCTGATTGATTGTCCATTTTTTATTCTTTTATCATAATAACGCTTCAACTCCCTATATCGTTTTCCACCGCAATTCAAACACAACTGAGATTTTCCCCTGACCCCAACCCCACATCGAATACAGGGTAACGGACCAAGGCTTCCACGACGAAAGCTTTGCATATGATACCCACAGAACTGATTTCTGCATGATTTGTTACACGGGGTTATTGATAAAATCATAAGCCACTTACAGTGATTCATTATATAAAAATCTTTCATTTAAATGCTTGTTTTAATTATAGCATGAGGGAATTAAGGAGAACGCCTTCGAAAAATGCTGAATTCAATGCTGATAAGGAGTTTAAGAGATTATTAAAAATTAATCCTAAATTTAATATCGATAGACCCAAAAAACCCAAAAAACGTCCAATAGACGGAAACATGAAAGAGTTTAAGAGATTATTAAAAATTAATCCTAAATTTAATCTCGATAAACCAAAAAAACGTAACAAACGTCCAAAAGACGGAAACATGAAAGAGTTTAAGAGATTATTAAAAATTAATCCTAAATTTAATCTCGATAAACCCAAAAAACGTCCAAGAGACGGAAATATGAAAGAGTTTAAGAGATTATTAAAAATTACTCCTAAATTTAATCTCGATAAACCAAAAAAACGTAACAAAATTAATCCTCAATTTAATCTCGATAAACCAAAAAAACGTCCAAGAGACGGAAATATGAAAGAGTTTAAGAGATTATTAAAAATTAATGCTAAATTTAATCTCGATAAACCAAAAAAAACGTCCAAGAGATTACCCTGGAAAGATGCTCAATTCAATCTCGATATAGTTTCTAATACACCAAAGAATACAATTCTTGATAAAGCCATGATTAGTAAAATCAAAGATTGTTTTAATGAATTCAAGCGTGATGGAGCATCTTATTGTTGGTCAACATTTCGAATTGATGGTGTTGTTGACGCTACCATGAATGATGAAAAAGCAGCAGTGATAATTTCATGTGTTGGGGAAAAACGGTATTTTTTCCGAATCAAATTCATTATCGAAGTCGATGGCAAATGGATTATTAGGGATAAATTTGAACCAATTCTCAAGAATAAAAAAGCTGTCATTGTGAGTAGAGATTCCAAACCAGGAATTCTAACCGGCATTGACAAACCATCCTACGAAAGATCTTATCCCGTAACAGCAATGGTTTATGGGATATATCCGTTAAATGATAAACCCGATATCGCAAAACTAGCTCCTATGAAATATTCGTCAGGGCTTAATTGTGTAGCAGAACGAATAATAGAACACTTCACAAATGCATTCCGAGGAAATAAACTAACTGATCTGCGACGTAGGAAAATAACCGAATGGTAACTGACAGTGAAACAGCATGGTGCAAAGATTTCTGATATAGCTAAATTAGAAACATCATTAAGATTTCCAATAACCGTTATGACGATAACCGGAGAGGTTTTATACGAACCGAAATATAACAAAAATGGAGCGCCAATACAGATTATTGATCATAACAAACACGCGTGGACACCTGCGGTAACAGAATTTCCACGAGAACGAACCGTGAAATATATCCCTAAGGAGTTCGTAAGGGATGTTTTCTATAAGATGTTAAATTGAGTTGCGTCGAATTTGGTCGTAGAGGACTGTGGAATACGAAATACTCACGTGATGGTATGATTTCAATTGATATAGCCGCGTGTTATCCCGGAAGTTTTCTCGGGTATGGGGAATATGCTGAGTACTTCAAACGATTTGGACACCCCACACATGAAATGACTCGTGTTGCGATTAATGGACCATTACCTGATTTTGATTTAACCGGATTCGCTCGTGTGATATCATTCGAATTCGCTACAGGGTTACATCCGTGTAGTTATGTTTGGCTCGGTAGACATCTATCTGAAAAGGCTGTTGTTACCTACTGTGATGGATATAATTCCCAGTATACACATTTGAGAAGTTCAATGCTAGCCTATGCTTCTATTAATCTATTTTCGATGATAAATAGATTTCCTAATACCGAGGTTAGAGTGGCCACTGATTCGATGTATATACACAATAAGTACAAATCAGCTGTAGCTAAATTCACAGATCCCGAAGAAAATTGGGGGCGTTGGCGATTTAAAAAGGAGATGCTACATGAGTATTGTGAATCCGCAGACGTTGCCATGGATGATAAATATCTTTCATATAACCGTATTGAAATTCAATCAGAATTTTCTAATGCACCACCGGTATCTGATCCAGTATGTAGATACAAGACAGTTTATTTAAACGGTTGTGGTGGGTCAGGAAAGACAACTCGTGCAATTGAATTATTTCGTCGGTCAACCATGATTGTGCTAACACCGACTCACAGACTCGCCAGAGAGATGATACAACGAGGGGTAAATGCTTGTACTTACCATAGTTTCTTTCGATGGAAGGGTGACAAATGGACTCCTGAGCGTATGGGTGATAAATTCATTCCTGAAATCATAATTTGGGATGAAATATGCACAGTGTCATTAGATGTATTACAAACATTTCTCGAGTGGTTGTTAAACAAAAACACAAAAGTCGTCATGTGCGGTGATCACGGCCAACCACCACCATTTGTCGGTGCATCTCCACATGAATGGCTAAAGGGTTTTGTAGACTACTATGAAGAAATTACCACTGATTATAGATCACTTGATGAACGATTACGAGAATTTAAGAAACTAATTAGATTACAACCGGATAGAATCCAGTGCGAAATAGCGCGTGAAGTGATTTCAGAAACTCAAATGAATGATTTCTGGGAAACATGGAGACCAAATGATTTGATAATTGCAAGTAGAAAAATAGTCAGGGACACACTTCAAATGAAGTTATTTGAATTGCATAAAGAAAAATTTGCAACGCTTCCAGTACCCCTTTGTTATAGGCCATCGGATACACGAAAACAGAACATTGAAGTTGATATTCCAGGACAGAATGAAAAACAAATTCTCGTATTAAATGATATTGTGCTGGTTGATATCAATGTCGTTGAAGATGCATTGCGTGATAATAAATCCCCGTGGACACTAGGATACGCAGCAAAAATACACTCTTCACAGGGATTGACTATATCGGATACAATTGTTTGGATGGTGGATAATCACATCGAATGGTCGAATTTAGTCTATCTCGCAGTATCCAGAGTACGAAAAATAAATCAACTTCGAAGAATTGTCCTCGATGATGAAATCATTGGTGATGATAATGACACAACAATGGATGATATTGATGTTAGCATCATTAATAAAAAACTCTCCGGTTACAAACAACAGGACAAAAAAAAAACAACGAGAATTTGATATTGATGCTGAATTAATAATTACGCTGAAGAAACAACAGAATAATCACTGCGCGAGTTGTAATTGTATAATGCGTTGGCAGTATTCGGATAAGGATCCTCGCCAATTCACCGTAGACAGAAAAAATAACAATCTCGGTCATGTCAGAAATAATGTGATGTTGACTTGTCTTGAGTGCAATAAACGCAACGGTGCTAGTTAAGACCATGCGGTGGCAATTGAGTATCCTCGGGAATTACCTGTAGCTGTTGTCGAGTAAAACCCCGCTGAGGGGCAGTTGAATCCAGTTTATAGACTGGAGGTCTACCCGTAGATCGTGTTATACTAGATATCTTGTGTGTAGTGACACTCCAAATAGGATCAGTAGCCCTTTTTCTGCCACCTTCAAGCTCTCCTGGTTCGTATCAGTACCTAACAGTGACATTACTACCAAGAATTGGTTCTTTGAAATCTTTTTGTGGTTTTTCAGGTATTGACTTCTTTTTAATCGCGTTGATAGGTTTCATGTTGATTGTTCTAGTAATCTCGTTATTCAGTGCAGTAATCACATATGGTAATCTTTTAACCCATTCACGGGATCTTTTTTCTTGGATGAATTCTTTTGCGTATTGATATCCAAATAACCGCTCAGCAATCGTCCGATTAAATCGTTCTACAATGGCCTGATCGCGATGTAGCGCAGTATGCCCTCGTCGTATGGTGACATTATGATTTTTCATTGTAGATAACACTGCACCCTGAAATTCCTTGCCAGGATCAACCTGCAATAGATTTGGCCAGTGCAGAGGACCTCGTCGATAAATCCTCTCAAATGCAGAAGCAACTTCAGTGGCTGATTTTGTTTTTAACGGTTCTGCTTCTTTGTATCGACTTGCAATATCAACTACGGTTAAAGCGTATTTGTAACCACGATCATGAGGTAAAAATAATATATCAGCCTGATAAACTTCATTAGGAGCGGTCACATCAAAATGCGAGAATTGAATTTGTTTAGGCGGTGGTAGATACATTTGCCATAGTGCCTGTTTGGATAACCAATTAGCCGCAGTGGTTTTTTTCACTTTTGCAGCGCTAGCGAGTTTATGGACTGCTGATTTACCCCTCCAGTATCCTCTTGGGGAATAATAAATTGATTCCATATTATTAATTACCGGCACCTAACATCAATTTACTTTTCATAGCCGATTTTATCAAAAATGAAGCCAATTTTTCTTTGAAGGATTTATCAGGAATAGCATTTAACGCATGAATTAATTTCACATCTGCTAGATGCCTGTGTTGCAGATTGCTGCTTTTATAAGCAACATCATGAAGGTGACAGGCCTTATCAATGGCGTTTATTGGTTATTCACCGGGGTTGGGTTGATTTTGATTATTGAGTCTGATATCAAGTCTGGTTCCCGGTCCACAGTAGCTATATCCTGGAAGGTGCTTTTCTCCGGGGTACTTTGCCCATGGGGTTCCAGGGAGCTTTGCCAATTTGGCTGCGATATCACCTCCTCGTTTTTTTTAAAATCAGATCTCATAGACACAAATCTAAATTTCTTTGTACCACATTGCACGCATTTACCAGAAAGCGCTGATCGGTTATTTTTTGTTGTAACCGTCGTCACATCATCTGTGCCAGTACGCGTTTTACACTTCACACAATATAGATCCATAATTTATGTATAGAAATATGGATATAATTGATTTTTCAGCGACTAAAACAAGAGAACCAGTTAAGCATCATGCAGCGCTACCAAACTCTATCCGGATGATTATAATCGGGCCATCTGGATCCGGTAAAACGCAATTGTTGCTCAATTTAATAATGAGATGGATGAAGTGGGATAAGTTGTATTTAATTGCCCCTAGTGTAGATGATCAACGATGCTATGAAGTGCTAAAAGATTTTAACGACAGCGCGGTAGAAAAATCCGGAGAGGGTATTATTGAGTTTATAACCGATATCGATGAAGCACCGAGCATTGATGATACTGATGGAGATATTAACAATTTAGTCGTATACGACGATATAATGTTAGATAAACAAAAAAATCCTGCTAGGATCTTTTCCCGGGGGCGTCACAAAAACACCGACGTGATATATGTCACTCAACGCTACACTCAGGTTCCAAAAGTCATCAGAGATAACTGCAATATTCTTGCTGTATTTAACGGAGTTGATACTCATACTCTTAGAAATATATGGCAGACATGGTGTTCTGATATGGACTTCAATCAATTTAGAAATTTCTTTAGTCATACTCAGTCAACCCCGTACGGATTCGCAACAATAAATTTGCATGATCCTCGGACACGATATCGTATCGGACTGGATCAAATATTCGGTTGAAATCGTAAAAGAATTATTAACCTGTAGCAGCAGAGAGGGTGAATGACAACAAGTTACGACCAAAATTGATTAAAAAATCGTAAAATCTCCGTTTTCATTTTTTTAGTTAAAATGAGATTTCCTAGGGAAGGCTCGTTAAAATTTCAATCAATTTTTTGTCTGAAAACGTTGTAGGGTTCATTTTTTTAGTTAAAATGAGATCGTAGGAAGGATCGTTTTAAGGATTTCAATCGAATTTTGTTTCAAAACGTTGTAGGGTTCGCCCTCTTTTTGGTTAAAATGAAATTTCGTAGGAAAATTCGTTTAAGGATTCAATCAAAATTTTGTTTCAAAACGTTGTAGGGTTCGCCCTTTTTTTGGTTAAAATGAGATTATAAGACGGCTCGTTTTAGGATTTCAATCAAAATTTTGTCTAAAAACGTTGTAGGGTTCACCCTCTCTGCTGCTTCAGGAAAGACAACTCGTGCAATTGAATTATATCGTGGCAAATCAAACATGATTGTGCTACCACCAACTCACAGACTCGCCAGAGAGATTAAACAACGAGGGGTAAATGCCTGTACTTATCATAGTTTCTTTCGATGGAAAGGCGATGAATGGACTCCTGATCGAATGAGTGATAAATTCATTCCTGAAATCATAATTTTTGATGAAATTTGCACGGTATCGTTGAAAGTATTACAAACATTTCTCGAGTGGTTGTTATTGAAAAATACAAAAGTCGTCATGTGCGGTGATCACGGCCAACCACCATCATTTGTCGGTGCATCCCCATATGAATGGCTAAAGGGTTTTGTAGACTATTATGAAGAAATTAACACTGATTATAGATCACTTGATGAACAATTACGAGAATTCAAAGCGCTAATTAGATTACAACCGGATAAAATCCAATGTGAAATAGCGCGTGAAATAATTTCAGAAACTCCCATGAATGATTTTTTGGAAACGTGGAAACCAACCGATTTGATAGTAGCAAATACAAAAATAGTCCGAGACACTTTTCAGATGAAGTTGTTTGAAACGCATAAAGAAAAATTTGCAACACTTCCAGTACCGTTGTGTTATAGGCCTTCGGATACACGAAAGCAGAATATCGAAGTTGATATTCCAGGACAGCGTGAAAAGCAGAATGTAGTGTTAAATGATATTGTGCTGGTTGATATCAGCGTCGTTGAAGATGCATTACGTGATAATAATTCCCCGTGGACGCTAGGTTACGCAGCAACGATACATTCTTTACAGGGATTGACTATATCAAATACAATTGTTTGGATGGTGGATAATCGCATCGAATGGTAGAATTTAGTCTATCTCGCAGTATCCAGAGTACGAAGAATAAATCAACTTCGAAGAGTTGTCCTGACTGATAATGACAATGCAATAAGTGATACTGTCAGCCTTGACTCTGTCCCTGACAAAGTCAGCGATATAATCAGAAAAAAACTTTCTGGTTATAAACAACAGGATAAAAAAATAAACGAGAATTTGATAATGATGTTGAATTAAGTATGAAGTTGAAACAGCAAAAGAATAATCACTGCGCGAGTTGCAATTGTGTAATGAGTTGGTCGGATAAAGATTCTCGCCAATTTACCGTGGATAGAAAAAATAGCAGTATTGGTCATACAAGAGACAATGTGATGCTAATATGTTTTGAGTGCAACAGACGCCGGGGTGCCAGAAGAATGCTTCTTGCATCGGGTGCTAGTTAAGACCCCGTGGTGGTAATGGAGTATCCTCGGGTATCACTTGTAGTTGTTGTCGAGTAAATCCTCGTTGAGGGGCAGTTGAATCCAGTCTATAGATTGCTGGTCTACCCGTAGATCGTGTAATGCCGGATATTTTATGTACAGTAACACTCCAAATAGGATCAGTAGCCATTTTTGTGCCACCTTCGAGCTCTCCTGGTTCGTATACGTTTCTAGAAAAATCTTTTTGTGGAATTCGAAGAATTTCCATTTTAGGTATAGACTTCTTTTTAATCGCGTTGATAGGTTTCATGTAAATTGTTCTAGTAATCTCGTTATTGAGCGCTGTAATCACAGCTGGTAATCTCTTGACCCATTCACGAGATCGTTTATCCTGAATAAATTCCTTTGCGTATTGATATCCAAATAACCGTTCAGCAAGCTTCCGATTAAACCGTTCAACAATTGCCTGATCACGATGTAGTGCAGTATGCCCTCGTCTGATGGTGACATTATGGTGCTTCATTGTTGATAGAACCACACCTTGAAATTCCTTGCAAGGATCAACTTGTAATAGATTTGGCCAACGCAGAGGACCCTTTCGATAATTCCTCTCAAATGCATCGGCGACTTCAGTTTATTTTGTTTTCATCGGTTCTGCTTGTTTGTATCGACTCGCAATATCAACTACAGTTAACGCGTATTTGTAACCACCATCATGTGGCAGAAATAGTATATCAGCTTGATGAACTTCATTAGGGATAGTCACATCAAAATGCGAGTAGTGAATTTGTTTAGGCGGTGGTAGATAATTTGCCATATAGCCTGTTTGGATAACCAATTACCCGCTGTGGCCTTTTTCATCTTTGCAGCGCTAGCGAGTTTATTGATTGCTTCCTTGCCTCTCCAGTATCCTTTTGGAGATTAATAAATAGATTCCATATTATTAATTACCAGCACCCATCATCAATTTGCCTTTCATAGATGATTTTACCAACCATGAAGCCAATTTTTCTTTGAAAGATTTATCAGGAATAGCATTTAATGCATGAATTAATTTCACATCTGCGAGATGTCTGTGTTGAAGATTGCTGCTTTTATAAGCAACATCATGAACATGACACGCCTTATCAATAGCGTTTATTGGTTCTTCTACACGTCGTGGTTGGTTTTGTTCATCGAGTCTGATATCTAATCGTGTTCCGGGGCCACAGTAGCTATATCCTGGAAGGTGCTTTTGGCTACAATATCACCTCCTCGTTTTTTTTAAAGGTTCCTTGGGTTTACCAAGGGAAAAAAAATTAAATTTCTTTGTACTACACGTTACAAATTTACCAGAAAGTGCTGATCGATTATTTTTAGTTGTAATCGTCGTCAAGTCATTTGTGCGAGTACGCGCCTTACATTTCACACAATATAAATCCATAATTTATATATAACAGCATGAATGTAATTGATTATTCAGCTACGAAAACACGGCAGCCTATTAAACATCATGCAATGTTACCAAACTCTATTCGCGCAATTATAATCGGACCATCTGGATCCGGCAAGACACAATTGCTACTTAATTTAATAACGAGATGGATGAAATGGAATAAGTTATATTTGATTGACCCGAGTGTAGACGATCAACGATGCTATGAAGTGCTAAAGGATTTTAACGAGAAAGCAAAATCAGAATTCGAAGAATTTCAAATCGATGAGGATATTATTGAATTTATTACTGATATCGAAGAAGCATCGAGCATTGATGATATCGATGGAAGTATTAACAATTTAGTCGTATATGATGATATCATGTTAGATAATAAAAAAATCCTGCTAGGATATTTTCCAGAGGCAAACATAAAAACACTGATGTGATATATGTCACTCAACGTTGCACACAAATTCCTAAAGTGATCAGAGATAACTGCAATATGCTATGTGTATTTAACGGAGTTGATACTCATACGTTGAGAAATATTTGGCAAACGTGGTGTGGAGGTGATATGGATCATAATCGATTTAGAAATTTCTTTAGTCATGCTCAATCAATTCCACACGGATTTGTGACGATACATTTATCAGATCCTCGGACGCGATATCGTGTGGGACTTGATAAAATCATTTACTGAATTCCGTAACAAAAATTGATAACTCATAGCAGCAGAAGGGGTGAGTGACAACGACAATGGCATCGTTGACGAAGTCATCGAGGAAGCCTCAATTTACCGAATCGACGCTTTTTTTTAACTATTTAGTAGAAGCCTCAGATTGCCAAATCGACGCTTCTACAAAGTTGTCTGATTCACCCCCTCTGCTGCTAGAGAGGAACCATAACGATCACACATGCATAATAAAAGGCAAGGTATTGCATTGTACGGCCTCTTCGCAATTATCGTGATCCGTTCCTCCCCCGACACGGGATTGAACCCACGGCAAACAGTGTGCCTCTACTTAGTCGCTTCACACGACACGTAGTGAGAACATATTGGTTCTATTCTTCTGCAACCGTGGTCCATCCAAGGGTCAGTAATTACAGTAGATACCCATGACTATATTTTATTGGAGAAAGACAATTGTGTTGGCATGAAATAGACTGAATAATTACATACATTTGTACAAATAATTGGTTTCCCCAAAAAGAAGCTAACTTAGCAGACACACACACACACACACACACACATGTTCAAGCTGCTTGGTTACGTCTATTGTCTTTACAGACAAAAACAAATTACATTCATACATGCAAATGGTTGCACTTCTAGGCAGGCCCTTAAGAAAACCTATGCAAGTTACTATAATGAAAGCAAGGCAATACAGTTTCAAAGTTTTAAATTGATATCCACAAGCGGTGACACTTGGTGTTTAGTCATTGGTATATTAAGTATATTTCCATGTAAACATTGCAATAACCGATTTGCATAAAAAGCACATACTCATGTTAAACGTATGGAGATTATATTTGCAACATCACATTCTAATATTAATGTCCTGTATCACCTAAAGATAAAAAGACCGGTGTGTCAGTTAAAGAAGCATATTGCCAATGATGTTTTCATCAGTATCACATTCAGTATGAGATAATACTTTAAGAATATTTACAGATTTCAAGCATTTAGCTTTTACGTTATTGACATGTGGAAGAAATGTATGTTTCCGTCGAAGATAATACCCATGATATTTTCCTCCTCAAGAACGTGGACAGGTTTTCCGTTCTGCGTGAGGTTAAATTCATCCTGATGGCTTCGTAACTGACACAAATGCATGCTTACCGTGTTTGGTATCGAACATTTGAACCGTTAGTACCAGCCCAATTATAAAATTTGTTGACCTTCTGTTGCAGTTGTCTTTCATTTGTATACATGTGCTTTGATTGATAACATGCTACAAGAATCGTCAACGAATTAGAACGACTCCACACCAGTAGCCAAACACTTGATGATGCCTAGCAGATACAATAATACTATGATCCAAACTCATCTCTTTCTCGTTCATATCTGAGAGCGTAGAGCCTACTCGTGCCTTGAACATTTGAAATGCATGAGGGAAGACTACATTGTAGACCCAGATCAAGCAGTTCATTTAATATCCCTTATTTTCATTTGCCTTTTCCAAACCAACACAAAATCGCTACAAAATGTTTCAGTTGATTACGACTTTGATGATTTTCTTGATATTTCTGTTTGACCTCTTTGCTAACTTTCAACAAGAAGGCAACCTGAGTTGAATGTTCTAACGAATTTTGGTGTGCCGCCCGATCCCGTACTTATTTTGTCAATCACAAACAGATACGGAAACAGTGCGGCAAGCGGTTTCCTAGCACCTGTATATTGTATTACAGTGTAGCGTGGAAATGACCTTCAGATTTGCCGTGAGAGTACCCATCTTGACCACACATCTAGTATAAAAAGCAATGTATTGCATTTTACGGCCACTGCTTAATTACAGTGATCCGTTCCTCCCCCATCACTGGATGGAACCCACGATAAACAGGGTGACTATATTTATTCCCCTCTCACCACGCGTTGTGAGGATACATTTATTCTTATCTGCAACCGCGGTCCCTCCGAGAGTCAGTAATTACAGTATATGCCCATAATACAATTTCATCAAATAAAGACAACTGTATTGGCATGAAATAGACTGGGTAATAGCATACAATTGTACATAAAATAGTATCGTCAAAAAGAAGCTCACTATGCAGACACACACACCAATGTTCCAGTAGCTTGGTTACGTCCATCTGCTTGACAGACAAAACCAAATTACCAACATTGATACATGGAAATGGTTGCACGTCTAGACTGGCCCTTAAGTCAATCTATACAAGTTACGATGTTGAAAGGGAGGCAATAAAGTTTCAAAGTTTTCCTCTGATACCTGCAAACGGTTACACTTGGTGTTTGGTCATTTGTGTATTAACTATATTTCCATGATAAACTTTGCAATTACCGATTTTCATAAAAAGCACATACTCATCTTAAACATATGGAGATTCTATTTGCAACATCACAGCCTAATATTAATGTCCTGTATTACCTGAAGATAAAGAGACCGGTGTGTCAGTTAAAGAAGAGTCGTCTTGCCTCAAATTCACAGACGAGTGGGTATTGGTCAGGGTGAAATACCCGTGTATGCCATGTTTTTAGTGTCTCTCGACTCAAGTATAAAGTGTATATTAAATTATTACTTTTAATATCCCTCAAAGAAACTGTCCCTGAATACATTGGTGACGAACATATTATGGCATGCATGTATTGTTTGGATCACTTGGTAGCATGTAAAGAGCGAACACAATCTACTTTTATTCTGCAAATTGTTTCGTCACAAACGGATGTACCGTCTGTATCTTCTGTTTGGGATTTCCCACCATATAAAATGTAGCACAGGATCTACAATATTTAAAACCATGCAAACAAAATGGTCTGCAGACTTGCTCTTGTTTTAATGAATAGGTGATATCTGTCCCTAAATCGCCAATCAATATTATCCTAGGTGAGTGGCTGATCGATAATTAAAGGACAAGAACCATACGGTATTTACATTTGCTATGTTTCCGTTATTTTTTGTATAATGTGCATTATAAAGCATAACCATGCTTACACATTTGTATAAAATTAAGTGATGATACTGAAGCGTAGAATTATCTAGCTACACAGTCAATAGTTTTAGAGGCACTGAGATTTGGAGTGAAATACCAACAGGTAAGAGAGAGGGCGAACAGACCAAACAATAGAGGCGTCCATTTGTTAAATTATAGCCTCCTACTATAAACAGAAACCAAAGATAATGTAAAAACACAAAACTAAAACTTCTTTCAATTTTTTACGGATGTGATTGTTCTTTTGTTACACATACATATACATAGTCGAACCCTCTTTTATGCTATGAATTAAATCATATCATATAAGAATAATGGTGTGGTTAATGTTACTAAAACAAAATGTTAATCTGATTGATGTAGCTGGTGTTGCGCTTGCAGGTTTAAGTCATAAAGGAAGATACTTCAAACCTGAACATCATATACCAATAAGTAGAGATAACTGGTATAGGTGGATATTTCGCATACAATATGACAAAGAACTAATTGCATTTAATGATCCCATATTTGTATCATACATAAATAAAATAAAAGAATTCGACCTAGGTGTTCAGATTGAGCAACAATCCAACTCACAATCTAAACTTCCTCCTGCATTACATCAGAAAAAACAATTAAAATCTTCTTTGGTGAAATAAGAATGTCATGATGAGCTAGAAATATCTGGTGAGGGATTTCCTCCGAGTGGAACTCGGGGGTGTGTTATTGCTGCCTGTCGTAATAATATTCTCTCCGATATAGCACGACTAACAATTCTCATAGGGGGTAAACGAGCTAGAAATAACTGACCGGAAATAGATAATGAAACCTCCGATATATGTACACGTATATTTTAAGGCGGTATCATGGATATCAACGTATTTTGAAAATTTATTGATGGATTCGTTGATGGATATCACAGTGACTAATTATCACCACGATTAGATAAAACAATAATAAATCAGATGATGATGCACTATCACCATAAATAACCAGCCATGGCCTACGTAGTAAACTCACGATTACCCGCTTACAGAACGATTTATGGAGATAAAGACCATGACGGTGATGTTATTCAAAGGTTATTTGCAAGGATGGCTCCAAAAGTAGCACCAATCGCGAAATCTTGTCTATGAAAGCTATTAATGTTATTGGTAAAAAAGCTCAAGGTGATATTGGTAATATTGTCAGTAAGGCAATTTCTTCAGCCAAAGAAAGAATAACACGACGAATGCGACGAAACACGCCGTCAGGAAAATTACCATTAACGGAACTTATGTCCGCGAATATCAGTAAAATAATAAACCACGACGCTGATCAAAGACTAGCAGCCTTGATGAATCAAGGATCTGATGCACAGGGAAATATAACGGCAAACTCATTAGCAAGAAATGGTTTGAGAACGTGATTTATATAAAATTATATATATATATATATATATATATATATATATATATATATATATATATATATATATATATATATATATATATATAATGTATGCATGTAGGTACGTAGGTAGATAGGTAGGGAGGTATATATACGTTAAAGACATATACTGGTGATTTCTCTATGCTAAGCTAAGCACCTTAGTCGGCGCAAACTCGCTGCCATGTACGATTCATTAGAATATACTATGTCATATCCATATTAGTAAGGTGACCTCTTTGGAAATGATCATCATGAAAGACACAAGTTTGTTTGTTTGCTTGAAATTTAACGGCGCACCAGCACTTTTAGGCTATTTAGCGCCATAAAAGAGGTAAATATGCTTAAAAATAAGAAAGGTTTAACATCAACCAGCGATATAGAAAACCATAATAGTTAAATGTAAAATGGTAAGATGTTGGTGACAGGAAAATATGAAACTTCACAATCAACGGGATATATAAATGGTGTATGTTGATGATAAGATCTTGTAAATAAAAGGTGATATTTGCATTAGATAAAATAATCTAGGTGATGGCATACAAGTTATAGTTTAAAATAGAGATTTACTTCCTTTAGGAAATCTAAAATACAAGTGATTTGTATTGTATCAAAAAGTTCCTTCATGTCATGTACATTATTGTATTTAACACGCATATTTTGCAGGTCGGAACACTCGGTCATAAAGTGTTTAACAGTGAATGGCTCGTTGCAAGAAACGCACTCTAGTGGATCTTCACCTTTCAGTATGTGGGAGTGGTTAATGTATGTATGATCTATTCTGATTCTTGCAATGACAACCTCCTCCCTACGAATATTTATGTAGGAAGAAGTCCATTCTCCCAGGCTTGGTTTGATGGCATGATGTTTGTTATTGACTGCATCATCACATGACGCCTGCTACTTCTGACGTAGGTACTTTTTGATACAAGGTTTAAAATCAGTAAACGGTATTTTAAAATCCGATGGTTCTTGGGATAGAGCCATCTTAGCAGCCCGGTCTGCTTTTTTTTTACCTCTAATACCAAGATGGCTAGGTAGCCAACAGTATACTATATTGTAGGAGTTACTAAGCTCCGAGATTTAGACAAGAATATCGACTAGTAATGGATTATCGTTTTCTATAGTGCAGCGACTGAAGTACTGACAGCGAGTCACAGAAAATAATGCTATTTAAAATGCGTTTTCGTTCAATAAATTTCAGAGCAAGGTCTGTTGCTCTGATTTCCGCTGAAAATATGGACGCATCGTTTGGCAAGCGCACTTTGGTTATGTGCTTGCCACTAACGAAGGCTGCAGCAGCCTTGTCATCAACATTTGATCCATCAGTAAAAAGTTTGTGTAGTTTTTAAAATCGTTGAGGAGTTCATGATAAGAGTTCTGGAAAATGGCAGGATTTCTCTCAGATTTTCTCCCATCGTGCAACGTAAAAATCACTTTGGGTTGCTTAACTAGCCATGGTGGTGTTTCCGAGACAAACGTGTTCTAAACTGTAAGGAGATTAATTTTGATATTGTCAAAACTGGATGATGTTCGGATGCCAAATGAAGGTATGGCATTTGGTTTATTTTCGTATTAAGTTTTGTATTTTGGTTGAAAAACAGCCAAACAAGCAGGGTTCAGAGGGTTTGATCTTAACCTAAGAGCGTACTGTATAGAAAGCATTTCTCTGCGGTGCGATAAAGGTGGTTCATTCGCTTCCGCGAGAAGACTTTCGCATGGAGATGTCTTAAATGCTCCTAGAGCAAGTCTTATTCCCTGATGATGAATTGGGTCAAGGATTTTCAAATAAGACTTCCTAGCTGAACCATAAACAATGCATCCATAGTCTAGTATAGAACAGATAAATCTTCTATACAAATTGAGGAGGAATTTTTTTATCAGCATCCCAGTCAGTGTGCGCAATTACTTTTAGTAAATTTAAAGATTTTAAACATTTAACTTTTAAATTCTTGATGTGTGGTATAAACGTCAGTTTTCTGTCGAAGATAATACCCGAAAACTTTGTTTCCTCAACAACTAGAATAAGTGTTCCGTCCAGCGTAGTTTAGGGTCATCATGATGTCTTCGCAATTGACAGAAATGCATGCAAACTGTGTTCGATTTAGAAAATTTGAAACCGTTATTACTGGCCCAATTGTGGATCTTATTGATATTTTGTTGAAGTTGCCTTTCAATTGTATGCATGTGCTTTGAACGATAACAAATTAAAAAATCGTCTACATATAAAGAGCAGTCCACACCGGGAGTTAATCACTTGGTGATGCTATTGATTTTGATATTAAATAGCGTCACAAATAAAATACTCCCCTGGGGCACACTCATCTCTTGCTGGTGCATATCTGAGATGGTAAGGCCCACTCTTACTTTGAATTCTCTGTCGGAGAGAAAACTGGAGATGAAAGAGGGCAGACGGCCTTTTAGACCTAGATCCTGCAGGTCATTTAGTATCCCGTACTTCCATGTTGTATCATAGTCCTTTTCCAAATCAAAGAAGACTGCTACTAAATGTTCCTTCTTGATAAATGCATCGCGAATAAATGTTTCCAGTCTAACCAGATGATCGTTAGTACTACGACCAGAACGGAAGCCACTTCGGACAGGAGAATTTAAATTGTTACTTTCCAAGTACCATACAAGCCGAGAATTAATCATTCGTTCCATTGGTTTGCATACGCAGCTTGTCAATGCAATATGCCGATAGCTGTTAGGATCTTCGTTATCTTTGCTTGGTTTGGGAATCGGTATCACAATTGCTTCTTTCCAGCTCTTAGGTACATTACCAGCAATCCATAAATCATTAAAGATTTTAAGAAGTAATGTTAGAGAATATTCTGGGAGATGTTTCAAGAACTGGTAATGTACTTCGTCAGGCCCAGCGGATGTATCATGGGCCTTGTCTAATGCCACCCTAAACTCCAATAAAGAAAACAGCTGGTTATAATTTTCAGTGTTGTTCGATGTAAATTTTAAACGTGACTTTTCTTTTTGAGATTTTAATCTTCTAAAGGCATCTGAATAATTACATGATGAGTTTTTCGAGAAACTATCGGCAAGAATATTTGCTATGTCACGTTTCGAACTGAAATTGCTATTGTTTATTTTTCGATGTCGAATAGAATTGTGTTTCCTCTTTCCATTTATTTTTCGAATAGTATCCCAAACTTGTTTCATTGAGGAACGAGAGTTTAAAGAAGAAATATATTTCTTCCAGGATGCACGTTTACATTCTTTGATTGTGCGTCGAGTTTTAGCCCGGGCAATAAGATATTTATTTCAATTTTCGGGCGTTGGACGATTGTTGAATGTTTTTAATGCTTCTCGGCGTTGTCTAATGGCTTCTTTGCATTCCTTGGTTACCCAAGGTTTTTGCGATCTCTTACTGTTCGTTGAGGACATAGGAATAGATTCATCTGCAATTGAAATTAAAGCGGAGGTAAAATGCTGTATAGGATTAACAGCGTTTAATACTGTATCATTATTTAGTCTAGTTTTACATAGTGTTTCAAACATAGCCCAGTCAGCTTTCTTTATATTCCATTGTGGAATTGCGTCATCTATTTTGGAGTTATTTTCAAAAGTGATTGGAAAGTAATCACTGCTGTGAAGGTCATCAGCGACCTTCCATTCATAATCCAAAAGCAGTGAGGGAGAGAAAATTGTCAAGTCTATGCATGTGTACGTACGCGTTCCTGGGTGTAAATATGTTGGTGAGTTGGTTTTATATAGACACAGTTCGTGTCTAGAAATGAAATCCTCTACTTTATGGCCTCTGTTGTTTATGTGATTTGATCCCCATAATATGTTATGGCATTAAAATCCCCGAGTAAAACGAAGGGCGCAGGAAGTTGTTCAACAAGATTGTCCAATTCCTTTTGTACTAGGTTAGTGTTTGGAGGTAAGTAAATGGAACTGAAAGTAATCACTTGATGTAGAGTGACAATTACAGCAATGGCTTGTACATTTGTGTTTAAAGGAATGACTCTGTGAGGGGCTCTATTGTTCACAGCAATAGAGACTCCTCCTGAGGCCCAGTCTGCGTTTTGAAAGTACGCATTAAACAGGGAAATGTTTTTAAAAGTATTTTTATCTGCCTCTTTCAAGAATGTTTCATGTAAACATAGTACAGCAGGATCGTGTTCATTTAAAAGCAGAAAAATATCATTGTAGTTAGCTTTAAGTCCTCGACAGTTCCATTGTATGATGGTGTTCTTCATTATAATGTTATGCTGGAGATTCTGAAACTAGGTTAGACTATTCGCGAAGGAATTATGTGTTGTTATTTGTTTGGAGGAAGTATGGGAGTATATTTATTTTTATTAGGTTTGGAGCTACTTTGAGTACATGGAGCAGTTTCTTCTGCATCCATGCTCTCAATGTCTCCAAACCTGTTGTACAGTTTAACGGGGTCATCTGACCACCTTTTGCGGTTTATTTGTTTGTGCTTTGTGTTTCTGTCTTGGTGATTTTGGTGGTGGATTGTTATTAGATGTTGTCTGAGTTGATGTTGTGCTTTTCTGTGGCTTATAATTAAGGATATTGGCACTTGTGGTTGAATCGGGCTGATCCGTCTGTGTTTGGGCGTCCTTCGTGCTTTTTGGATTGTGTTTTACGACTGTGGAGAAGGATGGGCCAGGAAGGGATGTTTTCACCTGGACAAGTTTTCTGGCCTCTGGGTAGAAAATGTTCGAGGTAAACTTTACCCTCTGAATTTCCTTCTCCTGTTTCCACGTATCACAATCTTTGGAACTGGCGTGATGTTCCTTGCCACAGTTGACACAATGCGGAGTTGCTCTACAATCAGCTCCCTGATGAGAGTGTTCTCCGCATCGGCCACATACCTTGACTCTGGAACATCGATCCTCGTGATGGCCGTATTTTTGACATTTATAGCATCGAAGGGGGTTCGGAATGTAGATCTCGACCTTTACTTGTAAAAACCCAACCTTGACCACCTTGGGTACTGTCGGTTTATTAAAGGTGAGTACAAATGTATTGGTGTCCTGCAGGGTGTTATTACGTTTAATACGTATTCTTCGCACTGCGGTGACACCTTCATGTTTCATCCCTTCGATGATATGTGCGTTGGTGACTCCAGCCAAGTCACGATATCGTATTATACCTTTGGACGAATTCAGTGTAGTGTGGGCGAATGAGATCACTGGAATATCAAAGAATGTTTTCATTCTTATGATATTATCTGTTTGCCCCTTTCGCTCACACTCTACAAGAAGACAACCCGATTTTAGTTTTTTCACACTTTCTTGGTGTGCCAATCAATACCGCAATGGTTTTCTCGATAATAAATGGAGATAAACCTGAAAGCGGTTTAGCATCATCTTTTGATTGAATAACCATGAAGAGTGGAAATGATTCCACGCCACGTGATTCTTCATTTTAGTCAGACAGTGGTTTGGTACGTTTATTATTTTTTTTTCCATGATGGCTTGATTGAAAAATTCAGCACCCGTGCTCTCCACCCACCAAGGAGCCCAACAAGGGGACACTTTTAAAGTGCCACAGATACACAGATGCCATACTCAGTTGATAAAATTACCTTTAGTTGACCCTGAAGTCGCCAATTTCTAAGGTCAGTAAAATTACCCCCCGATTGACCCGTTGAGCCACCGCCTTCTAGGAAGTCTTCTAAGATTTAGAAAATGTAAAAGTATATGATTAGAATGTAGGGTCAACGGTGATATCAAAAGAGATTCAAGGAGAAAGTAAAAAGAGGTGAGAGAGTTAATAAAGACTTCCTAGGGCTCGGCGTGACCAGCCGATTTGTCGAGATCGGGCCCATCTCGACCACCCGTCTAAGAGAAGTAGAGGCCAAAGTAGTATGTTGCAACTACCAGGATCTTTTCCTTCCCCGACACGGGTCGCACCCCACGGCAAACAGGTTGCCTCTACTTAGTCGCCTTTTACGACACGTGGCGAGGCACGTCGGGCCAATTCTACAACCCCGAACCCGCAGGAGGGCATGAAAGACACAAAGATATGCATACGACAAAACATTATCTACAATATGTTAGTAATTTGATAGTCTTATTGTCATATATCACAATAGTTTGATCATAATTTGACGTGTTATTTTTATCTGAATGGTTTTATTAGTTAATGGTAATACAATGTAATAGTTGTTAATTTACATTAGGTGAGATTATAAAGATTTCCAATATATTTTGTATTAGATTCTTATACAGAACAGTTGATGAGTTAATGAAAACTTATCTCGCTCGTTAGTTTGTAGAAATAACCAAACCTACTAGAGCACTTTAAAATCTAATCTAGCTTTATACCAGCAGGATTCAGACATGTAGTATGATTTTGTCGGTGTTTAACCCAGGACCTACCGCATCCTAGGCGGTCGCGGTAACTACATAGGCCACATTGGCCGTCATAATTAGTGAAATCAGCATGGAGAGTAAATTATGATATATTATGCAAAATGTCACATTTCAAAAGTAACCTAATATATTTCAGATGATATGTCTCAAAATCACAGACACAAAAATGAACTTATTCAGAGAAAACGAAAATGTCGAGACAATATTACTAACCCTATCCCCGAGTGACAGACACCATCTACTGGGAAATCTGATATCTGAATCAGTTTTATTTCCTTTGTAGCACCACAATGGATTTTGTGACCATTCACGCCTATCTTTATTTGTACAGGCGAAGCTATATATTAAAATTAAGCTGTACCACGATATATATTAAAAACTACATATTTTTTGCAGGTTGGCATCGAATGTGTTGTTTTTGTCGTACATTTCAGGAAACAGCCCATTTTGCATTCAGCCGTTTTAATAATGCACCAGACGTCAACTCGGTGAAATCTAGGATTGTTACATATTTGTGTCATACGAGTGTATTTAAGTCTATTAATGACATCAATCTTTGTTAACATTAACGTTTTCAACACGTGCATGTATCAACAACAAAATTAAAGTAAGGTAAGAAATGGCTTTCATTTCTTCTTCTTACTTAATTTTGATTGATACGTTTCTAATATATATCACACTGGCGCTCTTCATTGATTATATTCACCAGGGAGTTTACACATTTGGTAACGCACCAAAAATGGTTATGATTTCCAAACAAGATCAGTTTGTTTATTGTGACAAACACAAACAATTTATCAAACTACATAATTTATTGTACCAAACTAAATCATTTACTGTAACTTTAAACATGCATTCCAAATTCAACGTTCATTAAGGTAATCAATCGAAAGAGAATATTAGTCCAATGATATTTAATGCATTATTCAACAAGTAGTTGTCAAGAATATGAAAGCATACGCAATATACGAAGGTCTTTCTACTTAAAAAAACCGTTGGTTCACGTTGCCAGCAGTGACAATTATTCAAGATAATGCAACTAATCAATTGATATTCTGCGTTTCTCAGAAAGTTAATTTTATCGAGATTATAAAGTGCATGAAATTTGTAGTAAAGAAATTAAAAAAATGTGCATTATTACAGAAAGACAGTCACGAAAAATAAAAAAATACAGTGTATCGTTTCGGGCTTTGTTGGGGAGGGAAATTTTACTGTTTATCGTTATACCTTCTGTAAATGTGATTATAGCTGTAATATGTACTTAGACAGCTTGCTCACTAGACGAAATGTTTATTCCACTTTCAAAGGGTAATGTATAACAAGTTCGTCCTTGTAAATGCATTCAAACTGTTATTGGTATATGTTCATTTATCAAAAATGAGTTGAAAAGATGCTTTAGTCAAATCAAATTTGCCACTTTGTGCAAATGGTTACACTTCTAGAGAGGCCTTTAAGAACAACAACCTATACAAGTTACTATATTGAAAGTCAGTCAATACATTTACATAGTTTTAGGTTGATACGTGCAAATAGTTACACTTCTTATATTGGTCATTTGTATGTTAATTATCTGCACATCGTAAACATTACAATTCAAGTTTTTCACAAGGACGCATAGTTAAGTTCCCTTTATAGATAGTGTACTTAAAAATCAAAGAATAGTATAAATTTCCTATTTTTACATCAAGTGATGTTTAGTGTTTTAATATCGTTGCCATAAGTTTATCACAAACGACTGAAAAATAATGCTTTAAATTTCCATTGTCATTAAAGCTTTTCGCCTTGTGCCATTGTCGTCGGTCGATACTACCGAGTAATCATTTAATCTTGAATCAAGATGTCTTTTTTCTTATATAGATATTAATGACAGATGCATGGGGTGCCCTATTATTGCACTCAGCAATAGCAATGTTAAAGTATAGTGCATTTACTGAAGTTTAACAATTCAATAGCTGCATATACCATGTTGGAAAATAATGATAATTATCCCTTCGATATCACAAATGCTATTTATTAATGTAATAAAGAGGATATGTGTAAATTGTAAATAACGATATTTTCTTTATATAATTGAATACGTGTTCACTAGAAGACAGCACGTTGAAGTGGTATGGCCATGTCACTAGATGTTAGTATTGCAGGGTAGTGTCCAATGGGGCAGAATGAGAGGTAGACAGAGAAAGAAGTGGAGTGACAACATCACAGAGCGGAGACACAGGCATTGGCACACGATCGATACAAGTGGAGGGAACTGGTCAGATGTTCTGCAGCAGCACAGTTCCTCAACAACCACACTAGGTCAAGATACTGATGATGATGATGATGATGATGATGATGATGATGATGATGATCACTCAAACATACATACATACTCTGTATGAATTGGATTTGTTTAACACTAAAAATGGTAAATAAATTATAAACATCTTTCAACATTGCATGGGTCAAAAGGACTTGTTTTCATATTTGTATTTGTCATCTCCAACATTTAAAAGAAAACTAAATCTGAATCTATTTCAACAGTATACACTTTTACAAGATAACTTGTATTAGGCACAATAGGAAATTATATACCTAAAAGTATAAAGTATTTCGGTAAACTCGAACCAATTAAATGTAATAAATGCATTTACAAAATGTGTTATACTCTGTTATATACACTGTTCGCTTTTTGTACTTTCAAGACAGAGATGTTGTTCTCTAAAACATAGTTATCATTATTTAATCTTTTAACGTGTTGGGTCCGACTATTAGTTTCGCACGTTGTGAAACCAAACATAAGTAACCCTTATCCTACAGACTATGGCTGAATTAGGAAGACACGAGCACGTTCTTAACTATACTATTGAATGAATCGAATGAATTTCAATATGTTTTTGTTTAACGGATCACTCTTATCATTTTTAATTAAAATCGATCTATATTACGAAATATAACCAATAAAGCTTTATTTGATTGTATTGAATAACATTCCCTTTTCCGTGTGACTTCAAGTTCTCAGGATATTTAATTAAACAGTTGTATCAATCATCGTCATAGTGTATTATCTAACCATTTATTAGAAACGCAATTGGTATTTTGAAACCCAATAACGAATATCATTATATAAATGATATATTTTTGTTCCATTAATAAATGTATACATTATGCATTCACTTATTAGAACTACCTGGAAAATGAAAACTAATAACATCGATCTCATATCTAATAAATAGATGCCGGGATATTATAATAAAGGTCTCTGACAAAGGAGAAAAAAGTAACTTATATTTTTATAG
Organism: Unio pictorum; assembly: GCA_030141615.1. Lineage (NCBI taxonomy): Eukaryota > Metazoa > Mollusca > Bivalvia > Unionida > Unionidae > Unio > Unio pictorum. The sequence continues at coordinate 2,580,357 of JARLTB010000090.1, forward strand.
TTTTATAGTTATTGTGGGTGGCTATTATTTAATACGCATAACGAGTTATACAGAGAAAGGTTTGTAATAAGCTACGTTTGGGATACGAATCTTTGTTTCGGTTTACGTATAATGCATTATATTTACCAGTATAGAAAGTATATAGCAATATTCCATTAGTGCGCCATCTCTGCGCTGGTTCAGGTATTTATTTTATACTATACTTATTGTGTAAACAGTCATTTATAATATCTGCAATGTCGGCATTAGACACATTAATATCATAAACAAGCCAAAAAAAACTGGATAGACCGACGCATTCGCCATGTCCACGGTTACTATATAACAATGTTAGGATTGAGGCAATTGAAATTTCTACTCACGTTGCAACTGCATCTAAGTTAGTTCATCCATATATAGTCATTTCCATCTGGTACAAGATTAGCTTATTTGTCCGATAAAAGTGAGTTCATCCATATATAGCCAATTTCATATGGCACAAAGTTAGCTTATTTTTCAGATAATTATTCCCCAAATTGAAATTAAAATTATAAATCAAAATTAATAATGTATACGCTTCATATTAAATGACAACTTTCGTCAATGGATATATCAAATGCTTACCACACATCCAACAATTAAAAAATGAATCTTCATCATGTATCGATCTCTATTCTTTGGATTTTTCTGACTTAGTTTGTAATTTCAAGCAGGAGTATTATTCGACGCGCATTGTATTTTGTATTGCATATAAGAATATGATTAAGGTCATTAAAGCAAGTAGTTTTGAAAGTTAAAAATTACATTGTTTATTTTACTTTTTTTGGGAAGTCACTTCCAATCATTTGCAACAGTATCATCTTGTCACGATCTCATTATAGAAACAACAACAATTATACATGGGTAGGGTAAATCAATACATACAACCAGGAATAGTCATATTTGCATGCCACCAGTATTTCCAAAAAAATTGTTAAATGTCTTCTTCAACAAAACAAAAAAGGAATCACTTCCATAAGAATACAAACAATTATAAGGTTTACTGAATTCTATATCAAATGTTTGTCCAAAAACAGTATGTCCTATGGCTCATTTCCTAGTAGGTATATTACTTTATATCATTTTTAATGATAGCTAAACAGCACTAGTAACGTTTTTTTCTATCTTGACCAAGAATATCTATAAATATCCGTCACGGTGCAAAATTGTAACAGATTGTCCCAAAATACCTATTCATATGAAACATTACTCAGTATATCTAAAATTCTAACTTCCTTACTTACAAAGAGCAAGGAAGTCATCCTGTTCTTCTAATCCATATCAACTGAACAGTTACTTCTAGAATCAAGAACACCCATATTCACTTCTATATAAAAAGAAACGTTATTGTACGGTGGCTCTTTAAAATTTGGTATTTTGCATGGAATTAGTTTTTTTTTAAATGTCCAGTTTCCTTCGCTGATTATATCGGCAATTAAAACAACGCTATCTATATTAGATACTTTTTAGTTAACTTTTTATTTCCTTCTGTTGTGGGAGTATCATTAATGCTTGTTCTGTGGATTATAGGATATACATCTTGGACTTCAGATGTACATTTCACAAACTGCTTGCGCCGCTTGGTCATGTTTACTTCTAGGAATGGAGAGGTAACTTGCAAAATAAAGAACTCATAATGTTTGTTTCAGTTTAGATATATTGAAATGTATTCATTGCACTTTACACAGCTGGTATTGTCTAGTCATGCAAAGTTTACCTTCGAACATTTTAGGCTAATAATTCAAGTACATGTTCTTAGATTACAAACAGTTTCAGCGTGAACAATATCCAAAGAATATACGGCCAGAGTACATGGAAATGACAATGGTATGTAGTATTATCTTACACCTGTTCATTATATTGTACGGCCAGAGTACATGGAAATGACAATGGTATGCATTATTATCTTACACCTGTTCATTATATTGCTAGAGGAGCAGTAATGCCAGACATCCTGTTAAACCCGCAAACATCTACGTACATGCGAGACACAGTTCTTCTGATTTGGGGTAGCACACTTGTATGGGCCTCTCCCACCTTACAAAGATTACCATGAGCAAAGACATACGTCAAGATAGCTACAAACAGCTACAATGAAAACCAACTTGTCATAATATCAAGTATGGACAGAAAATATAAATATATGCTGATAACTTAATCCCTTAACGTCTTTTGTAACTTCACAAAGTTGCAAGCATGCGTCGTAGTAAAGGCATCATTAAACGATAATTTAATTACTTTAAAAACTGAATATGCTTCACATCATTAACTTACTCATGTAACATTTAACCCTAAGGCTGGATACACAAATGGAAAAGGTTCACCTGTTGACAGGATCTAAAGACCATTGGATCAGTTAAATAAAAGACCTCTCTTACATCCATAGGAGGATAGTATTAGTCAGGGTGAGATTATCGTGTATACCGTGCTTTTAGTGTCTCTCGCCGCAAAGCGATCTACGTCGAGATACGTGCTAGTTCAGTTGAAAAGAACTATTTACCCTAGGTAACGTTGCACGCATAAAAACTTGAAATGGTCAAATTCTTTGAACTGCTAACCGAGTTATTTCTTGCCTTTTTATGTGGCAATACCTCCTAATTTAAGCGAGAAAAGTACTCATTGTATAATCTGACACAGAATACAATTTTTGTTTCAAAAATACATTATAGTTTACAATATTTACACTGGTTATTCAGTACTCTGGATATTCTATTTACATCGTACTCAAATAAATCTCATAGTGCTTCAACTAGAAAAAGATTTGGTTGAAATGTAAGCACTCAAGGCGTCAACAAAGCATTAGAGACCTAAGTTATGTTCCCTGGATAATAACTTCCTACTGGTATAGGTTAATGGCATTTTAATCGGATATTGCTCCTGTAACCAAACTGATTCCAAACCAATATATGAAACATCATCTCTGATAATAAAAGGTTTACTGAAATCAAGTAGATATAGCATTAGGTGAGATGGTCCCCATTATATTTTCTTGGGTTGCCCCTACCTTGTTAGACCTAATAAAGCAACAGCAATATCAGCGAAATTAGGAATACGTTTCCTATGCAATTCTTTTTAAGCCTAGAAAAGATCAAACCTGCGATGAGTTATCAGGTTGAAGTGAGTTGATTGCCGCTTCTACTTGCTTTGGGTGAGGATTTAGGTGTCTGGCTGAATAGATCATATGCTCCAGGCACTCTAAATCCGTTTAGCCAATATTGCATTTAGTAGGTCTGATCAAACTAAATTTGAAACCCTTTTTTACCGCGTCAAACAATATCAACAGTCACTCGCTTTCAAAGTGTTCTGATGAAGTTTTCTTTTGTATTGGGGAACAAGCGTGCCTCTGCCATAAAACATAGCTTTTTGGCATACGTGACAAAGCCGACACAACTAGTAACGTCCGTATTTACACCAGGTCAATACAACTAAGCCAGTACTCTCCTAGTAGTCTTTACTGTATTAGATGACCTGCAGAACAATATTCATTGGCTACCTTACATACAAGAAATCGTTTTTTTTCGAGGTGCCAATACTTTTCAATAGTATTTCCCCTATAATCAACACATTTTCATTGATATGCTCTGAACTACTCCCTCCTTTACAGCGTCATATGTACTTAGAGGAAATTTGGTCATTGATCGAACTCGCGGATGTGTCACGCTCCTGCTCCGGGAACAGTTCGTCACGCGTGGTTCCTTGGATTGATTCAAGGACGGTTAGCTTCTGAATCGCGCGCTTCATCCGCTGTGTTTTTGCTCACGATTCAATTGCTAGAGCTCCATACAATCATTTTTATATTATACTTTTTCAGACCTTTTATCTATAGTCTCTGGCTAATTAAATGTTACTAAGTTACATTTAACTTAGTTCAAGTTAAGTTAGGTTAGTTCAAATCCGGCCCTAATATACTTAATATACTTAAAATGTTTTAAAATCTTACATAGTCGAAAGACGAGACTCTTCAAGTTACCGATTAATGTCAAGTCGTAAATTTGGATGATATATATTGAACACATCAACTGATTTGGTCAAGAAAGGAGTTTCAATTCTACCACTTGCAACTGGTAGCGATCGATGGTCTGATCAAGTAGCATGCAAGGACTCAATCTCGAGCATTTAGGTATCTTTCACGAGACTACGTTTGATAACCACAGCTGCACAAGCGATGGCACGAAAACCTGAGACCATCTGACCGTTAACATTATCATTTTCTGTTAATACGCGCGTTCCCTGGAACATGAACGTACCGAATAACTGCATACCTTGATGAAATGTAATGGAAATGTTATTGTTATGTATTGCTACAGCTGCCTTTACAGCTGTATATGACACTTTCATTTAGAACAACGTGATCTTACATGGCCACATTCCATGCATTGTACACCTTGATGTCTGTATCTGATTACCCCATCTCAGTATGTTTGGCTTGCTCTCTGTGAGTCAAACACTTAGATGGATTATCATTTGAAAAGAGTTGCACCATTTGCATCCGCAAAACCATCTGCTTGCTTAGGCATGTCTTGAATATGTGCGGACGCTTGTTCCTTAAGACATGAGTTCAACTCACGCCCTAATATACTTAATAACTGATATGTGAGCAGGAATTACACTAATTCCTCAAACGCTTTGTCTACTTCAAAACTTTCAATCCAGCATGCATTGGATATAATTATATATTCTAGCGAAAATGGCCCAAAGATTTCACCCTTCTTAGGTTTACTATGCTTAAACTTTTTCCGAAATCATGCTTTGTCAATTCACACCGTTTGGATAGTATTATCTTCAGAACGTCGCAGTGAAACAAATCGCTACTTGGAAATCGCGAGAATAGGACGAGAAACGTACCATTCAACAAAGCACTGAGACGATGTCACTTCCATTTCTGGATATCGGCATATCACTCAAAACCGATGAAGATAAATGTAATGTCCATGTTATGTTTTTCATCGTCAAGGACAGGTAATTTAGGGATGTGCACGAGACATATCATTATTATCTCTGTCAGGCATTTGCTAAATCTAATTCTCTTTCTTACTATCTTTTTTATTTCTTTATCCTAACTACATACTTTCTAACTTGACTGCATTGCTAATAATAATATTTCCTTTCAGAGTTGTTACTCACTTTAAAATCCTTCTTTCACTCGTGGATTTTTTTTCCAATCTTTCGCGTTTTTTTAATTAAATTTCTAATACCAATGTATATTTTGTTAGTTGCCCTTTCTGTCCTTTCCCTGTCCAACTCCATTTCTTAAGCAGTTCATTCATTTGTTTTTACTTGTTCTACACTAAAATTATCTAATATGTTCTCCATCATACCCTTGTTGTTTTCCCAATTCAGTTAGTTCCTTTAGGAAAGTCATGATTGTCTGGTTTTAGGAGCTCCGTACAGTAGCGTACAGACTGTCAAACTAAACTTAACATATATCGATGCAGCAAACACTTAACGAATTTGAACATATAAGAAACCCCGCACCTACAAAATATATATATATATCAAAATGTGAACAACTTACAGTCTGCTTATGGTATAAATACTGTGTATTGGAAGCTCATTTAATGCAAAGCATTTGACTTCTGACACAAATTTTAATATATATATATATATATATATATATATATATATATATATATATATATATATATATATATATATATATATATATTATATATATATATATATATATATATATATAGAAAGATAGATAGATAGATAGATAGATAGATAGATAGATAGATAGATAGATAGATAGATAGATACTACAAATGCAGTGATTCTTTCACTCACTACAACATAAATCTAATGAAATTGCGTTATGCAAGCATTCATAAAGGTAAAAACAAAACATAAACGCTTCAAATATAAATGTATGACGTAGAGAAGCGTATAATTATCTAGCTTCAGTAGCATTGTTCAGAGGCAGGTAAATTTTGAGTGGAATGCCATCACCCGGGAATGGTATATATCGGATAGATCTAGTGATCTTTAAATACACTTACTTACACGAACGACACAATATTGAGTGACGTGAGAAATTACGTATACTTCATGCCGAAAACATGTGCTCCTGCAAATTGAAGGAAAAGTCGGCGTCTAAAGAGTAGCACGTGTCTTTAATGCATTCACGTACGCAAGTAAGCAACTAAATTATTAAATCTATTTTTCGTACTGTAATGTATTTCATTTACATCAAAATCATTTCTAAGAAATTGTATTATTTTAAAAGTCAGTTAGATACTGGCATACATGACTGGTGTGTCAAAGGTGTGATTAAATATTATAAATATAATTGCTTTTGTCGCCATTAAATTATAACAGATTTAAAAGTTAAGTAAGATATTTTTGTAAACATTTCGTCACTGATAACGAAAGAGCAATGTTAATGTTATTAATATCGAAACAAGATTCCTAGCGATTGTTTTACGTTAATTGTTACAGGTTTGTTGCTCTATAGGAAATAGGAAAGTATGAAATGTTCAACCTGTCCTTATTGTAGCATTTATGATCATATTCCCATTAAAGAGAAAACTAATTTATGTATGTATGTATGTATGTATGTATGTATGTATGTATGTATGTATGTATGTATGTATGTATGTATGTATGTATGTATGTATGTATGACTGACTGACTGACTGACTGTATTTCCTCTTCAACAGAGATTTCATCAGATTAATCAAATTCAGGTAAATACAAAATCATGGTATACAACAGAAAAGAGTATAAAAAAATTGAAACGTATAACAGTGTAATTATCAATGTAGTTTTTTCTACATGACATATGTGTTTATGCATACATACACATATATACTCATACACACATATACACACATATATATAAATGTACACACCTACACATAAATATATATACACACACAGACATATATATATATATATATATATATATATATATATATATATATATATATATATATACACATACACATATACACACACATACGCACATCTATAGATATATATGTGGAACAACATGAGCAGCAGAGGAGGTGAACAGATTAAGTTTTCAAGCAAAACTAAGGCTTCCTCGAAATTGCAGAATAGGTGAACAGACCAATTTTTACAAGCGTCGATTTAGCAAACTAAGGCTTTCTCGAAATTGCTTAATAAGCGTCAATTTAGCAAACTGAGGCTTCATTGAAAATACTTAATTAAAATTTTCAGTAAAAAAAAAAGTAAAATAAACGACGCCGACATCTTCGATGTTGTCGTTGTCACCACCTCCATTGCTGCTTGGAAAAATTTTGATTTTCACTTTCAGTGGAAAATCTTCGATTTTCGGGCTAACCGAATTAGCTATACGATGATGAATTAGCAATTGAAAATCTTCAATCGATTTATATAAATGACAAATATCGGAGAAACACAAATAACTAGATTAACTAGAGAACGGTAGGCTGCGATTAAGAAATATCTCCCAGTGAGAGATTCTTTCAGAGATAATTTGCAAGCACGGCAACAAGCAAAGTTAGATTTTACCACCGACACTGAACAATTATTTAAGCCTATAACTTCAGCAACTAAAGAGGTTGTGTCCGCGATAAAAGAATCACAACCTGCTGTTACTCCTGTGGTTGAACCTGTGGTAAAACTTTAAAAAAGTGCTGAAATTAAAGTTCAAGAATTACGAGATAGATTTACCGAGGAGATTTTAACATATATCGATAAAAATGATATAAATGATTTAGTGGGCTTTGCTGCGTGGGATATTATCAAAAAGAAAATTTTTTAAAACCTACACATAGAGGTGATATAAAAAACGTAGAGGATTTTTCTAAAGCAGTTTATAAAATTAAAAATCAACTACCACAAATTGATAATGATGATCCCGTGTATCAGGCGTATGTAACTGCTGTTGAACAAAAATATCTCGAAAATCAGGAAAAAAGGGGTTTATTAGTAACTGAACAACAACGACTAAAATCCGAACAAAAACAACGAGAGAAAGAGGAACGAGAACGATTAAAACAAGAACGAGCAGAAGAACGAAAACGCACAAAATCAACTCCACAAAAACGAGCACGACCACGAAAACAAGAAGAACCTTTTATAGAAGATCCTCTAAAAAATCCTTTGGATTTTCAACGAGAAGAACCTGAAGAAGAAAAATCCGGCGAGGGATATCGCGGTGGTAATATACCCTGTTCAAGAAGTGTTCTCGATGATATATCACGGTTAGAAATTCTCATTGGAGGAGCGCGAGCTGGAAATAATTCTCCGGAGATAATTAACGAAGCGACTGAAATTTGTCAGCGGTTATTTCAAGGTGGTGTGATGGATATTGGATTATATCGTAGTTTCATCGATGAACTTACTGATGATTATTACAGTGATTGAAATTGTAAAGTAATGAAAATTCGAAGAATTTCACGATTAGATATATAGCATTTAAAAAAAATGATAGTACATCGTAGTATGAACAGAGCTAGACCTGTTTACGTTGTAAACTCAAGGTTGCCGGTTTATAAACTTATTTATGGAAATGGACTTGGTGATATTGTCACTGGATTATTTACTAGAATTGCTCCAAAGATTTTACCAGTTGGTAAAGAAATAGCGTCAAAAGCTATTGGGGTTTTCGGTGATAGAGCTGGTACAGTTATTGGTAATAAAGCATTTGATATGTTAGGTGATGCAAAAGAAAAACTTATGTCGCTGGCGAGAGGTAAAAAGAAAATGGAATTTCACAAAGAAATTTTCAATTACAGTCTACGGAACAAATGCCACCGAAAATAGGTAACGCGATTAATAAAGTGGCAGCGGCAAGGTTGAGATTAATTGCTGGCTCCGGTTTGAAACGGTTAAACATTTAGATCAACTACTTTAATATAAAATGTTCAAGGATGAAATCGATGATGATTTTAAAGTAAATGACCCCGTAGCAAGAAATAACTCTGTACGCGATTATCAATATTTTTCATCTCGAGCACAGGATCCAAATGTAAGATCACGAATTGAACTCAGATTCGATGATACATCTAAATATTTCTTGCCGTGTGAAGCATACATAGAAGTAGAAGGACAACTAAGGAAACATGATAAAACTGAGTGTGCAGCCGGTGATAATCTTACAGATATTCCGATTGGGTTTGTCAACAACGGAATAATGGCGTTATTTAACAACACTGCCCAGTATATAATTAATTCTACTAGAATTGAATCCATCGATAATGATGTTGATATTGCAACTACAGTTGTAGGTTTAGCTAGATATTCTGATGATTTTATTAAATCTGCTGGTCATTCAATGATGTTTGCGAAGGATGCTTCCAATTACTCGGATAATAATCCATTTGTGTTAAGACGACCAAAAAAGGTTCAGCGGCTGCTGATGACGCTGATGTTGAAGATATTGGTGTAAATACTAATCCTAATTACAACGCAGGATTCGCATCACGAAAAGCAGACATAGATTCCCTTGGTAGATTTTCATGTACGATTCCGCTGTCACATATATTTGGATTTTGCCGAGATGTCCGAAGGGTAATCTTTGGTGCTAGTCATACTGTAGTTCTCACACGAAGATCAACTGATGATTATGCTCTTTGGCACGGTCCTGATCCTCTACGAGATGGAGTTGTAACATTGACAAAGTTGGCGTTATGGATGCCAATTATGACTCCATCGTTGACCGTTGAAACTCAATTGCTGTCGTTTATGGACCAAGGAGGAAAGTCAATGTTGAGTTGGTGTGATGTCACCACAGCTACTACATCTAGTACAGGTACTGGAGTTTTTACTTGGCAACTTGCGTTTACGAAAAATGTTTCAGCGCCAAGACATGTCTTTGTTGTGTTGCAAAATTCAAATAGAACTCAAAAAATAACCGGTGCTGCAAATGATAGTCTACACTTACGATCCCATATGATATTTGATCGTTGTGATGTCAGTGAAGTATCATTGCGAATAAGTAATCAACAAGAACTTGTAGAAAATCTTATTATCGATTACGATAATAATCAAATAGGACGAGTTTATCATCAATTGTGGTCATTTATGGGTCGTGATCAAAATATCGATACTGGACTACAAATATCACAGGTGGATTTTCGGGAATTGTATCCGATTTATTACTTTTCGCTGCAACATCTTGATCTATCCAAATACTCGACCGTTGATGTAAAATGTCAAGCCCGTATCGGTGATGCTCTTGGAGGATTTAGGGCGGTTGCTGTTATTCTCAGTGATAAAAATATGATACTTGAGGGTGGTGGTTGAAAAATGAGGGTTATTGATGCACCAGTGGAAAACATGTAATTAAATCAATTGGTGTTATATAAAATGTCGTATAATACTATTAATGTCACATTGACACCCGGTCAGATAAAGAAACTTCAATCAAGTTCAGCCCAACAATGCGGAACTACGATTACATTAAAACACAATCAGATGACTGATGGATCAAATAAACTATCACTGACGAAAACTCAGGTTAATCATTTCAATAAAGCTTTTAAAGAAAAGAAAGGAAATCAGATTAATCTATCTACGGCTGCTATAAAAAATATGATTAAAACCGGAGGAATATTTCCGCTGTTGGCTGCAATTCCAGGATTGATTGCGTCAGCGGCTCCGGAAATTCTTGGAGCGTTGGGAACTGGGGCAGCTGGAGCACTTGCTTCTAATGTTGTCAATAAAGTACTAGGTAAAGGTCTAAACGGAAACTCCAAAAGAAAAAAAAGGGAAAAGGATTTCGACTACCAGGAAGTCGATTCACAAGATATTACAAAACCAGTTAATGAAATCCCATGGATTTCCTATGAAAAATCTCAGGGAGATTTCGACGAAGGATTTTCCCATGTCAAATTTTGATTTACTTGAAGCTGTAAAAAAAACTCCCAATAAAGCATTTCAGAGGTGTATTCATGAAAGATCAATTACCAGCAAAACCACAAATACCAGAAACTGGCATAATTAATCTTGATGATAACACTGTACCTGGAACTTACTGGATTTGTTACGCGATATATCCACGTTGTATTATTTATTTTGACTCATATGGATTACCACCTCCGATTGAATTTGTCAAATATACTTCCAAAACTAAAGTTTCGTCATCGAAAATCCCAATTTGGTATTCAACGTTGCCCACGCAGACATTAACAGATCCTCCAATATGTGGACAAGAAACCCTTAACGCGTTGATGGCTATTTCAACGAGTTCTAAATTACCTCACAAGGCCATCCATGAATACACGATGATGAAAAATCTTTAGATTTTAACAAAGAGAAACGTGTATATATAACATGGCATATATTTTTGGAAGATCAGTACCACGTGTTTCCGAAACAGTTACTATCGGACAAATAAAAAAAATAATCAACAAAGCTATCTCATCGATAGCAAACTTAGATGAATTAAAAAAATTAAGTACTATATCAGATTTACAACAAACAGTTGGTGACTCCGCCAACGATATGAAAAAACTACGTGACGATTATAACGATCATATAACCAAGTTTAATCAACTCCAACAATATATCATTGACACCATTGAAACTCCCATAAATAATTTCTTTGGTGTTCCACGTGCATACCCTGATTTACATATCGCAAAAGTAAAAGCAGCCGTTGATAATTTACCAAAATTACGAACTGATTTTAATTCACACGTTGATCAATTTACTGGTTTACGAATTTTTTTTAGAAAAACCGATGACATCGTAGATAAATTCTTCGGAAACAATGCAAAACCAGATGATATTAAAACGACTTTGGAAGGTATTAGCGGGGATATTAAAAAGTCCACTGATGCTTTAACTGGGATTAATTCTCAGCTAGGTGTAATTCGCGATGCTAGATCTATTTCTGACCAAATCGCGATTATTAAAAAATCAGTTGATGAGTTTCCAAATACGATATCCAAACTCGATAAAGTAAAAATACCACACGATGGTGATAAAGTTATGAATCTTGTGTATATAGTTAGAAATGGAACACTTGATTTTGGAGAAAAAAAAGGTATCGGAATATTGAATTTAACCGTTAAAGGAATTTATCGATTTACAATAATTTCCTAGCATCAATTCAATATTATCGCAGAAACGATTATAAATGATAAATTAACTACAATTGGGAAAGGAGTTAATACAGTATCGGTATTTGTTGATGCTATTCCGGTAAATTATATCTCGTTTCAGATAACAGCTGTTGATGCAACCGTAATTAGAGCTCCAATAAGATGGTATTTAGAATTTATATCAGAAATAAATTGAATCCATATAAGATTTTAAATAAACAATGTCAACATCATCATTAATTTCATCAGCGATACCTTCAACGTCCCAATATCGTTATAACACCGTAAAAGAATTTCAAGATAAATTACAAACGTTAATTGAACAATATACTATAAAAAAGAAAAAATACCAGCGTAGAATCACCGCCATTGATATTTCAATATACTCAATTTCTGGTGTGATTGTCAGCGCTGGAATAATATTATCATCGGTGACAATGATAGCTCATGTTGTTGTTCCCATTGTAATATCAGCGGCTGCAACAATCACTGGATTATTCACCGGGATAACAAAAAAAATATCTTCGTGTTCTCAACAGAAGTTACACGATTACGCTGTTAGACTTATTACTGCGTCAAATGCATATTCGGAATTATCAATGTTGATTTCGTCATCAATTGATGATCAAATAATATCCGACGAGGAATTTTCAAAGATGGTTCGGTTGTATGATTCAACTATTTCAAAATTGGAGCGTGATAATTACAATAACAATGTCACAAGAAATCCTTCAACAAATAGCAGCAAATACCGCAATGATAAAAACAAAATTAATCTCGCTGGTAACGAAAACACCAGAATTCAGCATTGAATTTAACCCTCCGTTGGCAGCATCTGCAATAGCGCTAACACAATTAAGATGTTGATATAGTTGGCCAAATGTAAGATCAGAACCGTTCAATGGTAAACCCCCCAATAATAGTTTTACATTCGCGTATAGAAAAACTAACCCAGATGGAACAAAATCCGAACCAGAAACACATACGATACATCTACCAACTGGTGCATACGATATCGAAGATATCAATGACGCAATCATAGAATTCATCGAGGCGATAACAGGACCAAATATCATCGAAGTCAAAGATGGACCTGATAAATACCCCATTGAGATTCTCGGACATGAACCGCTGTTGTCAACGGTCATCGAAGTAAATTCACCGGATTACTCCGTGGATATATACAACAGCTCAATTAGAACTCTACTTGGGTATCCGGAATTTATTCCAGGTACCGTCGACATAAAAGATCTAACACGTGAGCCATTAAAGTCTGATTTTATTTCCACGAAAGCAGATTATCACGAGTTTTATACTGGTGATGTTGATGATAAACCTAGGCTTACATATACTTCTGGAGGTCAAATATTTTTTATATTACCTAAAATTTTAACTGATCGTAAAGCTATTGAAAATATTTTTACATTATTGAATGCTGATTTTAATCGATTTCTAGGTTATTTAATAACTGCATTAAGTGAAATTCCACCACGTCGTGATGATGTCATTAAATATATGGAAGTGTGTAATAAAATTATCGCTGATATGGAAGATTTTAATAAAAGAGTTATCGAATATCTTTCTCTTACTAATGATACTGAAACGGTAAAAAAAGATTTTGCAGAGCATTATAAAATCCACGTTGAAGATATTTCCACATTTAAACTTCCAGGATATAATGTACCATGGCTTAAGGGAAAACTCAGCGATACCATCGACGAATTCTTCCCACGGATTTACCAAACATGGCTTGATATTCTTCCTGCGCTTCATTCAAGATTACCAGAACCTAAACTTACTGACTTCATCGATAATACAATACCAGTTGTTAATCCACAACTAGATTACTCGGATGATAACTTTTTTCGTACAGTAACAGCCGCAGATGCAACAAAAAGATATCGTGTAATAACAAACGACCAGAGTTCCGAGTATATAGCAGCTGGTCCGGTCATATGGACATTTTCATCACGGTCTATAGGATTGAGTTACAGCGTGTCATATAATAGTTTACGTTCGAGATTCAACAACATGAAAAGATTATATCAAACTCATCAACAACAACTTCGAAATCTTATTCAAGGATCTCTCTCTCTCGGAAATTATTTGAATTTTTCAACAGCATATATACGTAATTCAATCAAGCAACAACAGCAAATATTAAATCAAATTATCGCTGATATGAATTTGTTAAATAAAACATTACTTGATGTGGTAATTAAAGATAATGATAAATTACTTAGAGTTCCTAATCCTTCAAAAATAGATTTTCTAACATTATTTTCGCTAACAAATAAAACCCTACCTGATTGGAAAGCTCCAGGAATGGATTTAATACTAGAGATGAAAGCATCAACGATAAAATTCATCAATGAATTATTTCCACAGATTCACGCGTTATGGTTTAAACTGATTCCGTCAGAAGCAATTTTAACATCAACGAATTCAGTGTATCGCAATAACAAACATAGATCTCCCGGCAACGTTGATATATCTTCAGTTATTGCGATACATGTTATCTGTGATGGTGTTTTAGAGAGTTTTTCAGTTGACGTTTCAAAATCAAACAAAGCCAATCAAGGATATATCATGTATACATTTTCCCCAGACGTTTCTCCGGGAAGTGTCATAGTGAAAAATCCACCCAATTTGACACACTTAGAGCCCATTAATCCGTTCATAACCAAGATGAATTTTTCAATAACCGATCAGGATTTCAACTTGATTGAGCTTCGCGGGGAAACACTACAAATAACGCTAGATGTGAAATCGTGAATGATTTTCATCGTAAAATCTTATAAACATTCATTTGCAATATATATAAAATTTCAATAATGTATCAACTAGTTCACGTTGAAAATCTCAAAGTGAAAATCTATACCATTTCCCATAAAAAAATTGTGAAAAAAATCTATAAGATTTCCATTAGAAAATACAAAGAATTTTAAATGCGAAGCAATTTTTACAATTGAAAATCTTGATTTGAAATCCTGAATACATTTACATATAAATGTATCAACATGTTTTAGTATCAGTTCACGACAAAGATCGTCTTGAACAAGCTATCAGAGAGATATTTAGTATGAAAACGCAAGGGGATTTTTACGTGGATATAGTCATAGATAACCTAGGCGAAAAATCCTTATATTTTCAGGAGAAGTTTTTATTGACTGATTATCAAATGTTAAATCTTCAGCAAAACGTTATAACCGTAGTACGATTAACCCGTGAACAAATAATGCAATACGCCCATTCATATTTATCCGTGCAAGATCTCAAAGACATATTGAATTTTCAAGGCAATTTCAAATGAAAAATCTTCGATTTTTGAAAGAATTTTCATGGAAATCTATAGTATTTGGAATTTCACGAAAAAAAAAAGAAATCACTAGATTACACCAACCCATTATACTTCCTTGTTGTTCTACTAACATGTATCACATATAATTTTACTTCCTCGTTACAAACTTGTTCTAGTAATCGCGCTTGGAAACTGAAAGAGTTTCACAGGTAGTGATATACTTGTCATACATTACCTGTACACGAGGTTATACAAGAGGCTCTCTACGCGTGGGACTCAGTTTGCTTGATTAGAGTTTTTATCTGTTTCACCTTACAATTAATATTTTCCTTTGTTCATACTCAGCTCCTAATTGCTTCCTAACATCTTCTACGATTGTACATAATGGTACAAATACACTAACGTCTTCATGATAAATTAAACTCTCACGGATAAAGTTTTGAATGCGCTTGATTAGATAATACTGCTTCGAGAGGACATATTTTCCATTATTCTGTGCAAATTCCATGTCTTCGAAATCAGTCATTATTTGATCACAATTTAACCCCGAACATAGTTGAATATTTTTATTTTGTAATTTACCAAGTTCAGAAATAATACATCTGATATTTTCAGAATTCATATTATATAAAAATATATTTGTTAAATTGCTTACAATTTCAACTAATGAATTACTTCGAGTAAAAATCCTTTGAGTTTCACAAAATGAATTCACAAAATGAATTCTGGACCCGCTAAGGTGTTGGTCATCTTAGCACGTCCAGAAGCGTAATACGATTATAGGTTAAGGTATATACGATGAATGCATACCCGTTGGAACCCCCTTGGTGTATTTATACATCAAGCGACGTCCAGGTTTTACAAATATAATGAATGACGACGGCACAACAATAGATTATAGGTGTATGGTATATACAATGCAATGGATGAAATACTTAATTATTCACGGCACAACAATAGATTATAGGTGTATGGTATTTACAATGAAAGAAATGACAATGGTATGAACAATGAATGAAATGACAATGGTATGAACAATGAATGAAATGACAATGGTATGTACAATGACAATGGATGACGGGCTATTCTACATTCAAGTGCAAAAACAAACCTCAAAATCAACCCGGTTTGAATACCAATAATAACATTCACACCACGCGTGATGGTGTAATTTGTTTTTGCACTTGAATTTCGAGCTAAAGCAGAAACATAACACAGACGAGGTTGTATATAACCACTCATTACAAGGAAGTTAAATAGAGAGATGTGTGTGCCTTTTATTCCTTGCTGTGTATAATTCTGATTATTGACAGCGCAGAATTAATAGTGAGTACTTAGCAAACACTAAAAAAAATAATACGATTATTTGTAAACACTTATGATGATTTTGTTTCCTATGATGGAAGTCCTGAAAAGATTTCAGAAACGGATAATTGATTATGTCCCGTTGATATTTATGATAATTATAACAACCAATCAAAAACCACCAAAACAACAACAGTGTTTCAACGATAACTCTGTCATTGGTGATTTGTCACACTCCATATACCAGCGAGTTATCTCCGTTTTCGCTAAGGATATATGAAAACTTAATCCTATTATTGAAACGTTTTGAAAGCGCGGTTTGATAAATTCCGTCTGCTACTCTTTGTACCGAGGAGGGACAAATATCGAAATACCTAGCGGCGCTATTTATAGACTGAAATATTTTTATTTCATTGTCAGTATTGATTGATTTTACTGGTCTCTTCCCAATTGATTTATAATTACCAGTCCCCCCTCGTTTTGTGTTTTCACGTTGTGTAACGGCTTCTAAATTATTTAAAGAATTATTAGTCCTAATACCATCAAAACCATCCTTGATCAATCCATTAAACACCTGACAATGAATCTATGAATCTATGACAATAATATTTCTTCCCTCCAGCAGTAAATACCAAATATCCTTGATTATTCAGAACACCAACCGACTTCTTGAGTCTACAGTGTCTAACAACACCATCACGAGAAGCTTCATAGTTAGCAATAACAGGATATCGTTGAAATTCTTGGCTCATTTATATACATAATACGTTATTTGTCTAATTCGTTAATTGGCTGAATTATAACACTGGGAAATCTTTCTATGTAGTCGTGGGCAGTTTTTTGATTTTGCCGTTGACGTTGTCGTTGACGTTGCCGTTGACAGCGTCAGGATTTTTGATTTTTTTTTGTCATAATAACGCTTCAACTCTCTATAACGCTTACCACCGCAATTGATACATAACTCCGATTTGCCTCTAACACCTACCCCACAATGGATGCACGGGAGAGGACCTTTTGAACCGTTTCTCACACTTTGCATATGATACCCACAGAATTCATTTCTACATGATTTGTTACACGGAGTCTTTGATCCAATCATAAGCCATCTGCAATGATTTATTATAATATATTTTTATATTTAAATACTTGTTTTAATTATAATATGAAAGAGTTAAAGAGATTATCGAAAATTAAGCCTTGGGAAAATACTAAATTTAATCTCGATAGAGTCTCTGTTAAACCAAAACGTCTAAACGACGATAGCATGAAGGAGTTCAAGAGATTATCGAAAATTAAGCCTAGATTTAATCTCGATAGAGTCTCTGTTAAACCAAAACGTCTAAACAACGATAGCATGAAGGAGTTCAAGAGATTATCGAAAATTAAGCCTTAGGAAAATGCTAGATTTAATCTCGATAAAATCTCTGATATGAAGGAGTTTGAGAGATTATCGAAAATTAAACCTTGGGAAAATGCTAGATGTAATCTCGATAAAATCTCTGATATACCAAAAAAATCTAATAGACGATAGAACCATGTTGAGTAAAATCAGCGACTGTTTTAATGAATTTAAGCGCGATGGAGCATCTCATACGTGGTCGACATTTCGAATTATCAATGATGATGTCAATGTACCCAACAACGATGCTACCATGAACGACAAAAGAGCAGCTGAGATAATTTCACACCTTGGTGGGAAATCCAAGGGTGTAAAATCCAAAGGATTTTCATGGAAAATCAAAGATTTTCAACAAAGCAATTCCCAACAGAAGTATTTTTTTAGAATAAAATTCATTATCGAAGACGAAGGTGAATGGGTTATCAGAGATAAATTTGATCCAATTCTCAAGGATAAAAAAACTGTCATTGTGAGTAGAGATTCCAAACCAGGAATTCTAACTGGAATTGACAAACCATACAACGAGAGATCTTATCCTGTAACAGCAATCGTTTATGGAATATACCCGTTAAATAATAAACCTGATATTGCAAAACTAGCTCCTATGAAACTATCGTCGAAATCACAAGGTGATTCAGTGTTGAATTGTGTAGCAACACGGGTAATGGAACACTTCACAAATGCATCCCGAGGAAATAAACTAACTGATCTGCGACGTAGGAAAATAACCTAATAGGAACTGACAGTGAAACAGCACGGTGCAACGATTTCTGATATAGCTAAATTAGAAGCATCATTAAAATTCCCAATATCAGTAACGACAATAACCAGAGAAGTATTATACGAACCGAAATATCAATCGCGAGGAGCGCCAATTGAAATTATTGATCATAACAAACACGCGTTGACTGCTGCAGTAACAATATTTCTACGAGAACGAATCGTGAAATATATCCCCGGGGAATTTTCAGGGGATGTTTTCTATGAAGAGAAATTATTTGATGTTTATTCATGCGTTGTGTAAAGATGATCCCGTGTCAGTGTGTTACTTAGTAGTGCTGGTTCCGAATCAGGATTTGATCAATTTGTAAGACCAAATGGTGAATTATATCGCGTTGAAGAATTAGATAACAGAATGAGAAAAATCGCTAATGAATTTGCTTTACAATTTCAATTTTCAAAAGAGATTTCATTCAATGAAAAACTACTCGCGGATAGTTTCACAATTACATCAGTGCTAGCTCACTTCGCAAGAGAGAAAAACTCATGGCGTCCAACACGAAGTGATTTTCTCGAGGACGTTAAATTGAGTTGCGTCGAATTTAGTCATGGAGGACTGTGGAATACAAAATACTCACGTGATGGTATGATTTCAATTGATATATCCGCGTGTTATCCTGGAAGTTTTCTCGGGTATGGAGAATGCGCTGAGTATTTTAAACGATTTGGACACCCCACGCATGAAATGACTCGTGTTGCGATTAATGGGCCATTACCCGATTTTGATTTAACGGGATTCGCTCGTGTGATATTATTTGAATTCGCTACAGGGTTACATCCGTGTAGTTATCTTTGGCTTGGTAGACACCTATCTGTGAAACATTGGATGCCAATTGTGTTATTGAGGTATATGATTGATTGTGAGTTGTTACAATCGTTGATTGTCGGTGAAGCTATTATATGCTATCGCGCGCAGAAGGATGTTTGGTTACCACAGCCCAATATAGATCGTATAATTAGCGAACACCGAGAGCATTTTCCAGATTTCAGCGAGGAAGAAATCATGAAATCATCTAAGGAGTTATTTGAAATTAAAAACAAAGAAGCCAAAGATTTCGGACGAAAAATAATTGGTAAATTCACTCAAGGTGGAAGATATGACAATGCAAAATACTCTTCGAGGTTGATCATAGACGACGCAGAATACGATTTTAACATAGCGGATTTAACGAAACAGGGAAAACTTGTATCCCGTAGGGATGTTTTTCTATCCAATGGTGAGAAATCAGGTACGGTTGTTACCTACTGTGATGGATATAATTCCCAGTACACACATTTGAGAAGTTCTATGCTAGCCTATGCTTGTATTAATCTATTTTCGATGATAAATAGATTTCCTAATACCGCGGTTAGAGTAGCTACTGATTCGATGTATATACACAATAAATACAAATCGGATGTAGCGTCATTCACAGATCCCGAGGAAAATTGGGGACGTTGGCGATTTAAAAAGGAAACACTACATGAGTATTGTGAATCCGCAGACGTTGCCATGGATGATAAATATCTTTGTTGTAACCGTATTGAAATTCAATCAGAATTTTCTAATGCACCACCTGTATCTGATCCGATATGTAGATACAAGACAGTTTATTCAAACGGCTGTGGTGGGTCAGGAAAGACAACTCGTGCAATTGAATTATTTCGTAGGTCAACCATGATTGTGTTAACACCAGCTCACAGACTCGCCAGAGAGATGATAGCGCGGGGAGTAAAAGCCTGTACTTATCACAGCTTCTTTCAATGGAAAGGCGATACATGGACTCCTGATCGAATGGGCGATAAATTCATTCCTGAAATCATAATCTGGGATGAAATATGCACTGTATCGTTGAGAGTATTACAGACATTTCTTGAATGGCTGTTAAACAAAAACACAAAGGTCGTCATGTGCGGGGATCACGGTCAACCACCGCCATTTGTTGGTGGATCTCCACATGAATGGCTAAAGGGTTTTGTAGATTATTATGAAGAAATTAATACCGACCATAGATCATTTGATGAAATATTACGAGAATTTAAGAAACTAATTAGATTACAACCGGATAGAATCCAATGTGAAATAGCGCGTGAAATAATTTCAGAAACTCCAATGAATGATTTTTGGGAAACATGGAGGCCAGATGATTTGATAATCGCAAGTAGAAAAATAGTCAGAGACGCACTTCAGATGAAGTTATTTGAATTACATAAGTGTAAATTTGCAACACTTCCAGTACCGTTGTGTTATAGACCCTCGGATACACGAAAACAGAATATAGAAGTTGATATTCCAGGACAGCGTGAAAAGCAGAATTTAGTGTTAAATGATATTGTTCTGGTTGATATCAGCGTCGTCGAAGATGCATTGCGTGCTAATAAATCCCCGTGGACGTTAGGTTATGCAGCAACAATACACTCTTCACAGGGATTAACTATCACAGACACAATTGTTTGGATGGTAGATAATCGCATTGAGTGGTCAAATTTAGTTTATCTTGCAGTGTCCAGAGTACGGCGAATAAATCAACTTCGAAGAATTATTTCTTGAAAATTCTACGGATAATGCAATAAGTGATATTATCAACACCGACAGCGTCAAGGATATAATCAGAAAAAAACTCTATGGTTATTAACAACAAGACAAAAAAACCAACGAGAATTTGACATTGATGCTGAATTAATACTTAAGCTGAAGCAACAACAGAATAATCACTGCGCGAGTTGCAATTGTATAATGCGTTGGCGTTATTTGGATAAAGACCCTCGCCAATTTACCGTAGACAGAAAAAATAACAATCTCGGTCATACCAACGACAACGTGAGGTTGACTTGTCTTGAGTGTATCAGACGCATCGGCGCTAGTTAATACCACGCGATGGTAATTGAGTATCCTCGGGGATCACTTGTAGTTGTTGTCGAGTAAATCCTCGCTGAGGAGCAGTTGAATCCAGTTTATAGATTGCTGGTCTTGAAACGCCTGCGTTTCCACCCGTAGATCGTGTTATACCGGATATCTTATGCATCGTGACGCTCCAAATAGGATCGGTAGCTCTTTTGTTACCACCTTCAAGCTCTCCTGGTTCATATAAATACCTAACAGTGACATTACTACCAAGAATTGATTCTTTGAAATCTTTTTGTGGTTGTACGGGTATATACTTCTTTTTAATAGCGTTGTTAGGTTTCATGTTGATTGTTCTAGTAATCTCATTATTCAGCGCGGTAACTACACCTGGTAATCTCTTGACCCATTCACGGGATCTTTTATCCTGAATAAACACCTTCGCGTATTGATATCCAAATAACCGCTCTGCAAGAGTCCGATTAAATCGTTCCACAATTGCCTGATCGCGATGTAGTGCAGTATGCCCCCGTCTGATGGTGACATTGTGATGTTTCATCACTGATAAAACAGCACCTTGAAATTCCTTGCCAGGATCAACTTGTAACAGATTTGGCCAGCGTAGTGGACCTCGTCGATAAATTCTTTCAAATGCAGAAGCAACTTCAGGTGATGATTTTGTCTTCAGTGGTTCTGCTTGTTTGTATCGACTCGCAACATCAACTAACGTTAACGCGTATTTGTAACCACCATCATGTGGTAAAAATAGTATATCAGCTTGATGAACTTCATTGGGTCCTGTAACATCAAAATGCGAGTAGTTAATTCGTTTAGGCGCTGGTAGATAAATTTGCCATATAGCCTGTTTAGATAACCAATTAGCCGCAGTGGTATTTTTTACATTTGCAGCGCTAGCGAGTTTACTGATTGCTGCCTTGCCTCTCCAGTATCCTCAAGGAGAATAATAAATAGATTCCATATTATTATTAACAGCACCTAACATCAATTTGCCTTTCATAGCGGATTTTGCCAACCACGAAGCCAATTTTTCTTTGAACGAAACACTAGTGTTTTCTGGAATGGCATTCAACGCATCAATTAATTTTACATATGCGAGATGACGCTGTTGTAAATCACCACTCCGGTACGCTATATCGTGTACACGACATGCTTCATCGATAGCGTTTATCGGCGATTCTCCTGGGTTAGGATTATTTACACTATCAAGTCTTATATCTAATCGCGTTCCCGGTCCACAATAACTATACCCGGGAAGATGTTTTTCCCCTGGATACTTTGCCTACAGTGTTCCCGGGAGTTTAGCTAACTTAGTGGCGATATCTCCTCCAAGTATTTTTTTGGAAATCTAAATTTTTTTGTAACGCATTGTACACAATTCCCAGAAAGTGCACTTCGATTATTTTTCATAGTAATTACAGCTTGATTATTTGTATTAGTACGCGCCCTACATTTCACACAATATAGATCCATAATATATTTATATTATATCTAATGGAAGTGATTGATTTCTCAGCGCTAAAGAAAAAACAACCGGTAAAACATCATCCGATGTTACCAGACTCTATCAGAATGATCATCATTGGACCTTCCGGAAGTGGTAAAACTCAATTGCTACTTACAATGATAATGAAGTATCTAACTTGGGATAAGTTATATTTAATCGCTCCGAGCGTAGATGATCAACATTGTTATCAAGTGTTAAAAGATTACGATGAAACCGTTAAAGAATCTTATGATGGAAGTGTAATTGAATTTATCACTGATATAAATGATGCTCCATCTGTGGATGACTTAGATAGATTCGTTAATAATCTCGTTGTGTACGACGATGTAATGTTAGATAAACAAAAAAACCAGCTAGTATATTTTCCAAAGGACGTCATAAAAATTCTGATGTCATATATGTTACTCAGCGATATACACAAATACCAAAAGTGATCAGAGATAATTGTAATCTGTTATGCGTGTTTAACGGAGTCGATACTCACACGTTATGAAATATTTGGCAGACTTGGTGTCCTGACATGGATTATAATCGATTTCAAAATTTCTTTAGTGGTGCAAGAGCTACCCAACACGAATTTATAACGATTAGTATACACGATCCTCAGATACGATATCGAATTGGATTAGACCGTATCTATAGCCAATTCGGTTAGCCCGAAAATCGAAGATTTTCCACTGAAAGTGAAAATCAAAGATTTTGCAAGCAGCAACGGAGGTGGTGACAACGACAACATCGAAGATGTCGGCGTCGTTTTTTTTTACTTTTTTTTTTACTGAAAATTTCAATTAAATATTTTTAATGAAGCCTCAGTTTGCTAAATTGACGCTTATTAAGCAATTTCGAGGAAGCCTTAGTTTGCTAAATCGACGCTTGTAAAAATTGGTCTGTTCACCTCTTCTGCAATTTCGAGGAAGCCTTAGTTTTGCTTGAAAACTTAGTCTGTTCACCTCCTCTGCTGCTACATGAAACCATTCTCAAATGAAAAAATATAGCAAAAGGTGACACTCTTATGTTATATGAGCCAGAGAGCATTATATCTCCGTGATATGTCATACAACAAAATTGCGAAATTTGACAACAACATAATGGCCTTTAGTTTATGTTTTTTTTTAAAATTAATTAATTCATTTATTTAGCTTAACTACTTATTATTGTTGTTATGTTATGCCATGTTGGTTGAGAGTAGGGCATGCATTTTATTGTAAAATGAGGTTATGCTTTTTGCCGTCGCCAACATAAGTTTATCCCATACATCATCGTCGATAGACGACAAGCAATCTACTCTGCTTCCAAGAAGTGTCTCCAATAGTTATATCGTCTTCTTGATTGAATAAATTAACCCGTCTCTCACCTCTAAAGTGTCAATCACCCTCTCAAAGAAGACGTTTCGTTCTTCAAGGAGCAGTTCACAACCTAAGATAACATGTTTCTCTGTGTCGTCAGTCTCTTTTCCAATGAGCTTGCATATCATAGCTTTTCCAACAGCTACACTATTTCAGAGAGAGGCCATACCATAGATGGAAAGTTACGCCCAAGAAACCATATACTGCTTGGTTGTAAGTCTAAATGAATGTTTCTGAAGTGAATTAAATCGCTCCTTAGTTCAATATCTGTATTGCAGGTAGATTCTTCGAGGTTTTGAATATTATCAATAATATACTGATTCCAAACAAGTTTACCTTCGGTTTGAACTTTTACTGGATAGTCTAAGAGAACACTTCCCATACTATATCTCTTGAATATTTTGTCAATATCTGTCTGTCTTAGTGGTTTGGTCAAATACTGACATAATTGCAAAATCAAAATCTTTTTCCAGATAAGAGTCCAATCGATCCTACACAGCCGGTTGAAAAAACACAGTTTCATCTTATCTATGCATGCTTTCATTGACCAGAGTCCTAAAGTACTACGCGTTGCCTTTGTGGGCGAATATTTATCGAAAGCTTGCATACGTCGCGCTGCATATCTCTGACATAGCTCAAGTTCTTCTATATTGGTGTTTGTCATATTCGACCATAATTCACATCCATATAGGACTAAGGGAAGAATGATTCTTTTCCAGATTTTCATACCTGTTAGGGGGTTCATTCCCCCGTCTCTGATACCAATAAAATAAAAAAGAGTTTAATAAGTGTTTACCTTTATCGCATGCTTATTTTATCACGTCGTTTGGTTTAAAGTTGTACTTTAGAGGTATGCCGGCATATTTCTTACTTTTGACTACTGGAATTGGCGATCTGTTGAATAGAAACGAAGGGATATCAGTTTTTCTTCTGTTTGTAAAGAGGATGCTGCAGCATTTATCTGCGTTATAATTCAATCTCCACCTTTACGCATAATTAGAGATTGTATCGAGCATATGCTGCATGGAATGATGCGAATTAGCCATTACAGTTGTGTCATCCGCTAAAAAGACACATGGCAGGTGGAGATCGACAAGTTTTAGCCCTCGCAAAGTGTGATCTAAATCAGTGATCAAATCGTCTATCATAACAAGAAAGAACCAAGCAGATAAGATACGACCCTGTCCTACACCCTGCTTAATATTGAAATATTTGGACAAATTGCCCGCAAATGAAACAGAACTGGTTACTCCCTTAAACGAGTCTTTCAAGATGCGCCACGTCTTCCATTTTATGCCAAGTCTGTACAGCTTGTAAAATAACCCATTGTGCCAGACTGTATTGAATGCCTTAGCATTATCAAGAAATGTTGCATAGACAGGAGTATCTTTATCCATATAGTAGCATGTAGATTCTTTGATGCAAAACGCTGCAGTGATACTACCACAATTATTCCTAAAACCTTGTTGCAATGGATTTGGAAAATTAATGTGCTTAGAAAATATAAGTTGTCTATTATATATAATTTGCTCTAGGATTTTCTGAAGCACTGAAACTATACTTATATCACGGTAATTATTCATATCTAATTTGCTTTTTCTCCCTGCTTGAAATATTGGTATTACTAAACCTTGTTTAAAATAGCATGGGTACTCCTCGGCCTCGTACACTTTTTTGAAGACAGTTTCAAGTAACTGTACAACACTGCTTTGAGTGTCCGCAAACAGTAAATACTCGGCAAGAATACCATTGTGACCACATGCCTTATCTTTATTGAGAGAACTAATTGCACTACTGATTTCTTCTCTAGTGGGAATTTTGTTAACAGCTTCATCAAAGTGGGAATGGGTTTCTATACTCTGTTTTCTAACTTCTGCTAAGACCTTCTGGTAATAATTCTCATCGTACAGATAGGTATTGTCAGGTAGCGACAAATTAAAAAAATGATTTCCCCATTAGTCTCTTATAGAGTCGTGATCGCGTACAATTTTTCCGTTAGATTCAACTTCGTATATGTAATCACGTTTATGTCTTTTATTCCGTATAAACTTATAGAAAGTGGAAATATCGAGCTCTGCAGCCTTTTCAAGCTCACTGAACTGTTCTCTATCACACATTTATTTTGCTCTCATTAATTCTTTTCCAAACAGTTTCTTCGCTTTCTTATAGTTCGCGTATGACTGAAATTCCCATATTCTTGGCCTTCCATTAGAGATCCATACCCTAAGTTTCAGACTCATTTCTGGATGAAACTTGTTTACGTTTAGTAGTTTCCAATAGGGGTTAGCGTACGGGCAAAACCTTTTTATGGGCAGAAACCTAGAAGCTGCGTCATGTAAAATCTTTACCGTGTCTTGAATAATAACTTCAATATCGACATTTGTCTCTAGTTCTGTCTTATTCAGTTGCGCTAAAAATTCATTGCGTGTTGCATCCTTATACCTATTTATTTGTTCTGCCGATGCTTTCTTCCAATGTATGGAGGGAATTATATGCTTGTCAGCCATGATTATATTATCTGCAAAATGAATGACTAACTCTATTTTTTTACAGGATGATGAAATGTTCAAAGGATGGTCTATCAAAGATTTGCATTTACCATCGATTGAGAAAAATGTAAAGTCAGGCTCTTCACAAATAGATTGACTATTAACAGATATTAAGTGCCTATCTGTCAGATATTTTTCCAGAATAGGCCTCTAGCGTTTTTTGTTAGACAGTTCGTTTTGGAGCTAAGCAGTGAACTTAACTGGCTATTGAAGTCACCCGCGAGTATGAGGATGCCTTCTTTACAGAACATATCAATCTGGTCCTTTAGTTCCTCCATTGTTTCATAGTAACTTGCAATAGGAAAATTAGTTGATGGCAAAAGCGCTCCGAATACAAAATATTTCAATTTATCATTACATATTACCTCTATCCCTAAGACTCTATCGCTGCCGACACTCAACAAAGGATTAACGCAGAGTGACTTCCGATATAGAATTGCTATTCCCCCAAACCCTGTATGCCTTATCCTTTCTTCATAATTCACTTTTAGCCTATTGTCAGAGCGTGAGAAATATTTAAACTTTGGATGTAAATTGTCTAGGAAGTTGAGTTGCTCCGGTAGAAGCCAGTGCTCAGTAAGCACTGCAATATCTACCTCATTTAGCAAAGAGTACAAGTATGGTGCACCATACATGGCTCCTTTTACGTTCCATGTTATCAGACGGAATGTATAACTAGACATTTGTTGACTTAAAAAATAGATTTTCAACACAAGTATTACAATGACTATAAAGTAGTTGACTATAATTTATGCATATGTATGTGACTTACTGCCCCTTTATATAGTTTCACCTGAACCTCTTGGCGTCTTTATCACCGTAATCCTCATACCATTCTCTTGCCCATACAAAATTTGGCCAAAAAAACCTTTCTCTAAAACCTTCTCAAAGTCTAAGTTATCTACCGTGACTAAAGCAGTAAAAGTGTCCTTTCCTCCTCTTACACGCCAATGCTTTAAGATCTGAGAGTCAATTATTTCTATTCCTTTTTTTCTGGCGTGAGTTTTTATACAAGTTCTCATCTCCTCTCTCGTTCTATCAAACGGTATCCTGGACATTATAACTCGACGTTCATAAGAGTTCCTCACTCTTTTTTTGTGGTCTGAAGTTTCTGTTAGCTGTGATGACATCGTTTGTTCTGTTTCCTTTATCCAAGTCTTATGATGAGGTGGTTGAACTTGTTTTTGAATGGTGATCTTCTTTCCCTGTCGATATTTCTTGTATTTTCCCGTGCTGAGTAGTTCTGATCACGGTGATAACCACGTTCTCCATTATCTTCAATTACTGTCAATTCTTCAGTTGAGGTACTGGGTATGGTGGACAGAGTCAGAGCCACTCCTTCACTTGAATAATTTGAATTCAAGCGACCGCCTTTGTTCTTCTCCGTATATTCCGTTTGGTCCGATAAATGCTTCCGCCGTTTTGTACGATCAAGTTTACGAGCAGTTCTCACATTCCCCCTATTTGCTGTTTGTGTTTCAACTGAAGGTTTGCCCATGCGCACTATATCAGCTAGTGTTATTTGAGTCTGTGCCTCGCATTTTGTGGTTACATTTACTTTATCTTTATCACATACTCTTTTTTCGAGCAGTTGATGTAAAAACAGTTGGTGACCTTTAATACTTTCCAACTGGTTATTCTTCTCCCTGAGCCATATTCTCAAGGCCAGATTGTCTTTAGATAACTTTTCTATCTCTTTGCACCTTTCTAATTCCGATTGCAGTCTAATAGAGTTAATATCTCTAGTGTGCACTTCTTTACGTATCTTGTCAAGCTCAGTTTTCAATTCATTTCTGATGTCATCTTTCATTTGTTGAATACTGCTTTGTATAAAATGTTTAAGATCTATTATCTTGTATAAATTCTCTATTGTTATGTAACTGTCATCGTTATCATTTAAAAGAGATGATACTGAATTGCATTCTGAGTTCTGTATCACCTGTTCTGGTTATTATTCTGAACGCTGTGACTGTTTGTTAGATCCTTTTCTTTTAGATACTCGGCTCACACATGTACTGCTATCATGGATATACGTGCGTGACTTCTGTCTCGACGCGAGGCTTTTCACTTCGGATAAGTTGTTATCTGCTGCTAAGAAATGGTATAGAATAAATATATCCTCAGCTAATCTCTCCTCTAGAGGCGCACTATCACATCTTACTGTCCTCTCAACTATACGAGACACGGGGTAATTACTGTTTTCCAATTTAGCCAAGTCATGTAGTGATAGTCTTATATCTTTTAAATTCTGCGCATCCAATTCCAAACACATCTTTTTAAAATCATCTCTGTCCAAAGTTCCAAATTTAGAATCGATTTGCAGGTATATAAATCGATTTGCAGGTATATATTTTTCTCAATCAGGGTTGATATCAACTCTTCTTCTCGGTCAGACTTTTCATCACCACTGTAACGCTCATCTATTTCTAGCTCGTCCTCTATGTCCGTAGTTCACAGCAATGTCCGTTTAAATTCGATGAATTAGTTAAAGCTTGTTATAGGTCGCTCACACTTGCATTAACTATTAGGAGTCCTATTCTGCTATGACACATGTAACCGTTGTATGCTTTACTACCTCTCGTGCATCACTTATCTGTAACTATTCTCACCATTTTAATGAGACGTAATACTTTTATGTAACTCAGAAATAACACGTTTTTACGATACCAAGATTAATGCGTCCACTGTCATATTTTTGTCAACTCATAAATACGCTATTTGCTCACTATCTACTCACTATCTACTCAGTAAACCCATAATATATAACACATATAAAGATATACCTGCTGACACAAAGCTGAGTACACATTCACAATGATATAACCAAACGAGATCACCAGCTCACAAAAGTAGATCATAATATACATATAGCTTTTATCCGCGATGCTTAACATAAATGACATTCCCGCTCAACATGTTTCTAACATCTTGATCCAAACATATCCAAAATGTTAATTCAGAATTTAAATATAGTCTGACCGTAGATGACATATCTACAAAATTAGTACATATGAATCCAACATCAAGTAGGGTAAGATCATATGGCTCCACTCATTACAATAACAATCACGTATCTGGTTGTGCAATAGACCAGTTTCCCCTCAACGTCGAAGCTTCATTGCGCCATAAATTTCTTGTACCCTGAACATGTAATTCTACTCATCCTCTCTTTTGTTTGGCAAACATGCTATATACGAATTACATTGATAATAACGCACGGATTCATCTTTGAACACTAGAACGTGTCCATGTACATTGTTCAGGGGTCAAATACTCCTGAATTTGATTTATCTGATGTACTCTCTGTTGAAGAGGAAATAAAGTCTGTCAGTCAGTCATACATACATAGAAACATACATACATACATACATACATACATACATACATACATACATACATACATACATACATACATACATACATACATACAAACATACATACATCAATTCAATAAGTGCTAAGCTTTTCAAAATTCAATATAACCTCAATATAAGATTTAAAATGGGGAGTAAGCAAGGTCGTCACGCAAACGTTAAAATTTGTTATACTATAATGAACATCTTCTAAGTTTCGATATAAATGGCGGTGATCCAGCCTTAAAACGAAAAATAAGATTTGCGATATCACCATATCTTTTTAAGCTTACATTTCAGCAACAAACAAATTGTTGATAGTCAATATTTTTGGAGAAAGTTTTAAAATGATGAGGGTTCACTTTGGTCTAATAATTTTTTCCAATATTTTAAAACCGGGATAAGTAATTTCTTAGACATGGGTACGTCGTTTGCGTTTTCTGTCTGCTTTCAATGTGTTTGTTTTTATATGGTAACTGCAGTTCAATTGGTATCTACCGCATATTTTGTACTTTCAGAAAATTTGTGGAAAATGTGTTCGAGTCGAAATCTTAATCGAATCCATGTATGGTAAATAAAATATGCAGAAATATTATTTCCAGGGAAGTTGTTGACGTTCCCATCATGGCAAAGAGTTTACATCTAAGACAAGGAAACAAACAATTAAATATGTCACGTGCCAATTATACCTATGTACCGTATGCTTCCAACACTATTTGCAACTCATGACATAGTTATTTGTCACGTTTTGTTTCTTTCGTTTGATATACGACCTAGAAACTTACAACACTACTATTAAGTACGAAATCATAATAATACTAACGTAAGTTAATAATACAGTTATGTAGTTTTAACTAAGTAATCACTTTGAGACACATGGAAAATGTGAGACAACAGCCACTAGAATTAGTAACGTAGTTCGTTAAATATCAAATCAAACAGACTTTTAGAAAAAGGACACAAAGGACACTGACAATCAAACACCTGAGAATGGTAAAGTTTGTAAATGAATATAAAGTATAATATCATACACTTACACAGTTACGTGTAACAGTGTACAGATTATCTTTCTAAACAAATAAGCCACTTTGAAAACTGGATTTTACATCAAAATAATTTAGTTTGTTTCAAACATATTTCATTGCATTCTTTTAATTTAGAAGAGATGCAATCGATGTGTTTAAAATCTGGTATGCCATGTTCATACATCAAATACTACACTTTAGATAGTTGTATAGGATATTTGTATGAAGTGTACAAGTGAACAGTCTAGGTATATCATTCATCAAGCTGACCCTAAGAACACTAATATAATCTTTATTAGGTGTGATTCACGTTTTAATACTGTGCTTCCTGTTCACACGAAAGCCTATATCGATAGATTGGTTCCGTCGATGTTATTTAAGGAGTTTTACACAGTCGAGATTGCATGCTGCGACATGCATGCAGGTAAAGCTATGCAACAACCCACATACCCCTATTTGTATTTCATCGGAAGACTTGTTACTCGTAACGTAGCCGATAACAATACTATTCTTTCTCAAAATATAATACTATTTCGTTTGATCACTTATCATCATGTACGATGCAAGGATATCTCTTTCCAATCTGCTTAGTGCATATTTGTGTTTGTACCACATATGTCTATCAGATGAAAAAATTAAAAACCTTTGTGACATGTTAAAGTTATTATGAGTTACAGTTTATTTACTGAAAATAGGTCTGTTTAGTGTTGACTATAATAACATGCTGCCTTTCCGAATACGAATCTTTAAATAATGATATAGAACCATTGTTATGATTGTTGAAAACGTGTGTTGTGTGTGCATGTAACTGTAGAAGAGAGACATGAAGGACGAGACGATAAGAAGGTCACATGGGGCTGGCATTGTTGTAATTCGGGCTGGCGTCGTAGGTGTAATTCGGCGTGTAATTATAGTCTAATATTTCTCTGACCAAGAAGTGTTCAAAATGATACTACAGCAAATAGGGCCAAGGCTGAAATAAAAGAATTATGTCCAAAAGAACCTTCTTTCGTACTGACAAAAGTCATGAAGAACAAACGAAATGTAGAATATTACAAACTAACTAACAATTAAGAATTATCTAACGAAATTAACCTATTTTGTCATCTGGTTGATCGACTATAGATAAAGAACAGCCGGTTAGGAGGAACGCAAGCATCGTCAATTTTGTGTCTACTTTATACAGGTAACAAGAAACATCACAAGAAACGATTTAATGAGTATCAAAGGGAACTGTGAAAACAGAGCTTTGCAAGATCATGAATTACAATAATTAACTCATACATACATACATACATACATACATACATACATACATACATACATACATACATACATACATACATACATACATACATACATACATACATACATACATACATGCATACATACATTCATACAGAGGGGCCCCGAGTTGCCGATCACTGCTATCAACGTACGTACGTATATATGTATGTATGTATGTATGTATGTATGTATGTATGTATGTATGTATGTATGTATGTATGTATGTATGTATGTATGTATGTATGTATGTGTCTATGTATGTATGTGAAAATGCATGTATATGTATATATGTAATATCAAATTTAATAATGCAGATCAATTACCAATTAACACATTTTAATTTTATTTACCAGTCCAATATTAAACGTTTTCAGTTATTTGGCACGCATCATTTATCATGCTTCTTGTCTATAATTGCGCATGTTATTGTTCGCATATAGGCGGAAAAAACGTTTTCTAGCGTAGAAAGGGATGGAAATGATAATAATTTGTGTGACCTGAAGTCTTCATGATAGTTGCAATATAGTGATGCAGTATAGTTCAGTGCTTAGCGTTTAGCGATGTGTGCCATAAATCATTATTGGTTAGTATAATAACGTATTATCTCATATAACTCAGATAGACCTTTTTCTGTTATATCAGTGATATTAATATGTACGTGTATGCCAAACAACCTCAAAATACATTGAGGATGAAAATGGCGTGTTTCTCCTATCTAAGATATCACCATTAAAGATCAACAAGTTAATATATTGTATGCATTCAAACATATATTTGAACGGCGGGCAGTTTATTAATATTTGTCAATTTTTCAAATATTTTCTGCATTCTATTTGTATGTCTCAGTGCAAGATCAGATAAGCTGATCAATTGAAAATAAAGTGGGACAAAGGATATATTTCCTTTTGGATAACAACTACTTCCGAATAAATGCTACATAGTTACATTCATACTCACATATACATTGAACCGCCCAACACACATATTATGTAATTGTATAAGTAATTCAACTTTATCCTTTGATCAATGGTATTTGCACTTCCTTCTGTACTTCCGGGAATGTTTCCGATTTATACATATGAAGTTTCAGAAATGGGGTCGATCAGTTTATTGTTACAACGTTGGCTATAATATTGCAAACTATTTTGCTACACTGGAAATTTGTAGAAAAGAGAAGACATTGTTGATAAATCTGAATATACGTAAACATCTGAAAACTATCTTTTGTTTTCCTCACAAAGGTAACAATTGATGACTGATGTCAGTCAGTGTAAACAGTCGATCGGTGGAACAAGTATAAATAATCACTGGTTGAAATATAGAAACAGAATGTCAAGGACACTATTCGATATGATCATAGTCAGTCGGGAAAAATATCGGTAAACACTTAAATGTTCTCATGTCTCTCAAAAAAATGCTCTCGAATGTTACTTAATAACACACTTTGTTGTTAAACAGTCTTTGTTCGAAGACGAGAAGGATTGTATAAATTGTAGACAGTACTGTGATTATCACGGCTATGGTGCTATTCACCGAACACGTACAATCATAATAAACCTAAATATTCATCAGAGACTTCATACAATCGTATGACCGCTGTATCAGTAAAAGTAATACGTGTGTGTTGCAACGACGGCATCACGTTTTTAATAGAATAACCATGGGGCATACTAATTGTTACCGACCTGAGAAAATAATCATAGAGGAGCACTTACAACGAACGAAGTAGTCAGTAAAGATGCATTACTCATAAAATACAACGGTGTGTGTGATCAAGTATTATACGTGCGTGATTGGTGCAGCAGCAACCGTTGGATGATGTTGCATGAATAAAAAAGCCAGTATATGTACACCAATCCGGAGTGTTGCTGCATATAAATAAATAATAACCAGTGTGACTGGCAACGGTTGCATTCGTGATTACGCGTCTATGTCAGAACGTCTAACGGCGGCATAAATTAGTCTCAATTAGCACTTGGAGTAGGTCGGTCTTGATTCTGATGCCCATTTTTCACGTTGTAGTAATAAAAAACAGTACGTCCTTCCTTCTTGCAAAAGGTACACGTAGGAAAAGACAAAGATCTATAATCAAGCTTATCAGAAGCTTGAGGTTTAGTTGTGCCAGTTTGAATTATGATGGGCATGTCAAATCTCAAATACTTCGTTTTATAGTGTCTAAATTTGTTGCTGATATGCTTCAGGGACTAAGGCATAACTCCGTACAATGCATCCCTGAATTGCATCATAGCCA
The DNA here is from genome assembly GCA_030141615.1 of Unio pictorum. NCBI lineage: Eukaryota > Metazoa > Mollusca > Bivalvia > Unionida > Unionidae > Unio > Unio pictorum. The sequence goes on from JARLTB010000090.1 coordinate 2,615,358, forward strand.
TCATTTTGGTGAACTGACATAAATTTAAAATATCACTAGACTTACCAGTAATTACACATTGTAAAAATTGAGTCCGTTTTCAAATTCCGTAAAATATAACTTCTTTCTCTGAAAATGGGCACTAACCTAACCGTTTTTTTTGCTAGCTCAACACATACATTTGGATTTGAGGTATGAATTTGCCTTTCACTGCCAGAGTTTTTTCTCTTAATTTAATTTGATATTTCATCTCTTTCTTTCAATTATATTTGTTTATATTTCTTTCTGTCATGTATCTCTCACAACTGTTTCTCTAAGTATAACTTCATCTGTTTTTCTTGTAATTAAATTTGTTTCCCTTGTAACTGCATTTAATGTTAATTTTGATTTTTCTTCCTCTTGTATTTGTATTTATTTTTATTCTTTCACTTTCTTCTGAACTTTGAGCTTGGTTTACTACACAATCCCATCTTGTATTTTAAGTTTAAGTCGTTTACTTTTAGATCAGACTTACTGATGAAAACCAAAGCAATTTTATCAAAAACATTCATTTCTACCAAATAATGGAACAACATTTTCTAATGTCTTGTTTGGTTAAGTAAACTTTTGCCTCAGAAAGATCATATTTTCTGGCAAGTTGAATCAATTCAACTTTTGGAAAAAAGTCTGATTGTTCCTGGGTATGGTTGAAAGCGAGATTTCTACGTTTGATGAATTTTTAGAAAAAGCATGACAACGTCACTAAGGATTTTATATATTCGTATATATAGCAAGCTTATAATATTCACACACACACTCACATAAATCTAAATACTCATCATCACATATACAAAGATAGCCGTCAAAGAATATTTATGTTTATTATTTTCTCCCTATTACGCTAATAAACATGTATATATCTGTTTCCAAATAGTTACCTATTATATCGATATTTGACAGATAAAACCGTGTGCTTCGTTATATACATTGTCCTTAGCCAGAAGTTCTTCGATTTTTGTCAGGTTGGCCTAGAAACCAAACGTGAAACTTGCTCGAACCGTGCGAAAATCGGCTGCACTTCTTGGTCATAAAGCCCCCAACCACAAATTTGCATCGCAAGTTCTTGAAATGGAAACATTGAGTATACGTGTATTTTCATTGCAAAACGTTAATACGTTTAACATAGACTGGGTGTTCTCAATGTGCCAATATACGATAACGTACTTCTCTTGCAAATGCTAATACAAAATAACGATTTTCTTCACGTTACAACACTAGCTGCATATCAACTGATGTAATGTATTTGATAACCTGTAAAACATGTTGCATGCAATAGGTAGGGCAGACACTTCAACAAATTTGTAAGAGAATGAATGAATAATCATCGCTTTTTTATAAAAACTATAAAGATCCGAAGTTTTCTTCCAATAGTTGAACACACATTAACACCAATAATCACTCTCTAATCGATGTGTTTTCATGCCTGTATTGTTCATAGTGACATGAATAAATTAATAAACAAAACATTGAATTTATGAGTTTGATAGTATCCTAATATCCTTGCTACCAATGCACCAAATAAATTTGTATAATGTACTTAAAATGTTTGTTTAAATTGATAACTTGTATAAACTCCATAACACCATTATTATACGTATGAATTTGATTTGTTTACTTTACTGTAATTACTGAACTATGTCCCTTTTTATCACAAGAATGAAATGTTTCAACGAAATGGGAATTACATTTACTGGAACGTGTGTAAGCATTTATATTTTTTTTCTTTCCTGCGTTCTTGTTTGGCATCACTTCGCGAAATCACTGACGGGAAAAGGTACGAGCCAAGAAAAATGCAGATTATAAAAATAGTGACTGAATCTGTAGATGCATGAAGCTACTTCTAAACAGCTCATTCGATAGGAGTATTCACTTTACCGCAATTAAGATATATATCTGATCAGTTTAAATTTCAATAACTTAATAAATACACCCAAAAGTGCCATATAGTTAAGATAAATATGGATTAATCAAAGGAAACAAGACACCGAATCGTACGACCAGTATTACTGTAATATAAAATAAATCAGACTTACAGTCAAAATGTTTCAAATGAGCACTTTATATCAATTGTATCCGGCTAGCCTTATCGATACCTGACCGGAATGAAGTCGTTTTGTAAGTGTATAGACGTTAATAAACAACTATTATAGTTCAATGAACATTTCGAGCTCACTATCGTACATCTTGTATTATTCCTTAGCGGTGTTGATTGTATATTTTGTTCTTTTGCGAAGAGGACGTGTTAGGACCCTTCTGAATGGCCACATGACATTCGTCTGCGGTGACGACTGGAGTTTTAAAAAAGTTGCCGTGTCTTTCACATACCATCGATCTTGAATTCCTCTTTTGGTAAGAAAAATATTTATTTATGTGAGCCTTTACAAATATCTTTCAACCTAATTTTCTAAACCTTATCAAATATTATAAATTCCTCACTGTTACAATATTGTAGAATGTGAAACATTCGTTTAATTTGATAAATAGTTTGCAGCTTAAGATATTACCGTGACATTGTTACTAATTGACCGTAGAGTCTGACTGTCCATATTTATCTATCTATCTGTCTATCTATCTATCTTTCTATACATCAATCTATCTATCTATCTATTTATCTATCTATCTGTCTATCTATCTATCTTTCTATACATCAATCTATCTATCTATCTATTTATCTATCTATCTGTCTATCTGTCTGTCTGTCTGTCCGTCCATCCGTCCGTCCCTCTCTCTGTCTGTCTGTCTGTCTGTGTGAAATATACACTTTATACATTTCATATCAGGTTATGAAACGTAATCTTTTATTACTTGCTGCTACATAGTGAATGATTTACTTGCTTTGATCACACTAACTAGTGCTCACTATGCCTGATGTATTTTCATGATTATTGTATCAGCCAATATTTATATTGAGATCGAATTATCAATATTAAACTGAGTCATTCAACTTGTATTATTTCAAAATTTCCACAAAAGTAATTTCCTATGATTATATTATTTAACATTGCGCTGTAAAGACTGTAAAACCTCAATCAAATGATCCGTTATGGAAATGTCGATTATCCTGTTGACCATGTATTAGCTGCAAAGAAAATTCTATGAACTTCACTTTGTAGTTAACGATAATAAATTGTTTAAAGCAAACGTGTTGCTTGATAACTTGTTTGAATCGCTTTCTCGCTATATTTGTCGCTTCTTCTAAACTGACTAAACTCTGACGTCTTTAATTTAATTCTTCCATAAGTATTCTACATTTAATTCTAGGCGGTTCATTTATTGTTGTGAAATTGCTTTGTTTGCTATTCTTGTTTTCATGTTATGTTTGTAGAAGTATTTTAATCAAGACTGTATCATTATCTATTTTACCATTTTCCATATTCGTGCCTAAGCAGCTTACAAATGATATCATAAGATATTTATCTCCTTATCTTATAATAGGTTTCATGATTATTAACAATAATTAATTTCTGCAGTTGTATATATTTAAAGTTATATGTCGCAGAATATCGACGTCTTCTTTCTGATATAAACATGGATAGACCATCAGGCGATGAGGCCAAGTGCGCGGATCTAACATCCACCGGTTACTACAGCAAGGCATTCCCCCACCACTCTTGCAGAGGTGGACTTGCCGTCATCAAAAAGAACTCCATGATAAAATGTTTGAAACACAACACAACCTTCTATTTCTGCCACACATCGTTTGAACTTGTCCAAACAACACTCACACTGGAACAAAGATCAGTACATTTTGTCTTCCTATACCGCCCTACACCTGGTAGAAAAAAAAGCAGACCGAATCTCTATTTTTGAAGCAATTTCCGAATCTCCATGACTATGGAATATCGATAGGTGGCATCCTGCTTATTTTTGAAGCTTGCATCTTTCACTTTCACATCCTGGAAACCTATACACTTCTAGATTTCATTCATGTTATCAACCGTAAACAGTCAGTTGACCAACCCACCCATAACAATGGTCACGTTTCATACTGCATTCTTCATATACCTGATGATAATATTCAACGGTCTACCATTGTATACCACGAACGTGCATCAGATCACTTCTGCATTATATGACATCTCGACGTTTCATTCCATAACACTTCACTTTATTTACTACTAAGAGAAACCTCCATATGATAATTAAAACCAAACTAAAGAATGACATCCAAGCAAACCTAACAACTTGCTTACCTGCTACAACATAACAGCTCGATAACTGCCTGGGTTCATTGCCGAAAAAAAAACATGCCACATGCACCAAATGCAGATTATCAATTAAAAAGTGTTTTCCATGATATAGCATTATTAGGGACGAGCTTCGCACTGCTAAAAGAGACAGCTATAAGGCGGGTATGCTTTAGCTTTCCACCAGACTCACTATTCATAAACAAATCTATGAAACCGCTAATAAGAACGTCACATAGTCCATTTAGCCATTTTTCCCACTACAGCACCTGCAAAGAACTCTTCGAGATTACCAACAAACTAATGTCAAGAAAGAAATTTATATCACTTTCATTTGCTTTCTCTCCAGTAGACATCCAGGACTGGTTTGTTCATTTCTTGCGTCACAAGGTACAAAACATTAAATATAAGCTTGATATCACAATTTCAATTGACTCGTCATTACCAAACAGCAGTGGTACTGAACTTCAGCGACAAACGTTATCAACATGTAAATCTGTCTCTATGGAAGAAGTACAGACAATTGTGATGAACAGTGTAGCATAGACAGTTGAACTTGATCTAATTCCAACATAACTACTGATTAGTTGCTTAGATCTAATATTAGCATCAATAACTGATGTGTTTAATACACTTCCCTCATCCGGGAAATTCCCATAATTTTGCTGATTACCGCGCAGTGTTTAAGTTCCCTTTCATATCAAACATCTTAGATAAATTAGATTGTATCTCAACTGAGTTCAAACAGTCTTTTTAGTAATGTACAGTCTGCATATAACCCTTGCAAAAGTAATGAAACTACTATTCAAATTGTATCTGCAAATAGAATACATTTCAGACCCGTCAATATAAGTTGTGATGTTCTACAGGGTTCTGTTCTTGGACATGCACGCCGCCGCTTTCTATACGCTCAGCCTCCGTCAAGTTTCATATATATATATATATATATATATATATATATATATATATATATATATATATATATACATATATATATATATATATATATATATATATATATATATATATATATATATATATATATATATATATATATATATGTATATATAATCATTAAGTGTCTAACCAATTGTACGCAGATGGCACCCATACATACAACTGATGTTAATGCTACCATCCAAGGAGTAGAGAGCTGGATTTTTGATTTGAAATCAAGGATGACATCTAACAATGTAACAAGCTGCAGATGAATGATGATAAAACTGAGGCCATTCTGATCACAGCACAAGGAATATCTCATTCACATACTTTACCTTAAAGAATAAATATTAGCAGCACCAATATTAAATTCACACATTCAGTACGAACTATAAGTGTTACTCTAGAGAGTATTCTCGCATTAAACTTATGAACTTATAAACGCATGAACGTATGCAAGGCTGCATATCTTGAGCTGAGACGCATCCGCTCCATTAGCGTTCTATTTCAGTTTATGCAGCTAAAACACTTATATTAGTACTTTCAAGACAGGACTATTTTAACTCAGTTAGGTCTGATTCATCTCACTATCTACTCCTGAAACTTACAAAAATCAAACGACAGCTGTTCGGATCATCGTTATAGCACCACGATCTGAGCATACCTCACCGCTGCTCTACACTCAATATCCTTTCCATACGGAATCCCATACAAAATTTGTTCTTCATGCTAGGTTTCACTGACGGACTGCAGTCAAACATACCTATCCGGCCTAACCCATGTGTACACACCAGGAAGATTCTTACGCTCATCTTCTAACAATCGTATACTCATTAGTCCACACCATGAAAACGAAGTCACATGGACAACGTTCTTTTGCATAGCAGGGTTCAGCAACGTGGAATAAATTGCCCATGGATATTAGATACAAAGACACAGTGATTACTTTCAAGAGTGCTTTGTCGAAAGCGAGAATAAACTTAAAGACCTAATAATGTTATTTACAGCATTTTGTATGTTTTCCAGTTTCATAGTGTTTGTTTTTGTGTTTAGTTATTTATAAACATATCATTATAGATGGTGAAAAGCGCTTAGAGCTTCTAAAGATTTGGACCTATACAAAGTCCTCATTATTATTGCGAAAGATCGATATATGACACATTCCACCTATACAGCAATTTGATTTTTATCGTCTCCCTTGAAACACACCATAGCTTGGACACACAGAGATAGTGATGCCAGTTTATCCATACTAATGCGTGCATCTAACTCGGTAGCTTCTGACTGCAATATGCAATAATATTCATCTTAAAGTACTTTGACTCTCCACTATGAGACGGGTGATAAACATGGAAGACGTGGCCTGAGCTAATACCCAAGCAGCCCGGTATTATTATGTTTGTCTACCATATCTTTCTTCATTGGTGCATGGACACATACAACACCATGCCATAATGGTTCGATGTCTACGCTGCCTATATGTACTCATCACGCAATATGTAATAGATAACCATGGCGTTATTATAAGACAGAAATTGAGAATGCCACAGACTTTGTAAATGATAGACATGTAAAGGACGCCTTAGGTGGTATATGCATGTACATCCGCGCCCACTAGAGAACAATAGCGTAGGAAAAATCATACTACATGTACAGCATGGGAAACATTGCTCTAAACTGTTGGGTTTGAATGATTTCAAACCAGCAAATGGATGGTTGGAAAGATGGAAAATGCGCAACGGAATTCAATTTAAACGACAACACGGCAAAAAAAAAAACAGGTTGCAGACGACTTTGGAGCTGAACACTTTTTCTGCGGGAGATGACCCATCAATGTCTTACATCACTTTTTGAATAACAAGCGATCTATATAATTTCTTGAAATTCGCTATATTTCCTTGATCCATTGGTTGAATCAGTGAAGTTGTGTTCGGATGAAGGAAAACAAGCTTAACATTTAAGTAAAAGTTGAAAGAGTGGATTCTAATCAATTTTTATATTTATTCTTCATATATATTCGTGCCGTGCTGATTTAAAGATGTACTGTACCGTACTTCGGTTAACTGCACACTCCGGTGAACTGCACAGTCTCGTGATGGGTCCGCGGGTGTGCACTTAACCGGAGTCAACTGTACCAACATGTCACTAAGAACTGAATCCCAATGCTCTACCAAAAATCTATGATAAACAAGGTTACGGGCCCATCCATGTTGCATTATATTTGTACTAGTGCCTAAATTCGGACACAAATATATGTGTAAAACAGCATGATAGGACAGCATTAGTAAATAAATTAAAAAATACATTGTTTTTCAATTCTGTTTCATTCTCCTCATTTCACATATCTTGCAAAAAAGGTTGTCCCTATGTTACAATGACTGTATTATTAGCAGTTGTGTTTTATTCAAAGTACGTCGATTTCATTTCCGAAGGAAGAAACTTGAAGCTGCGAGAAGATTGGCAATTTCTAGATCACTATAACATTTCTTCGTCGTAATGAGAACTCGTCGTTTTAGAGTGACATGCAAACATCCATATAATCGGAAAAAAATGTTATCGATAAAGAGATGACCTAAGAGGTTGAAAAGTCACTGTGGTACACATAATTTGTAAAGAAAGAGGTCAACTTACAAAATTTGGAATTGTACCAGCTAATTTGATTAGCTTAGCCTAGAGACAAACCAATAACAGTATTTAACATATATGCATGCATACATACACACAGACAACAGACATACATACATACATACATACATATATACATACATACATACATACATACATACATACATACATACATACATACATACATACATACATACATACATACATACATACATACATACATACATACTTACACCTACCTATATAACTACATACCTACCTACTTACTTACCTATTTACGTATATACGTTCTTACCAAAATACCAACCTACCTACACTCACAAAAAGACGAACATACATACATGTATGAATGCACGCACGAGCACGCACGAACAAACACACGAACGCACGCACTCATGCACGGACAAACACACACACACTACGTATATACTTACGTACGAACATACATACATACATACATACATACATACATACATACATAGATACATACATACATACATACATACATACATACATACATACTTACATACTTACATACATACTTATATACATACATTCATACATACATACATAACTATTTTCTGGAACTCTGTTTTTTACATTGCATACATGAATGTGTTTGTTAAACAAGATACTACTAAATAATACGTAACGGCATGTATCAGACACGTTATTGTCGCTAGACATTTAAGTGATTATAGACAAGTATACTGTACTGACTAAAATGGTCATATCAAATAGTTCATATAAAGCATGTTACTATATATCAACAATGACTTGTTGCACCGGCCAATTGGCTCTTTACATTAACATTATTCTTATATAATTTTCTTTTTGAGGAAAACAAGAGATCCTTTTCAATTGTTTACGTGTATTCCGATATATCAATAAATCCATATCTTCTTTATAAATTCCCAGTTTCACAAAACAGTTTGCAATAATAAATTCAAAATTGTAACAAAAATGTGATCGACCCCATTGCTGACACACCAATTATATAAATTTTAAACATTCCCGGAAGTACAGAAGGTAGTGCAAATAAAATTACCCCTGGGTTACAAATTAATTCCGTACAAAATAACAGATTAGTTATGAAGGCCTATCTCGCGTGTATGTTTGTATGTAAGTATGCAGAAATGATACGGAAGTATTCTTCATGGAATCGGTTGCCATGACAAATAACTCATTTCATTAATTGTGACTGCTCTCATGGCTTAAGATGTTACAGCGTTCGCCTCTGATGCCAGAGGTCCCGGGTTCATCCATCACAAAATCATATCAAGGACGTATACAAGTGATGCTAGTAGACACCTCGCTTGGCTCATTGCATTAGGAGATTAGTGTTAGGACTGCGTGAATTGATGTTTACAAATTCTGACTGGATGGGACATTATATTACATTTCTGCGGCTTGATGGCCTAGTCCTTTATATGAATGTTAAAGGCCCAAGTCGCTGTTACTATTTCTGCACTATTACGAGCTGGTTATTTATCATTTTATCATCAAATTTCTTGTATGTGAAGATAATAAAAAATTACAGTGGAAATCTTTAAAGTCTTAATTTTTAAAAATGAATAACTATTATAATGTACAACCATTAACAATTAAAAGCATACAGATAAACATGACACGTTAAGTAATGATCAATCAGTTGTGAGATATGACAATAAGACTAGGAAATTGCTGATATATTTCAGATATGTATTTGTAGTCTGTATGTCAATATGTCTTTCTTATGCACCTTTCGAAAGAGGTCTACTTACAAATTTGGATATGTACCAGCTAAAGTGATTAGCTTAGCCTAGAGACAAAACAATAACTGTATTTAACATACATGCATACATACATACACACAGACAACATACATACATACATACATACATACATACATACATACATACATACATACATACATACATACATACATACATACATACATACATACATACATACATATATACATACATACATACATACATACATAGATACATACTTACATACATAAATATATACATACATACATACATACATACATACATACATACATACATACATACATACATACATACATACATACATACATACATACATACATACATACATACATACAGAGTGCCTTGTCTATCTATATTTTAATTGTTGATGGCAATTCAATTGTATAGTTAGTTATTTATTCAAAGACAGATTTCCAAGATTTCCAATATAATTTTTATTAGCTTCTTATACAGGAAATTTGATGAGTTTGTGATAAATGTATCGCTACTTAGAGTGTAGAAATAACAAAAGCTACTGGGACACTTTACAGTCGTATGTAGCTTTGGGGCATCATACCACAGAAGTAACATAATGTCCCATACTGTGAGGATTTTCTGGCACAAATCAACCAAGTCCTAACACTAATCTCTTAATGCCATTTATCATGTGGGGTAGGTACTAGTACAATATGTATAAGATATTTGTATGATTTTGCCTGGGGTGAACCCGGGACATCGCGCATCCTAGGCGTCCGCTGCAGCTACGTATGCCACTTTAGCCGTCACAATTTATGAAATCGAGCGTAAATTATGTCATATTCTACAGAGTTGTAAACATTACATTGTATCCTTCATATAATAAGTCACAAAATACCATTTGCTTTAACTATGAACTAATATTGAAAACAATAATGTTGAGCCAATATAAATAAACCATACCCAAGTGGCAGACACCATCCACTTGGAAATTTGAGATCTGAATCAACATTTTTTCCTTTGTAGCACCACACCGGTATGTTTTACTCTTCACTCCTAGCTTGTTTTGTACAGACGAAGCTACATATATTGAAATGAACCTGTCCTTTGCTGCATATTAAAATCTATATCTTCTTTTTTCTAGAGTCCAAATTCAATAAATTGAATAAATGTATTCAATTTCAATAAATGTATTCAATAAATGTATTCAAAAAATTGAATAAATGTAAGGATGGTTCTGTATCATATCATTTCAAGTGACTGGGTTCGTCGTTGTAATTCTGATGTAAGGATCTAGGCCTCACATGAATACAAACTGTTTGAGATGACTAGTGCTCTCAATAGCCTGATTTTAGTTTTAAGACATAGCTGCAGTTGTTTGTGCTGCTTGTGATAATATTTAGGCTCTTTATCCCTCTTCGATGATTATGGAACCAACATATTTAAGATGTCCCACTGTTTCCGGTTCCTGTTCTCGGACTTTAGTCTTGGCTGAAATTTGTTTGTCACTATTTTTCATCAGCTTTGTCTTTACCGTGTTTATCTCCATGTCAAATCTGGAAATTGTTTTATCCAGGTTCTTTACTATCGCGGAACGTTCGTCTTCATCGCTCACAAAATAAGCTTTCAGTACAAGTTGCAAATGAGGCTATTATAACTAAAAATCTTAAAAGCTGTATAATTAGCCTAATTTGGCTATCCACCTCAGTCTCTCTTACCATAATGTACACATATGACCTCAAGGCACAAACCAAATGTTTCTTGAGAATCATATATTTAGCAAATATTTGTTTAATATTGTCATAAGCTGAAGGTGTGCATCAAAGGAATAAAATATATTTTGGAAAAGTGGTTAATCAGCTAATATTTGGGAAAATGTATATGGAAGCTTGGACGAAAACAAACAATGCGTCTATATTTCTGAACATGTATTTATACAGTAAACTCATTCTGTAAGGCACCCTTTTAAATGCAAGCAGAATTTGGTATAAAGTAGTCAAAACCTGGTTTAGTGGCCACTTTCTTATAAACCTTATTGTTTTCTTTCTCAATTTTCTATAGAATTTGCCTGCAGATTTTGATCACTGATCAGAAACCACTGTTATTCTCTCATGGATGCTTGTGTACTTTGACTGTGATTATCTTTCATTTCCACATCACTGAACTAATCAATAACTCTTGCTAAGACTTACATACAATCTCAACTGCCTGATTTAAAAAACTGTCTCTAATTAGACGTATTGCATAAACAGCTCAGTTTATTGCAATCTACAAATGTTCTTTGTTTAGCGTATCTGTTATAAATCCTTCTACCAATCCATCTACTTATATGTAGCTGGCCAACCCTTTTTATTTTCTTTCTTTATCTGCTGCCCTCCTCTCACATTCCCCTCTCACTCGCTCTCACTCTCTCCCTCTCATTCTCTTGTGTTATGATACTTTCTTAAATGCTTGCACATTTCACTTATCAATATATAAGGTGATCTTTAAAGAGCACATGTGACCCTTGTGCTGGATTCCTAATGTTGTATGAAATTTTAAAATGAATATACTTGAACATAGAACTTACTGTGTAAGATTCAAATTCAATGAATGAGTTAATACCAAACCATCTCAGTGATTCATATAAGGTTGGTATATTAATATTAATTCTTAAGGTCAATTTTATATTTTCCTCCATCCAGCACCATTCCATTATATTAAACGTGTGCCATCCCTTCTGTTAACAAATGTGTAATCAGAATACTGTCTAGTGAATATATATTTTCTGAGCTCTAATAGAGACGAAATGAATCGAGAATCAAAATGATAATACCACATTGATATTAAATATTATTATTTATAATGATAAAATCTAGAACATATTTATGTAATTTAAAAATCTTATTTTAAACATCTTTTCATCTTTCTTCATTAACATACACCATTCACATCATCCCCCGTTGATCAGCAAGCTATATGTGTTACTATTAGTATCTTAAAGTTTTATTTTCAACTATTTGGTTTTTGATATCTATGGTTGATATGAAAACTTTAACTCTTCTAACTTTTATTTATATAACAGATTGTATAGCGCTAAATAGCCTAAAAGTGTTGGTGCACCATTAACATTCAATCAATGAATAAACCACATGTCCTTTATGTAGCCGTATTATCAATGTGAATTTAGAACTTTCTGAAATTATATTATTTCAGGTTGTATTTTGTCAAGTTTTTCCAAAACATGATGTAATGACATAGCTTCTACAACTTTAAAATTCAATACACTTGACCATTGTGCTTGCTGTATATACATCTTTTTTAAAACAAGTTAATATTCTTTGACCTTCAGAAAACCACAAACCTTTGCAGCCCATAAATAAAGTACAGATAAACGATATAATCCGTTAAACCAACAAATCTATGTAAAAAGAATGTAAATGAGTGAAGGAAACGTTTGCAATTGTTATTATGTTTTTTTTTGAATATTTTATAAAAAGGGACAGTAGGCACATATTGGATGATGGTACTTAGGTCCGATAGAGTAATAATGAGCATATTATCAAGTATAAACCCAGGTACTCCATTTTATTTGTAATTCTAACCTGCCATCAAAAAGGAGAAGTGACCGAAGCTTTAAATATAACAGAAAACACAAACATAATGGTTTTACATACATACATACATACATACATACATACATACATACATACATACATACATACATACATACATACATACATACATACATCCGCGTACGTATTTTGAATACGTTGTTATTTACATTCACACATAAAACTTTTTAAACAAGAAAGTACAATACGTATCCACATGTAACAGAAATGTTATAGTCCCTAGACATTTAAGTAGTTACATACAAGTTTACTGTGGTGACTAAATTTATTATATCTAATAGTTTCCTTGAAATTCTGTTTCTATCTATCAACAAAAGACTATGTTTACTTGTTGCACCGATTGACTGTTTACACTGACTAACATCATCAGCCAACTCTAGTTTTCTTTTTATGCAAACATGAATTAGTGTTGAAATGTTTACGTGTATTCAGATATTTCAATAAGGTTTCTTTTTTCACAATTTACCATACTTTAGCTATGTAGTTTGCAATAGTATATACAAACTAGTAAGAATAAACTGATTGACCCTATTGCTGACACTTCATATTTGTTAATCTGAAACATTCCTCGAAGTACAGAAGGAAGTGAAAATACCATTGCCAACAGATTATGCTGAATTATCTATACAACCATATAACCGTTGAATCGGAGAGTTCCTTGTGTATGTAAGTATGTATGTAACTATATGGCAATGATCCGGAAGTAGCTGTCATCCAATGGACAATTTCGCTTATGACCACTTTATTTAAAAAGCGTAACTTATCTAGCACTGATACATAACAATAGAATGGCAGAATAAATTAAAATATCGTGACACAACTATTAATAACTGTCCGCCGTTCGAAATATATGCTTGAATGCAGACAATATTAATGTGCTGTACTCTAATTGTGATGCCCTCGATTGTATAAACACGTTATTTTCATCCACCATGTTTGTTGATGTAGCTTCACATACACAGATATGTATTCATATCAGAGACAGATCAAAATTACTATCTCTGGAATATATGAGAAAATACATGATAACACAAATCTAGATTATTATTATAAATATTGTCAAACAGATAACATTTTCATACAGAATAGAGAAATCGTATTCTACCGAATTGGATCCCAGATCCATTATTTCACCTAATATGAAGCCTTCATTCTACAAGAGTGATACGATTTCCGACCCTACTACTCTAACCAACGTTTAGTTTTGCGTTGTTATGCGAATAACATCATGCTGAATTCTAGACAAGAAGACTTGATTCCATTTGCCCTGAATGTACAATCTTCGTTTTGCGAACAAACGTAAAATGTGATATTGCGAAATTGTTCTGACTAATTGAATGTCATCTTACTGAAAATGTACTGTGATCTTATTGCGTATAATTATCTATGATATGATCTTCAAACGCATGCAGCAGAAACGAGCACACAACTAACTAAATCAAGTTAGACGCTAAATGTACCCAATCAACAACAATTAATATCATTGCATGATTACACTAAGTTTGTTTCTGTCAATGTCGGATGATATATATTAACATTGTTATGCACTTGCACCAGATGTTTTAGTATGAACTTTTGTATCTATCAATTTACTGATATCATTCTGTATGTTTCCGTCACGTTTTCATCCATTTAATTTCGGTCAGCAATGTGTTTTTTCTGACACTTTCAACATTGTATGTATGTATGTATGTATGTATGTATGTATGTATGTATGTATGTATGTATGTATGTATGTATGTATGTATGTATGTATGTATGTATGTATGTATGTATGGATGTATATACAAACACACATATAACCATGGTCAGGTATATTGCATTTTACCATTTGTTTTGGTTCTTATATTTTACCATATATATATATATATATATAACCATGGTCAGGTATCTTGTATTTTACCAGATGTTTTGGCTCGCAAGAAGCTTCTAGAACCACTGAATATTTTTGCATGAAATATATTTTCTTGTAAAAGCAATGAATGCATTCGCGAAAACAATGTTCAAGCTCAATCCCGCACATGCTTAAGGATTTTTCTCTTTCACTTCCAATGTGCATTTCATAACGCATTGCGAAGTGTCCCTTGTGTGGATTTGCCCAGAAAAAAGAGACCTTGAGATTTTTGAGAACGAAAACGAAACGCGTTTATGCAATATGTTCATGGAATATGTTGACTAAGCCGATGCTCGGACAGGCAATATGTGGTAGAACAGATCGCATAATAACTTCATTTATTCGTTTAGAATACAAATCATTCGCTGAGGAAAAGATGATGAGTTGACATGATGTCGATATGCTATGGATAAGGAATACTTTTATAGATTTCAATCTCATATCTTAAAGATACACGAGTATAGGTATTATTATATTGATCTAATGGCGCTACAGAGGTAAACTGTGTAAAATAACACTGTTGATAAATAATCAATTATATATTCTAACAACAAGAACAACTACCGTTACAACCATTTTCCAGATAGTTTCACATATGCAGTACCAAAACCACTACCTGATGAAGATGAAAATTATGGTAAGGGACTCGACGTCTTTGATTTTGTGTTTACAGTTAGACATTTCCTTACAAACAAGTAATGGATTCTGACTGCAGTGATTAGGATTCAAGACGCGCGGAATCTATGTTAAATCGGGCAACCAGTAATGCTAACATTGATATTAATTAGTTTTAACTTGTAAATTAATATCGTTTCAGTTTTATCCACTTGTAAAAGCAATGAATGCATTCGCGAAAAGCTTTTTAAAGCCCAACCCAACAAATATGTACTGAATTTACACTTTCACTTCGAATGTACACTTGACAACGCCCAACGAAGTGTCACTGATGTGGATTTTCCCAGGGTTGCCAAAAAAGCAGAGAATATCTGATTTTTGAAAAAAGAAAATGAAATGCTTGTATCATTCAATATGTTGACAAAGCCGATATTCGATCAAGCAATATTTGGACATACAGATCGCCTAATGACTTCGATTGTAGATATAAAAATACAAATAATTTGCTGATGGATGATGATTTGACGAGGGGTCGATATGCTTTGGAGTTATGAATAGGGAATACTTTGAGAGATTTTTAATCTCATATCTTAAAGGTCCAAGATTAAAGATGGTATTATATTGATCGAATGGCAATACAAGATGAATTGTGTAGAATAACAATATTGATAAATAATTAGCTACATCTTCGTTCAATAAGAACACCTGCCGTTACAGACACGCGTTTTTAAGATATTTTTTAATCGGGCCACGAATAATGCTAACATTTCTATTAGTTAGTTTCCACGAGTCAATGAATATCGTTCATGTTTTATTCACTGATTTGATTAGCACCACTATGGTGTTAGACACCGAAAGAGTAAAGTCACCCGAAGCTTAAATAATCATCATCGATTTTCTCTAATTATATGACTACTGTATCAAAAAAGAGTATATAAGTGTTTATTGCAACTAAACATCGACAGCATCGCGTTATTAGTATAAGGACTATGGTGTGTACTAAATGTTACCGACCCGATAAACTATTCAAGAATTAGCTACTACAACTAAGGAAGAAATAAGGAAGATTGCGTTACTCATGAAATAGAAACTCGTTGAGTGATCGTGTAAGGTCTATGCAGAATCGGAGCACCATCAACCGTTGTTGGATGTTGCATGAATTAGGACTGTAACAACTACTAAACATACATCAATCAGAAATATTTTTCTGGAGACAAAACAAAGTAGTAACAATTGTGACTGGCGACGGTTGCATTCGCAAATACGTACATATTGAGAACATTTCACAAAATAGCCTCAATACGATTAATAAGTTGTATTCGTTAGCATCACAAATGTAACAGCATGGCTGCGATCGACGACTTGTTGGTGGAAATGAAAACCACCGGCGACTCAGAGCGCAGATGCGATATTGAGAAAAACTAAACCAGGTAATGGATTTGCAAGAGATTAACAGCTGAAATCTTTTATCCAGGTTTTACAGTTCGCTTAAAGTTCAGAATTTCAAGACATTTCCGTAACTCGTATACATCTATTATGCTATCGAGTGACTGACAATATAACTCTTATAATAGCGATTTTTTTGGTAATTGATCACGGTCAGAGCTTTTGCATAGTATTACTCTGACGCCTGTTGGAAACTTTTATGAATTAAACTGTGAGAGTTGTCATTATATACATTGTGCTGTGAGGACGATGTCTTGATGTGTGGAGGTTTGTATATCTACATCAGTAAAAATAAACATGAAAAACAATATTGTAACACACGGATATGTCTGTTCATGCTATGCTAGTGGAAGTGTTACATGAGGAAATAAAAGAGCAAAATAGCGTATTTTGCTGATAGAAGGTATCATAAACTAACATAAGAAAAATAAAAAAGTGGTTATCTGCAGGCAGTACGCCATTGCCACAGAGAAGAATGGCGTTTCAGAATTGTACATATTTATTCGAATATTTGCTTTATGTTTGGGCTATTACTTGAATAATCATGAACAGTATATAAAACGAAATTTGGATTTTACAATGTAGGATAACATCATGTCGATATTAATGTAACAATAAAGGTTATCATCCGAGAAAATTCCAGAAATGATATTGACCAAGATGAAAAGTGAAACCATTTATAATGCCTGACGAAAGAATTAAATAAAGGGAACCATTAAATTAATTTAGCAGATTTATCAAGACAAACAAATAATATATGCATCAATTATTTAAATTGTTCTACGTGTGTTTAGATATTATACACTCATTCAAGTCAAACGTTGTAGTAATGATGCAATAGGAATAAATTCGATGAATCTATAAACGTCGGATCGTGATTTCTGATTCAGTCCGCGGTTATTCAGTAAATGTTCCTCGTGTATGCCCATACATTTATCCAGTTATCCATATGACCATTCAGCCATCCATCCATTGAGACACATACACCAATATATATATATATATATATATATATATATATATATATATATATATATATATATATATATATATAATGTTCCCAAAAATCCTGGTTAATTGAATATTTGACAAACAAAGGCGTTTTGCTTTTCACAATGAATGACATTCATCCGAAGGTTGAGGTTTCGACTCATTTCTATACAGCTAAGAATTCCGCCAGCAGGTGGTTGAATTGGACCCCAAAAGGGAAACGTGTCTGGAAATAGGGAAAGACTATTCATCACCGGCATATACTCAACCTTTAGTGAGAATCCAACAGCCCCTAACCAGACGTTTCCATTGCATCTTTCTGAAATAAAACCTTAATTATACTTTCTGTATTTTTATTGCAAAACGTTTATATATTGCAATTAATTACTGAATTTTCTCCGTTAGATCATGGGCGAAGCAGAGACGGTGAACATGTCTTTTTCTGAAACTTCATTTTTGAAGCAAAAAAAGATTATACGTAAATGAATAAAAAAGACACTAATGAAAAACTGAAGCATCTGACTAACCGAGAGTAACTCTATTGGTTTAGTCTTTTATTAATTTATCTTTGTGGTAAGTGTTTTTTTTAAATGAATATGTGTTTTTTTTGTTTACCTTTCGACGTCTCATTGCCATCGCATTCCCTCTGATATTCTAATAAAATCATTATTATATAAATTTCTTGACCGAACCATTTATCAAGACCTATAAAATATCGTTACCTAAGAGCATGTGCATTCATCATCATAATTCGTGTACGGTAGCTTGCGCACGTAAAAAAAGATTTAAGTTTAATTAATCCGATATCTCCTGAACACAATGTATTATGGTTATTTCTGTGTATGTGTATCAACTTCCTTAAACAAAGCTAAACATATTACAGGTATCTCTCTTCAACTTAGGTATATGCGTGTATCTCTGTTGTTACAAAAAATATATATGTTCCTCTATTTATGTCGTAGAAGTTCGAGACATTTTTTAGTTTAAGTTTACTAGTCGCGAACGCGTTTAGTCTATTATTCAAAAATTATATTGTCTCAATAGGCCACATTGAGGAAAAGAGTAACTTAACGGTCATTCTAATCAAGTTTGCTAGCATTTGAAATGTTTCGATTATCAGTGCACGTAGTAAGAATACACCACAGTCCTGGCACGCTAATGTTCTGGGAGGAAAACATCCATTGGTCTATTTAAATAATATTCGATGTTGTCCTCCTCTTTTTGTATTTTAACTTTCATATAGCTACGAGGATAGATTCAAAGCTCGTTGAGTGTCTCAATCTAATATAGTTCCTAATATTTTGTTAACATTTCACAATTTACGACTACCTCAACAGTTGGAAACTAACACCAAAGTCACACAAACAGAGGCGGAGTATTTTTTGCCGACACTTTTTGTTGTTGTTGGGATTTTGGATATTTAATACCGTGCCAGAAGAACTTTCATACACATCGTCAGAAGATAGCTCCTTATTATTGTATTTTTGCACGAACGTTTCTAGTATATTAAACAAGCCTGATGATTTTACCTTTATTTTGCATTGCTAGTTCCCTGAAAAACTGGTAATTGCATTCGGAGGGCACCAAAAGGTTACCTCCTTCCGCTATACAGGCTGATTGTGCAGCATTCCAATTCTGGCAAACGGATGACTCGTATCGATAACAGAATCTCCCACACGATTCTTCGAACAAGGAATATTTTGGTGGACATGCTGGAGAAAAGACAAATACAAGCAGATAGTAAAAAAAAACATATCGCAGCTTACCATGTACAACTGCTCTTCAGAACTTTTAAGCAAGTAACCAAAGTTAATAATAAAGAGTTTTCAAAATCTACAATTTTTTCCATGGTAACCATTTAAAACCAATTATATCAACTGTAGTAGATGTAACATACATATTAGTAATCTCATGTCAACATTATTACCATTTGTTTGGATTTTACAATTGCTTCCAACGTAAACTATTTCTTACTTAGGTACATTTCATGAGATTTTGATAAAGCTATTTCTATCATTTTAAAGAACAACATTGTGTGGTTATTTATGACATCATAACGGTTGTACTCCTTAGAATGTGAATGTATGTATAGGTGTGTATGTATATTTGTGCGTGTGTGTGTGTGTGTCTTTGTGTGTATGTATGTTACTTCAACCTTATATTGCATATGTTATTCCTAAGTATATAATTTGATATTCTTTATTTAACCCGAATAATGGCGTTAATGAAGCCGTATTGTGAGCGTAGTCTCATTTGCATACAAAATTAACGTTTCCACTATGATATCCATTTTTAAAAATATTATATTTCATATTACATTTTCATCTTTACTTCTCATTATTTGAAAATATATTTAATTACAATGAAGAAGAGTTACGTTCTTCCCATAGATAGATAGATAGATGGATGGATGGATGGATGGATGGATGGATGGATGGATGGATAGATAGATAGATAGATAGATAGATAGATAGATAGATAGATAGATAGATAGATAGATAGATAGATATTTGCAATCATATGTTGCAAAACATTACTGTTTTGCAGATTAACTGTATTCCTTCTAAATTAATGCACGCTAAATGAGAATATGAACATTGAATTATTATTCTCAACACAAACAACAAACATTTTCCTTTGTTGAAGCTAATATGATCCCTCTCTGCATATATGGATTACACTATCAGACACAAGTCAGCCTGGTGCTGCCATCCATTATTCTCATAATAACTGATTTGTTCAGAGGTTCATGTCTTACTGTGACATATTTAATGTCATCAATTAATATTAATATTAATAAATAATAATCAACATATAATATATTTCATGCTTACTGGTCATTTCCTATTGTGCACGCTTGTGTATTTCTAACTTTATTTTAATTAATTTATCAAGTTGTACATATACATGGCCTTGCTATCAAGAGTAAAGTACACATATTGCATTTTAATCTATTACAAAATCTGTTGAAAAAATGGACTTAATGTAATTAAAGGGTTCACTTTTGGATGATAAGCTTTGTCCAATCTATTAAACCGGAATTACTTTTTAAACAGAGATTAGTTCAGGGAAGTTTCTTTTAACGTTCTAATTTTGGCAAAGTTTTCCATCTACAACAAGCATACAAAAAAACAACACGTGCCAATAATACATAAGTACAATATGATTCCAACACTAATTGCAACTCATGGTAACTTCATATGACACGTTTTGTTTCCTTATTTAATATTAAACATAGAAACATTCAACAGTACTATTAAGCAAGGAATGATCTTAATAATAACATATGTTGATATGAAATGACATTAATGAATTATTAATGGATTATAAATATATGTAACATATTCTGTATTGTTAACTATGTAAGCACTTGAGACACATTGAAAATGATAGACAACAGCCACAATAATTAGTAACCTGGTTTGTTAAATATCAAACTAAACAGTATTTAAGAAAGGTACACAAGGAACATTGTCAACAAAATCAAACAACTGTACAATTTGTAAAGTAATATTAAATTTAATACTATAACATTAAACAGTTACACATTAACGTTTATCTTTCTAAACTAATAGGCCACTCTGCAAGCTGGAATTTATATCAAACTAACGTAGTTTATTTCAAAACATATTTCATTGCCTTATTTTAATTTAGAAAAGCGATTTGATCGAAGATCTTAAAACTTAGTATGCCTTCTTCCTACATGAAATAGTACACTTTAGATTTTTTAAGGAACGTTTTACTTAGCCAAGATTGCATGTTGGGAAATATATGCAGGCAAAGCAATGCAAGAACCGACAGACCCCGATGCTTGATTCATCCGAGGACTATTTATTCTTTACTTAACCTATAATAACACCATTCTTTCTCAAAATATAACGCTATTTCATTGTGTCAGTTATCTTCATGTACGATCCATGTATGTTGATTTCCAATTCGTTTATTGTATGTTTTTTTGTAACACATAAGTCTATCAAAGGGAGAAATTTAAAGAAATTATGAGATGTCAAAGTTATTAATAGAGTTTATTAACTGATGTTGGTAGGCAAATAAGTATGTTGAGTGTTGAATATAATAACCTGTTTGTTGCCTTTCCAAATACGAACTCTAAACTAACAAAATAGAACAATTGTTGTGCTAACTGAAAAGGGTACTGTGTGTTCATAGAAGAGCATAAGAGAAACATGAAGGAAAAGACCATATGAAGGTCACCTGAGGCAGGCGTAGTTGTAATTGGGGCTGGTGTCGTAGGTGTAGTTCGGGCTGGCGTCGTAGGTGTAGTTCGGGCTGGCGTCGTAGGAGTAGTTCGGGCTGGCGTCGTAGGTGTAGTTCGGGCTAGCGTCGTAGGTCCAATATTTCTCTGACCAAGAAGATTTCGAAACAAGAGTACAACAGGTAGGGTCATGGCTGAAAAAGAGGACACATGTAGAAAAAAAGCCATATTTCGCACTGACAGAAGTCATGAAGATCAAACCAAATGTAGAATATTACAAACTAGTCAATAAAAAAGAACATATAACAAATTTATGTTCTTATTTCATCTAGTTGCCTATAAATCGATATATTAAGAATAAAAAGGTACCGTTAGGAGAAACGTACGTTCCCAAAATTGTATATCTTGCAGATACAAGTAACAGGAAACAACACAAGAAACGATGAAAAGATTATCCAGGATAATTTGAAAATCAGAAAACTTAACACGATCATGATTTACAATCAATAGCTCAAAGACACTTTATGTAAACCGTCGTGAAAATTAAAAGCAGATGCAGAGAGAACATTATTTTAGTTTTCCTGACAATTATATGAAAAACGAAAGTACATTAATCATCGAACAACAAAGACTGCAATACATACATACATACATACATACATACATACATACATATATACGTGTGATTTTACGTGTGTGCTTGCGTGCTTGAGTTTTTACTTGCGTACGTGTGTTCGTGTATACAAGCATGCATGCAGATAGATATGCAAATATACGCACATACGTATGAACGTGGCAACATAAATGCTTATATACAAAGACAAAATCTCGCATGCATACAAAGACATGCCTATACAGACAGAGAGATTAACATAAAATTTGTCAAATATGTCTGTATTTAGATGGAATATAAATACCGAAACAATCGAAAAGTGATCCACATCCATTGTGTTTCCACGATAGTGCTTGTGGGCCCGGGAATATATATTGTCCATTAATGATGTTGGTCAGTAGGCAATTTTCGAGCAGCACAATTACAGTAACTACCAAAAAGATGCTCTTGTGTCTCATGCTTTTAGTACCTGTATAATAAAACAAAATATATTGATTGCATCTATATATTGATCTATCTATACATCTATTTATCTTAAATATATATATATATATATATATATATATATATATATATATATATATTTAAGATAAATAGATGTATATATCTCATCGAGATATCATATCATATATATATATCTCATCGAGATATATATATATATATATATATATATATATATATATATATATATATATCTATATATATTTAAGATAAATAGATGTATATATCTCATCGAGATATCATATATATATATATATATATATATATATATATATATATATATATATATAATCGATCTATCATCGATCATGTAATGATTGCAATGTCAGAGTAGCGCTGTCAAATATGCCAGAATTATGACTTGCTGTGATAGAAATATGCACCTAATATCTAACATCACAGAGTTTAACTAGTAGACTATTGCATAATGCCACCAGAAGCATGAGTGTTCGATGCTCACACTATTATGATTGAATTCACTTCTGTATTGTTGTGGGTAAATAAAGTTGTCCAAACAAGGGTGTCGTTAAGAGTGACAGTAAAGATCAAATTTCTATATAGCTGGAATAAATACATCATATCGAATTTTCAGAAAAGGCAAAATCTTGGTGAAGAATATGACAAAAATTGAGAAATGTTGTTGTATGAATTCTTCATAGAAATATATAAGTGGCTGACATAAGGCATGGATGTCGTACGCTCCCTACCTATATATTGTAAGCATAGTGATAAAAACGCAACATTAACAAAGCGAATGGGATACATTTTCTGAAAGTCATAATCAAGTCTAATGAGCAAATATTACTGATTCGAAATACAAACACAAACAAAATGGGTTTACCCTCTTATATACTGACATGCTAAATGTGAATAAAACGCGATATTGACTCCATTGGTTAAGAGAAAGAAAGGTTCTAGGCACAATATGAAGGCATGCTAAAGTATAGGAAAAGGGAGTTTTTTTGCACTAATGCGAAATGCAGGCGAACCACAGCTGGTTATGAGGGACCATCCTACCGATAAACCAATGATTGAAAACTTTGTATTAAGTTAATGATATATTAAAATCTCGAGCCTTTGGATTTAGAGTGATGCTGTTAGAGATGAAATAAAAACAACATTTTCCAGAGATTCGTGAAATTTTGAGCGAATATACTAATATAATAATAAACATCAGATGCACTTGAGTTAAATTAATGTTACATGCGCTGTTCTCTGCTTGCGACCATACAGTGCATTGACATCAGCATGATCCTAC